>JACEFO010002274.1:0-33911 GCA_015342445.1 Digitaria exilis
GGCAACTCTGGAGCCCCACAAACTTTACTATCAGCCACAACATTGTAACTTCCTACCACAGGATTAGAAGCCTAATACACGTCGACCACAAGAAGGCCAGGTCATATTGATTTATTCAATGCCTTATTATCTCCGTTAGTGCTAAAAAGTTATTATGGGCGCTTTATTTTCATATATAATTCAATAAAATAAGCACATAATGTGCGGTTTTTTATTCAGAGACCAATCACCGGCGACACAGGAATTATATATGCCATTATCTATAATAACAGATGACTTTTATTTAATCTAGAGCCCGTTGTGAAAGTATTTCAGTTTGTCCCCTATGCGCTGGTATGAACGTTCTCACTTTAAAGTCAATTTTAAACACGTACATTTGTTACAAGCACTAGTTATTATGAAACGGAAAAGTTCCAAACAATTGTGGCCGGTCAATAAAATTTTTGTGCTGTCACGCTAATTTATACTACATAATCATGTCATTCAAACTTGACGTCCAGAATTTAAACAAAATACTATTTTTTGCGGTGGTGGAGAATTTTCAAAACAAAATAGTAGCTAGTGTAGCAACAGCTGGTTTCCTTTGTCTGAAACGTCAAGTAATCTTGACCGGACGGCCGCGAGTACCAAAAGATGAGTCGGCCCACATGTTGAAGCTTAATGCCATGAAGAGCTAGCTGTGCGGCCCTCTATAATGCCCGGTAGTGAGTACTGCTGGAGGAGCCAAGGAGCAAGAGGAAGGAAGAAGCATAGCCACAATCATCTCCCTCTCTCTTCTCTTCTCTTCGAGGTTCAGAGGCATATCATCATGTACCACAATCCCAGAATCGTAGGGCATGGCGAGAGGACCCGTGGTTCTCTCCCATGGCTATGGAGGGAGCCAGGCCATCTGGGACATAGTGCTTCCACACCTGTCACGGAGGAAACAAGGTTCGTCGACGTCTCTCTCACACACCTTAAAATTACCTTTGGCAGGCAGCTCCATATATCCATCTCTACCTGCTTATTGTAAGTTGTATATATATAACATTTATAAAAGTTTTGTTCTATCTGAGCTATGCATCCATCACCAGTGAGATACAGGTGCTCCTTCTTTGACTGGACTTCTCGAGTGGCCCTGACGCCGGCGAGGAGCATCAAGGGGGCGGAGCACTACACGTTCTCGAGGTTCGCCGACGAGCTGGTGGCGCTCATGGACGACATGAAGCTGAGCAGCGCTGTGTACGTAGGGCGCACTCCATGGCGCTGGAATGGTCGCTGCATGCGGCATCATCAAGCGCGCCCCCGACCTCTTCTCTCATCTCGTCCTCGTCGGCGCATCTCCGAGGTGACCATCTCTTTCTTCGTCCAATATAATTAACCCTTCACCGCCGGCTACTCCAACCAGGCTGGCTACTTGTGTCTGTCTCCTTAAGGAAGCATCTCAATTTTTTTTATATCTCCCTTCTCAAAAAAAAAATCTTAATCTCCAACTTCCTGAGTAATATTCACGCCGGCAGAACAAAAAAAGTTTCCAGGTCAAATAGACTCAAGTTAGATCCTTATCGACAACACCGAAAAAAAAGGACGCTTCTGGTAGTCTTGTCTCGGTCCGCAAGAAATAAATTACAAAGCATTTTGTGATGCATGGTTGATACTTTTTTCTTTGCAAACGAAATCTTCGGTAATATAGGCATTAGCAAGGCTCTTGTCAAAAGGAGCATATAGCCATATACCACAAAGAAGAAAGATCCAAGAGATTGCTAAAAACTTCAAATAACCCTAAGTCACTTTATTGTTCACCTATCGTTTCTACTTAGGCCATGTTCAGATTTCCAACTATTCACTATTCATTTCCAACTTTTCACTATTTATTTCAACTTTTCACTATTCCTCCCTCACAAAACACGTTTCCCAGCGAATGCTACAGTATTTTCTTATGCTACAGTGTTTTTTCCTACGATCTAAACACACCCTTAGCATCTTTATTGTTCCTCCTCCCTCACCCCCCATAGTTTTAACCTTTATAGGATTAAGCTGGGCCTCGTCATGCCATGTTATGTGGTTTAGAAACATTTCTCTCAGACTGATACTAATTCCATCCGATGTTTATCTCTGCTCTTGTATTTTTGTATCAACCAATTAAAGAAGCACATAATAAAATTGATTACAGTTTCATATCGAGGAAACACGTGTCTGATGAATCATTTAGAGCAAACTTTATATACGCACAAGTTGTATATTTGTTAGTTTATAGCCGTATAGTACTAATTACGTGGCTTGAGCTAATCAATCAATCGATGTTTTTGTGTCCTCCTCATTGTTTGTGTGGCTGTCATCACCAACTTTTTATATTAATGAGTATTAGTTGGGAGTTCTCTATCATAATAAATCCAAAAATGTAGCGGTCTATCATCCAGAAATTAAAGGGGTCCGATCGATCATGAGTGGACGCACCTCTAGAGCAGAAAGTAGCCAATCACGTGTGCTCTTCATCTCCTTTCTTGGTCGTACCTAGCCCGGGGTTCTCTTCAGTGTTCACACATTACTATAACATATGGTTAATTGGTGAAACCATTGTTTCAAATTATAGTTTATTCGATTTTTTTACCCCAAATTTGATCGCTCATTTTATTTAAAACATTTATGTAAAATATAGTCAAAGTTAAGTTATTCATAAAAACTTATATTAATAAAGCAAGCCATGATAAAAAAAAATATTTTGCATATTTTAATAAACTTGTGGTCAAACCTAGGGTAAAAAAAGTCAAACAAACTATAATTTATAATGGAGGAAGTATGAAGTAAATAAATGTAAATCAGAGAAATAAAAAAGAAAATTAAAGCTTGCACTCATCCGTTCATCACCTATATATGAGCATAAAGTTAATTATTAGATGAAAAAGAGCAGCCAATTCCATTGAAATTTATGGTATGGATCATGGGTGGACGGCTGGACGCACTCTAGTGATAGAAAGTAACCAATCACGTGTGCTCTTCGTCTCCTCTTCTTGGTCGTACCTAGGCCGGGTTCTGTTCACACGTTATGACATTGGTTAATTGGTACAGCCTAAAGACATGTAAATCAGAGGGGTCAAAAAATAAATGGTTCTGTTCACACGTTATGACATTTGGTTAATTGGTACAGCCTAAAGACATGTAAATCAGAGGGGTCAAAAATAATTGAAGCTTACCCTCATCGCCCATTATCGTAAAGTGAGCATCTCCAGTGGGGGCTATTACCCCACCAAGTATAGTTTTTTAATAGACTCACCAAATAACTCAGCTAATGAAAAGTAGGGGCTCTTTACCCCACTAGGTATAGTTTTTTTTAATAGACTCACCAAATAAACTCAAGTAGCCAAATTTTGGCTACTCAACATCCAAACAGCTCTCCAATTCGTCAAGCCATCCGACTCTCTAATTGGTCTCCCTCGCTAGCAAAATTGGCCCAAACTGGAATGTGAAAAATAGAGTATATTAGAGTGGGATGTTCACTATGAAATAGAATATTTATAAAATTGCAAATAGAGAGTCAAATAAAGAGAAGAATATAGAGTCTCTTGCACATGCTCTTATTATTTAAACAGGTTATCCTACCAAATGATAAAAACAATGAGTATACATTGTCATCTGTGATGTAAGAAAGTTAACAGAGTATATACATACTCGCAAAAAAAAAAGAGTATATACATACATCTTTATTATTGAAATAAACATTGAGATTTCATCATCAACGTGCAGGTACATGAACTCGTCGGACTACGAGGGCGGGTTCGACGAGTCGGACATCGAGGCGATGCTGTCCACCATCTCGTCGGACTTCCGCGCCTGGGCCGAGGGCTTCGTGCCTCTCGCCGTCGGCACCGCCACGGACTCCGCGGCGGTGGAGCGCGTGGCGCGGAGGCTTCTTCGCCATGGACCCGGCCGTGGCCCACGGGCTGGCCCGCATGATCTTCCTCGGCGACCAGCGCGCCGTGCTCGACGACGTGGCCGTGCCCTGCACGCTCGTCCACGTCTCCCGCGACTTCGCCGCGCCGCCGTGCGTCGGCCGGTACATGCTGGCACGCTTGCTGGCGGCGGGATGGCGCCGCCGCCTTCGTCACCATCGACTCGGTGGGACACTTCCCACAGCTCGTCGCGCCCGACGAGATGGTTGAGATCCTTGATCTTGTGCTCGGAGGCGAAGACGACGACAACGAGGAGGAGGAGGAGACTGCCGAGATGGCGGAGATGGTGGCCATGCGGAGGAGATGAGTAGTAAGGAGGTGCCCGCCGGTGGCCTTGCGGAGGCGGCGCCGGAGGTGCAGGGTGATATCGACGTGGCGACATAGAGGGATTAGAGGCCCATCATGTGTGTGTTGGTCACCACTCCACTTCCAGTATCCACCTCCGCTTGTGTGTTGTGTTGGTCAGTAATAGCTGGTTTATTTCGGTCGTCGTCTTTTTCTTTTTGGTGCAATTATTCAGCTTGGGTAATACGTAGAAACGACATTAGTGTGGTTCATTTGGGAATTTTAGCTGTCGTATTCCAGTATCCAATGATGGGTTTTTCAGTTTACTTTGGCCACGCTTTCTCCAGCTTTCCGGAATGAAACTAGCGATTAGCGAATGTTGTTTTTCGATAATGAAACTAGCGTTTTACTTCAAAAAATAATAATAATGAAACTAGCGAATGGTAGAGAGAACGAACGATTACATAATGTCAGCCCGTTAGATTATCAGCCCAATAACTACATAGCGTCCAGGCCCATCTCGCTCACATTTGGCCCACCCTTCCGTTCCTCTCCGCAACTTCTCCCCATTCGGCCACGCCTCCGCCGCCCGCCGCCGCCGCCACCATGGGCGAGGCCCTCGCCGCCGCCCTCTCCTACCCTCCCGCCCCCGTCATCACGTCCTCCGCCTTCCTCGCTGCCTCCCCCGACGGCGAGGGAGAGGACGGCGGTTGACCGCCTTCCCGTCGCGATCCTCCGCAACGTCGTCTCTCGACTCCCCACCAAGGACGCCGCCCGCACCGCCGTGCTCTCCTCCCGCTGGCGCCATATCTGGACCTCCATCCCTCTCGTCCTAGACGACGGCGCCGGAGGGCTCGCCCCCGCCGCCGCCGCCGCGGCGCTCGCCTCCCACCCGGGCCCCGTCCTCTCCGCGCGCCTCGCCTCCTCGCAGGACCCCGAGGCCGTCGCCGGAGTGCTCGCCTCCCTCGCGGGCCAGGACGTCGAGGACCTCCTCGTGGTGGTCAACGGTCCCTGCCCCTCGGAGTGGCGCGTCCCTCCGACGTCCTCGCTGCGCGGCCCTTCAATCGCCTCTGGATCGGCCGCTGCCAGTTCCCGGATACATCCGGCGTCGCCCCGGCCCTCCTGAGTCTGCGGGAGCTCGGCATTGTCCACTCCTCTGTGCAGGACCGCGACCTCCACGCCGTGATCCCACGCTGCCCCGTGCTCGAGACCCTCGCGTTCGGCGCGCACTCAGGGACTATCGAGATACGTCCACATCTGGTCGGCGAGCCTCCGCTGCGTGGTGGTTTGGGAAGTCGATGCTTAGAGAGGTGCACCTTGACGATGCCCCAACGTGGACCGGCTACTGGTGGAGCCGATTGCTGATGCTGCCACACACATCAAGATCATTAAAGCACCAAAGCTGAAGATTCTTGGTTACTTTGATGTTGGCCTGCATCAGCTCAAGATTGGTAACACCGTCATTAAGGTATTTTATCTTGTTTGCTGCTTATTTCATCTTTGCATCTCTATGCTGAGATGGATGGTGTTTCATCTTGCTATTTCTCTTCTTGTATTGAAGATTGATACAAAGGTGAAGCCAAGTGCAATGGTTAGGACCCTCAGGACATTGGCATTGGAAGGTGCAGTTTGGAGTCGAGGATCAAGTGAAGCTGGTGCCCACCTTGCTAAAATGCTTCCCATGCCTAGAAACATTGTATATCATGGTATCAAACCCCACCACTCATCATTCTTGTTGTTGTTCGTGTTTTTACCCTGTTGAGTTAAGCTATAACTTGCTTGGCATGTAGTCTGTTCCTTCTGAAGCACCGGTCAATGATGACTTAGAATTCTGGGATCAAGTTGGCTTCACGGAATGTGTCTACTCACATCTGAAGAAGCTGGTGTTAGAAGCTGTGCGAGGCGAGGGAAAGCGAGCTGGCATTTGCAAAGTTCATCATGGAAAGAGCTCAAATGCTGGAAGATATGCATGTCTTAGTGGATGGCAGTTGTTCAAGAGATGTCGTATTAAGTCATTTATCATCAGAAGGGTGTGTGTCTGCAGATGCTGAAGTTCTGGTGGAGAGGCGTGATGGGTCTGCTTGGGCCTTCCAGAGAGCCATTGACTTGTTGCAGAGTGATCCATTTGGTTGATTGAACCTGGAGGTATTCACAAAGACTTTTGTCAGACACTTTTCATGTTGTACTCTGCATTTTTAGTGAACTCCCTGACCATCCATTGAACTCAACAGCTATAAATTCAGCCTAAGATGTGACCTCAGACTCTTTTTTTTTTTTTTTTTTAAGAAGTGTCGTACTCTGTGCCTTTGAGCTTGTACTATGAGTAGTAGAAAGGATCAGAAACGTGTCTTGGCATTGATCAGTTTAGTTATATGAATTTACCTATAGTTCTTGGCCACGACCTTGATCTGTGTTACTATCAAATTTGAGGTGGTGGTTGCTATGAAAAAAATTGTGATCATATAATAAAATTATAATTGTAAGCGGTTAATTGCTATATATTAATTTTCTCGAACACGCAGGAGAGCTGCGTATCTTTGTATTAAGAAGAAGAAATAGTCCAAATACAAAAGACCAACCCATCTTGGACCAGAATGGGGTTGGTAACTAGACACTCTTATTACTAACTATTACATATAACCACTATGGAGAGACCTGACCCACACAACTTTAGGACCCATTACTGAATCCCTCGGCCAACACCAAGATCAGCGAGGCCCTTCGCACCCGCAACCTGCCAAACATGTAGTTCATCTCTGAAAGCTAGTATGGCAGACTGTAAATTGGGAGCAGATTCATCAAAAACACATGCATAATTGCTATATATTAATTTCATTGGATTTTCCTGTAATGACACGCATTCTGTTCACCTCCTAGTCGTTCCATACAAACTTATTCTTACCCATGAAGCTGAGGGTCTTTCAAACAGCCATGAACTAGTAAATTTTGAATCAAGCTTCATGGCTAGGTACTCTGCCACAAACACAGGGCATGCCTGTCCAAGGCCAATACTGGGGCACATTCTACCTGATGAAATTTTACTGTCTGCAGAGCTTGGATCAAGGATTTCAAGATGCAGTAAAAACAAACACTATCCAGTCTGTGTAGATATGATGGTTAGTGGCTGGGTTAACTTGGCAGCAGAGCAGTACACAAAATGAGCATGCCAGATTGAATGAAACATTTTATAATATCTTAACCATACTGATAGATAGTTTGATTGAGCTGTATTAAGTATCCAAGCAAATGGTTGTAAATAGTGAATTGTTCTGGTAAGAACCACAAGGAAAGTTTGTATCTAACAGTGCCACATAGAAGGTAAGGTAAATTATGTGATTTGCCACATGAGCTTCAATAGTAAATTGTTTGGTAAGAATAATAAGTTTGTATGGAACGACTCAGAGGTGATCAGGTGAATAGAATTATGTGTCATGACAGCCAAATCCAATGAAATTAATAAAGAGCAATTAACCACTCACAATTATTATTTTGTTTTCATAGCAACCACCAACTGAAATTTGATGATAACACAGATCAAGGTCCTGCCCAAGTTACTAGGTAAATTCAAATAACTAAACTGATCAATGTCAAGACATGCTTCTGATCCTTTATAATTGTGTACTTCAAGCTGGATATAATGCCGAAGAATAGTTTATCTTTTTGATCCTATTCTGAATATACCATCACTCTATCAGGATGTTAGCCACTTAGCTTCTTTGTGCTCTGCATTTCATCTGCCTATTATGTTCTCTGAAGGCAAAAACTGTATAATCAGTAAATCAGATCTCTGGGACTTTTGACTGATTCTAGGGACCTAACACTAACTGATATTGGTATGCTGTGTGCTTATGTTTGTATCAGGTCTTCCAGTTGGAGCCAATAGCCACTGCAAACTTACATGTAACTTTATTCATCTCGGACCTGCCAGGTCCCAATGAGACGTGTCTAGGAATATGATCTGCACGTGCTTTATAAAGTTGTGTTGCTATCGATCTGTCTTGTATCAATACTTGTGAAGAGCCATGCTCCATTTTGCTAAAGATTCTGAGGATTTATTTTTTTAGTTCATTTTTTTTTGTGTTCTTTTCTCTACACGGTGTTAGTAATGCCTTCATATGCGGTCTTGGTAACGACTGTCTATTATTAAGACAGTGGAATTGTGAAGTGACAAGACAAGTGCTCCCATTTTGTGGTTATGAACTTCAGGGACTAGGTACATATTAAGTGAGAAATGCGCTATGACGATTTGTTTTTACTAAACTTAACTGCATTAGACACGATGGCAAGGCAAATCGTCTGAAACCAGTTCACTTACAAAACCACATGAATATGTCTCACCACAAAACCCCATCCTCCTGTTCCTATGTCTAGGGGTGGTGGCTTCCAAGTATTTTGTCCTTCTACCATGTCATTCTTCCTGAGTACATTAAGTTTCTCAAATTCCATTAGGAAGTAAACATACAGACCATGCCAGTTGTCTTAAACATCCTATCCTCGTCGTTAGCCTTATTTCTTTCTGACCACCACATCACAGAAAAAACGATGACCTTTTGAATGTTCTTTTCCAGCTTTCAAATTCTACTACAAGTGTTCGTTACTGATCGACATTTCATCAGTTCATTTCTGATATCGTCCATATCCATTAGTCGCCAACACCTTTTAACAAAATTGCATTTGAATTTTGGAAAAAAAAAAGATGTCCGCTGCCCCCACATCAAGTCTTGCCATATTTCTCCTCAACGGTAAACTGTCATGAACAAAACGCCACAAGAAGATTGGGAACATTTGAGTTCTCAGAATTGTACCCCTTGAACTCACCCTGCGGGTGGTGCCTGGCCAAGAAGGGTGAGGAGCCGATGTTGTGTCAATGTGTCTTTGTGGTTTGGGCAGTACTACACTGATGCTTTGGCGAGAGGTGTTATAGTTGCAAGGCGGTGGCTGGGGGGCCATGACTGTGTGGTGATTTGAAGACGACAGTCGCATGGTGGAGGAGTTGTGGTGGCCGCTCTGGCTTGCAGCGGGCTGCGGCTTTAGCGTAAAATATTGTCGGTAACGACGACACGTGCGTTGGCATCTACTTGTTGGTTCCTCTCCCGGGTTTGTAGTGGCGTGTTTTCATGTTGAGTTGTGGTTGTGTGGTGTGGCGCTTCGACGTCTATTGTACAGTTATAATTTCTCTCCTTATATGACATGGCAGAACCCCTATTTTCAAAAAAAAAGAAAAAGAAAACTCACCCTGCTATAGAGTTCTCAGATTCGGTGAGTGGAGGGTTGGACGGTGGGGACTGCCTCGTCCCAAGCTGCTTTGGCCGGTTTCACAACCAAACAAGCCATGAGCATCGGGCAGTAGTGTGGTAATACTATCCGTTCGGTTACCGCTAGTCGCACGCAACAAACAGGGGTTAATGACGTGAAGCCGTCAATTGTCTTCCTCCGTCTAACTGGCAGGTGGGCCTGCGAGGAAACCTACCTTTCCCCATTTGATTTCGCACAGTGGCCGACTGGCCGGGACGGGAGCCGCCGAGCTCAACCCACCGCCGGGCCATGGCTCCTCCGGCGTGCTCGCCTCCCTCCCTTACCCTCCATGCTACGGGTCAGGAGCTCACCATGGGGATTGACGACATCATGCGCATCGTAGTCCCCTGCCTCCCCGCCCCGTTCTTCCCGGCCGCCGGTGCCTCCCGCCCCTCCCCCAGCGCCCGCGTCGGCGGCGGCGGCGGCGAGGACCGCATCAGCCGGCTCCCCTTCAAGGTGCTCTCCGAGATCGTGTCGCGCCTCCCCGCCAAGGACGCCGCGCGCACCGCCGCGCTCTCCAGGCGCTGGCGCCGCGTCTGGGCCTCCGCGCCCCTCGTCCTCGACGACTCCGACCTTCTCGTCCTCCCCCGCCGTGGCCGCAGCGACTACCTGCCCGTCGACTGGTGCGCCGTCACCGACGCCGTCTCCCGCGCCATCGGAAGCCACCGGGGCCCCATCAGCCGCGTGCGCCTCACCTGCTGCGTCATGTGGCTGGTCCAGCGCCTCGGCATGCTCGACTACTGGCTCCGCCGCTTCGCCGACGGGGGAGCCGAGGACCTCGTCCTCTTCAACCGCCCCCAGCCAAAAGGCCTGTACCTCCCCGCCGACGTCCTCCGCATCGCCTCCCTCCGCACCCTCTACCTCGGCTTTTGGACCTTCCCGGACATCGCCGGCCTCCCGCGCGGCCCCGCCGTGTTCCCCCACCTTCGGGAGATTGGGCTCTTCTGCGTCTTAATCAGCACCGGGGAACTCGAACACCTGCTCGCCTGCAGCCCCGTGCTCGAGAAGCTCGCGATCGTCGCCTGCTTCTACTTCTCCCACTACGTCCGCATCGGCAGCCGCAGCCTCCAGTGCCTGGTCTTCTGGAAGTCTCTGACGTATGAGCTCGCCGTGGTCGTCGCCCCGCACCTCCAGCGCCTAATCCTGTTGCAGGATTACCCGGACCTGTCCAACCCCTCCCTCCGCCGCACCAGGGTCAGGATTGGCTACACCCCGGGGCTAAGTGTGCTCGGCTACCTGGAACCAGGCATGCACCAGCTCGAGATCGGCGGCGTCTCGATTGAGGTATATCTTTCTCATCCGTTTCTTCCTCCAATGCTCAATTCATAACATATCTGTATCTCCATGTGCCATCAATTCAATTGTTAGCTTGAAATCTAATCCATGGCATATTGGCATTGCGTTCTCAATTGTATTATTGTAGAGTGGAACAAAGATGGTCCCATCTACCATGGTTCCAAGTGTCAAGATCTTGGCTTTGAGGGTCCAATTTGGAATCCGCAAGGATGCTAAGATGATACCTGCCTTCCTGAGATGCTTTCCCAGTGTAGAGACATTGCATGTTATGGTGAGGTTCCATTCACCCCCAATCCTTACTCAGCAATTTCAACATCTCTGGCATGACAGTTTTTAACCAAAGCACATATGCATACACGTTGATTATGCAGTCCCATGAAGCTGATGAGCCCACTGGCAAGCTCAACTTGAAGTTCTGGCAGGAGGTTGGCTCCATCGACTGCCTAGAGACACACATCACCAAGGTGGTGTTCGACAAGTTCAGAGGGGAGCGCTGTGAGCTCGCATTCCTTAAGTTCATTCTAGAGAGGGCGCAATCGCTGCTGAAACTGGTTGTTGTGTTGGCCAATGGAGATCAAGCCTCAGTGGATGAGATGCTCACCAAGCTAAAACCTCTGACCACAGCGAAACGTGCCAGCGAATGCCCTACTCTGTTGGCAGTCGCCCGTGATGGAGACAGCCCATGGTGCTTTCAGAGAGCATCAGATCTTTCTGTGAGTGATCCCTTTGATTGGTGATGATCCTTGAGGTGCTGACATGCTCTATGATCAATTCTAGCATCTTGTGGAGCTCAAGGAATTAGGGTGTTGTCTCGTGTTGTGTTAATATTATCGGCTCTGACAAGTTTTGAGTACAGTTCTGAGTTAATCAGGAGAGGTGCATACTTCATGTAATGTCCAAATGCTACCCGACATGTCAAAATTGAAAAGATAGATTCTGCACTTGTTCTGAGTTACAACAGTTACTCTTTACTTGAGTTAATCAGGAGTACTTCCTAATGTTGTAGCTGGTTACTTTATCCGTGGAAATGTTACTGTAAGCTGGGCACAGTTTGGCACTGGAAAATGGGGAGTGTGTAACCCGGACTCCTCTTGGTCAGCAACTTCAGTAAAAGTATTGTTGACGTGATCGTGATTATATGTGTTTTTTATCATACTGTTTGATTATACTGGACTAGTTTATGTAGCTCAAATTGAAGATTGTACCTGCTGTGCTTAATTACAGGTCCGAAAGTTCTGAAATCTGAATAGTGCACACTCAAGAGGACATATGTTGTCACTTATGAATTAACCGTCCTGATGCCATTGGTAGCAGTTTCGTTCTGAATCCAGAAACAGTCTTTCACACAACATAAACATTTTTCCTTTTATTAACACGCTAATTCAACAACAGTGTGTAGATTAGCGCACAAGAGAACGGTAACGTTGGTAAGGGCAAAAGGACATGACACAGATATGCTAAACAGGGAAGCATCGTGTTTGAGAGGCGAGACTGCACCTAAGCAAACCCTCAAGTACCCTGGAGCAGGAAGTCAGGAACTGCCAGAGTGTCCACACAACGAATGAACAGCAAGGTGGATTTTTCACGAAATTGCCTTGTATGTGCGGTTCATCAACTCGCAACCCGAGTAAACAAAATTACAGCATTGTGGCTCGAAAGAAACGCTAGACCTCTACAAAGAAAGGAGCGCTCAGTACCAGCGATGCTAGCGCACATAAAAGCTGAGAACAGATTATGGGATCTCGCAGGCGCCAAGCAGCTTTGTTCGAGGGAGATTTTGTTTAAGATGCCCCCCCCCCCCTGGATTGTTAGAGTGTACATCTTCTTTATTGTTTCCTATATTTGATCTACCGGAATCGTATACTTGCACTTTCTGCTATATAAATAGAAATGCCACCATACTTGTAGCGTTCGTTAAAAAAAGCTACTAGCATTCACCATGACCTTCCATCGGCATCATCACCATGGAGAGTTAGTTTTTTAAGAAGAAACATGGACGTAAACAGATAACTCTGGTTTATTTTCACAATCAACCATGAAGCACAACTTGCAAGCTACAAATGTGATGCTTAGTGACAGAGTGTGAATCTAAACGTTATGTTCTTCAGACTTGCATGAGGATCAGAAACTTCTTCTGACTCAGCATTAATTGATCAAACAGCTACTGGTGTCACAACTTTATAAGTCAACATCGATCAAAATCATAACTTACACTGAAATTACCAGCCTCACAAAGATTATCCGAAATAACCAGTATACATGGTGAACCACTGAAACGGCTGGAAGCAGAAACAGATCCCAGGTGTGGGAGGCCACTCAACACACCAGCCAGCCGAACCAGTAGCCAACTGCAAAAGGCCTTGTTGACTTGTTGAAAGTAAAGTCAAGCAGCCAGCAGCAACTGGGGTTAATTAAACACAGAGGCAAGCAAACATTCAGCACTCGCCAGGAGTAAACATTCTACATTTTATTTAGCTAGTGAAATTAACCTCATGCAGTTGAACTCAACAAAATGATATCACCAGTAGAACTTTTCTCGTCATCAATATAAGCCTTCTTCGGCAACTTTGCTTCTGTCCTACACATGCAGAACTGAATTTCTACTGAGTTGACTTCAGAGATACGTATAACCAATCAGGTTGTGTAATTTGCAGGCAATAAATAAAATGACAAATGGTCACCATAAGCGACAAAAGTCTCAAACAGAGATTGTAATGGAGACAACGAGGATTATATTGTCTCGCATAGTCGCAAGTCAAATATCTTTCAGCATCAAGTCACAGATACATAGCTAAAGGTTAAACTTGAATAAAGATAATTATCTCATGCTCTAGCTAACATAGTAAGTAACAATGGTCCTGCAAGTGAAACATCTCATGCTAAAGTTCAACGCTTATGCTATGCATACTAGTTGATATCTTCTCTACTTTGAGAATGACTGTTGCGACAAAAGCAAGCTTAGATCCTCTTGAGAATGACTAGTTGCCCACAAAAGCAAGCTTAGATCCTGAAATATCATATAACCACCTTTCATGGTGAGTTCAAAAGATTTCCTTGCCATATCATACTAGTCTTGTATTCCCTATTCTCCCTCTTTAATGAAATGAAAGATCTCCTGCCCATGCTCAAGAAAAGGGTCTTCTACATAAAGATCAGATGCCCTGTGAAAGTCCAAACCTGCCTCATTTTTAGGGGCCACTAGCCCATGGTGAGTTTGCAATATATATTTCATCTCGCCTACTGTAGCTCTTCTTTCATCAGAAAACACAAAGCCTCATCTTCTTGAGCTCATTTGCCCTCTGGGTCATGTACTTGATGAATGTCACCTCACTTAGATCACCATAGATCTCATGAAGAACCACCATTTTGATGTGTGACTGGACACATTCAATAGGACTGAATTCCTTAAAGAACTCAAGATAGTCATATCCAGTAGGTTCATCTGCACGAGCAGACTACGAAGTTGCCAAAACAGCTGAGCTGAATTAGTGAGAAGAAATGATGAAACTTGCCACATAACTGAACTAGCATACACAATTAATGTCGTTACCTCCACGTGTAGGGTCTCAAAATTAGGAAAGCATCTGAGGAAGTTGGCCAGCATTTGAATTTCCTTGAAGACACCCAAATTTACCTTTAACGCTAAGATCTTGACGCCTGGAACCATGGATCTTGGGCTCACATTTGTGTTAGCCTTCAATGCAATCCACGAATCAATCGTATTTGGCATACATATGAAAACGAGAAAATTAATGACCCATACGCATGAATAGGATATCTTCACATAGTAGCACCTTGATGAGTGTGTTCCCAATTTGAAGCTTGTGGACACCCAGCTCCACAGAAACACCTTCAGCAATCTTGACCTCCATAAGTGACCCATCACCTTTAGAACTTAGAAGGACCAGACGTCTCCCACATGATGAGCCGCTCCAGGCGCGGTGCGTCCACCACCGCGACCTCGAAAGCCGCAGGCTCCCATATGAGCACGCACTGGAGCTTTTGGCCTTGGAGGCGGACATGGTTCGCCTTGCCGAAGTTGACAAAGAGCACTGTTGGAATAAGGGGCATTTTATGATTTATTTTAATCCGAATTAAAGTATAAATTATAACATAAAGAATAGTATAAACATATGCATAATTTAATGTGCTTATTCCACAAGACATATAGGACATAAGGAAAGAACATAGGAGGTTCATAAGAAAGTACCCAGAGGCGGGGCCAGTTTTGAGGGAACCGGATGCGCCGTTACTCGACATTGCTAGTCAAGCCTGTTCGAGGTAGTCGATCAAGAGTCGATGCAGTGCAGATGATCGCAGTGCCGATGCGCCTCCAGGAAGTAGACGAACGCAGCGAGCAGTCGCGCGGATGCGCTCCCCAAAAACTTGATCGCTCCTCTACTCCTCGGGCGCAGAGTCACGATGAGGGCGTAGCTTCGGAGGCCTGTTCTTCCGGCGAATTCCGTGCACACATAACGCCGGAACGGAGAAGACAAAAGCACAGCGCAGCAATGGAACCTTCGTGTGTTGTTCATAGAAGACAATGGAGGGGGGCCTCCCTTATAGGTACCATATGTGACCTTTGGTTGCCATGATTAATGCCATGAAAGAGCACTATGAGAAACCTTTGGTTACCCAACTCAATGCCATCAAAGACCACCATAAGAGAGGCATTTGGCTGCCATGTTAATGCCATGAAAAGCCATCAAAGATGGACCTTTGGCTGCCCATGAAAATGCCATGAAAATGCCATCAAAGATAGTCCTTTGGCTTCCCAACTTAATGCCATCAAACATAGTAATTTCCATCCATTGAGATATATGTTACTATGTTTGATGACAACAATTCAATGGACACTAACCACCAACCTTTACTAGTGACTAACCATATGTTAGTTACTAGTCATCAAGCCATGATCAAAACGGCAAAAGTCTTCTCAAATTCCATGTGTCATGTGCCTTGGGATTTATTGATTATTTCTAATAGGCCATTGGCCAAATTAGTCTAACAATCCCCACCAAATTCCAAGGCATATTTTATTTCCACCACTGTTTAATATACCGGTGATTCGATGGAGACCTGGTTAAGGTTGAACATCCATTTAGAGCATAAGCTACGCTTGGCCACAACTGAACAATGGACTCTGCCTTAAATTGTCAGTCTTGTGTGAACAAGTTTTACTTACGACCGTTACCGATACCGGGCTGCAAATTGCTTCCCCTCTGGTAGGAGCATATAAGTCATACTCCTGTGCCTTTCATAAGCCTCTAGAGATTACTCAATCTCATAGAATGTGACTAGCAGTCAACTCATATAGGTGTGCTCCATAAAAAATGTTTCTGCAAGATAACTTCTCTGCTTCAGTAAGCCACTTGGATCACATTAAGGTATTTAACCAACCTGCCATGCAGAAAAGGAGAGAATGCATCTCCAACGGAGTGGGTTTATAGGAAGAAAAGTACTCTCCTTCTCAGTTAGTAAATAGCTTGTTTCGCCATCCTTCTTCACGGGATCTCCGATCAAAAAGGATAGGTTACCACTACAACATAACTCTCAAGTGGGTCTCAATTCCATCTCCCTAGATGCCTCGTCGATCACATTCTGTGAAAGACCTTTAGTAAAAGGATCTGCCAGGTTTTTAGCAGTATGGACATAATCCAATGCTATCACTCCGGAGTTTCTCAGTTTCCTGACAGACTTCAACCGCCGTTTCACATGCCTTGATGACTTCATGTTGTCTCGTGAACTGTTCACCTTGACAATCACAGTTTGATTATCACAATTCATTGGAATAGCCGGTATCGGTTTCTCAACCAATGGCAAATCCATCAAAAGTTCACGAAGCCACTCGGTCTCAACTGTGGCGGTATCTAATGCAGTGAGTTCTGCTTCAATAGTTGACCTCGTTAAGATGGTATGCTTGCAAGACTTCCAGGAAACAGCACCACCTCCAAGTGTAAACACATATCCACTTGTGGCTTTTAACTCATCCGCATCAAATATCCAGTTTGAGTCACTATAGCCCTCAAGTACTTTTGGGTGCCCAGCGTAGTGAATTCCATAGCTCATAGTGCCTATTAGATAGCGCAACACTCTCTCAAGAGTATGCCAATGTTCATCTCCTTGATTGGAGATAAATCTACTCAATTTGCTCACAACAAATGAGATGTCGGGCCTCGTTGCACAAGCTAAATACATCAATGAGCCAGATATTTGAGAATATCTCAATTGATCTCTTGCGATCCTTCGGTTCTTCCGCAATATCACACTAGAGTCATAAGGCGTGGGAGCAGACTTGCAATCACTATACCCAAAGCGATGCAATATCTTTTTCTCATAGTGAGACTGCAGTAATGTAACCCCACCATTGCCTTCTCTTAGTAGCTTGATGTTCAAAATCACATCAGCCTCGCTCATATCTTTCATCTCAAAGTTTTGGGACAGAAAACTCTTGACTTCCTCAACCACATTGAGGTTTGTTCCAAATATCAATGTGTCGTCAACATATAAGCACATGATCACCCCTTGACCCCCACCAAAGCGGTAGTACACGCACTTGTCAGCTTTATTCACAACAAAGCCAGCATTCGTGAGAGTTCTATCAAACTTCTCATGCCATTGCTTAGGCGCTTGTTTGAGCCCGTACAAAGATTTTAACAATTTACACACCTTTTCTTCCTGACCTGGTACTAAATATCCATCAGGCTGATCCATGTAGATTTCCTCATCCAACTCTCCATTAAGGAAAGTCGTCTTAACGTCCATTTGATGAACGAGAAGACCGTGTGAGGCAGCCAATAATAATAATACTCGAATGGTTGTCAGTCTGGCAACTGGTGAGTAAGTGTCAAAGAAATCTTCGCCTTCTTTCTGGGTATAACCCTTGGCCACAAGCCTTGCCTTGTACTTTTCAATAGTACTATCAGGCCTAAGCTTTTTCTTGAATATCCACTTGCATCCTACAGGTTTGCACCCATATGGACGATCAACAACCTCCCAAGTCCCATTCGACATTATGGAATCCATCTCACTTTTAATTGCTTCCTTACAATAGTCAACATCTAGAGATCCATAGGCCTCTGCAATGGTACTTGGAGTATCATCTACAAGATATAAAATGAAGTCATCACCAAAGGACTTTGCAGTCCGTTGTCTCTTGCTCTTTCGAGTCACCTCATTGTCATCCTTCTCAAGATTCTTCTCAAGTGGTTTTTCAAAGCGTACTACCCCATCATTATTTTCAGGGATTTCAACAAATTCATGACTAGAACTGCTAGATGCCTCTTTCATAGGAAAAATGCTTTCAAAGAAAGTCACATCTCTGGATTCCATGATTGTACCAACGTTCATGTCAGGTACTCCAGATTTAATTATCACGAATCTATATCCAACACTATTGATAGCATAGCCTAGAAAGACACAACCAACCGTTTTCGGTCCAAGCTTGCGTTTCTTAGCAATTGGTACATTTACCTTAGTCAAGCATCCCCATGTACGCAAGTATTAGAGTGTTAATATTTTATTTTCCCATTCCTCGAATGGTGTCTTCTCTTTGTTCTTCATAGGAACTCTATTAAGAGTATGACACGCGGTCAACATGGCTTCACCCCACCATTCCTAGGAAAGCCCCGATGTATCTAATATGGCGTTAATCATCTCTGTTAGAGTACGGTTCTTCCTTTCAGCCACTCCATTTGACTCAGGGGAATAAGGTGGTGTTCTCTCATGAATAATACCATGCTCCTCACAAAACAAATTGAAATCATTTGAAAAATACTCTCCTCCTCGATCCGACCTAACACGTTTTATCTTCCTCTCAAGTTGGTTCTCAACTTCGGCCTTATAGATCTTGAAATAATGAAACGCTTCATCTTTCGTTGAAAGCAAATACACATAGCAATATCTAGTAGAATCATCTATCAAAGTCATGAAATATATTTTTCCTCCTTTAGTTAACACGCCGTTCATTTCACACAAATCAGAATGAACTAATTCTAGTGGTGCCAAATTCCTCGCCTCGGCAGCCTTGTGAGGCTTGCGGGGTTGCTTAGATTGCACACACACTTGGCACTTAGAATTTTTAAACAAAGTGAATTTCGGAATTAAACTCAAATTCGCTAGACGCAACATACAACCAAAATTAACATGACAAAGTCGTGAATGCCAAATATTAGACTCATCATCATTACACACATGGTTCACAACTTTATTACAAGAGTCTAACAGCGATAGGCGAAACAAGCCATCACAATCGTATCCTTTACCAACAAAGGAACCAAATTTAGACAGCACACATTTGTTCGACTCAAATACCAATTTAAAACCATCCTTACAAAGAAGGGATCCGCTAACAAGATTTGTATTTATTGAGGGGACATGCTGCACATTCCTCAGTCGCACGATCTTTCCTGAAGTAAACTTCAGATCGACCAAACCAACACCACAAATAGCCGCATTTAACCCATTCCCCATTAACATAGATCCAATTCCTGTGACCTGGTAAGAAGTAAATAGAGAAATATCAGCACACACATGTATATTGGCCCTGGTGTCAACCCACCAATCTGGTATATGACAAACTAAAAGAACAGTAGCATGATTACCATACCCTGATCCCTTCTCAGCATCGCCAATAACAACATTGGCAAACTTGTTCTGCCCGTGCTGCTGCTTATCCTTGCGGTCCTTGCAGTCCTTAGCAAAGTGCTTAGGACTACCGCACACAAAGCATTTCCCGTTGTTCTTCTTCTTCTTAAAATTGGTATTTTGGTTAGGCTTTGGCTTATACTCAATCTTCATTTTTCCCTTGTTCTTGTTGATGTGGAATTTCTTCCTCTCCACCACATGGGCGCTAGAACCTCCTTCATTGCCACGACTACTTGTGTCCTTTGCTCTCGCCTTCTCTTCAACATCAGAGTACCAATAAGGTTCATCACTGTGAACTCTTGCCTCTTATGTTTTAGAGAAGTAGCAAAGTTTCTCCACGAAGGAGGTAACTTGGCGATGATACCACCAGCCACAAATCTGTCGGGCAATGAACAATTGAGGACATCGAGTTCCTTAGCGAGCGTTTGTATCTCATGGGCTTGTTCCACCACAGAACGGTCATCAACCATTTTGTAGTCATAAAACTTTTCCATAAGGTACAACTCACCGCCCGCATCAGTGACACCAAAATTCGCCTCAAGTGTGTCCCATACCTCTTTTCCAGAGGAAAGCTGCAAGTATGTGTCAACAACGTTCTCTCCAAGAACACTGATGACGGCTCCTCTGAACAGACTATCAGCAGCCTGAAACGCTCTCTCCTCATCGAGAGTGCGTGGTCCAAGAGGAGGACCCTGAGTGATGTACCACCCACTCATAGCCGTGAGCCATAATTCAAGCCTACCAACCCATCTCTTGTAATTTGTTCCATCAAATACATTCGGTTTCAATTGCGCAGCAAATCCAACAACCGAATAGGCCCTATCAAGTTTTTGGATTGTTGGAATAAGGGACATTTTATGATTTATTTTAATCTGAATTAAAGAATAAATCATGACATAAAGAATAGCATAAACATATGCATAATTTAGTGTGCTTATTCCACAAGACATATAGGACATAAGGAAAGAACATAGGAGGTTCATAAGAAAGTACCCAGAGGCGGGGCCAGTTTCGAGGGAACCGGATGCGCTGTTACTCGATATTGCTAGTCAAGCCTGTTCGATGTAGTCGATCAAGAGTCGATGCAGTGCAGATGATCGCAGTGTCGATGCGCCTCCAGGAAGTAGACGAACGCAGCGAGCAGTCGCGCGGATGCGCTCCCCAAAAACTTGATCGCTCCTCTACTCCTCGGGTGCAGAGTCTCGATGAGGGCGTAGCTTTGGAGGCATGTTCTTCCGTTGAATTCCGTGCACACAGAACGTCGGAACGAAGAAGACAAAAGCACAGCGCAGCAATGGAACCTTCGTGTGTTGTTCATGGAAGACAATGGAGGGGGGCCTCCCTAGGTACCATATGTGACATTTGGTTGCCATGATTAATGCCATGAAAGAGCACTATGAGAAACCTTTGGTTACCCAACTCAATGCCATCAAAGACCACCATAAGAGAGGCATTTGGCTGCCATGTTAATGCCATGAAAAGCCATCAAAGATGGACCTTTGGCTGCCCATGAAAATGCCATGAAAATGCCATCAAAGATAGTCCTTTGGCTTCCCAACTTAATGCCATCAAACATAGTAATTTCCATCCATTGAGATATATGTTACTATGTTTGATGACAACAATTCAATGGACACTAACCACCAACCTTTACTAGTGACTAACCATATGTTAGTTACTAGTCATCAAGCCATGATCAAAACGGCAAAAGTCTTCTCAAATTCCATGTGTCATGTGCCTTGGGATTTATTGATTATTTCTAATAGGCCATTGGCCCAATTAGTCTAACAATCCCCACCAAATTCCAAGGCATATTTTATTTCCACCACTGTTTAATATACCGGTGATTCGATGGAGACCTGGTTAAGGTTGAACATCCGCGCATTGGAGGATGTCGGCGGGGAGGCTCACCGGACCTATGCCCCCCCCAGTAGGCTGACGAGGGTGAGGTCCCGAATGTTGCATAATCCAAGCTCGGTTAGTTTGCATGGCATAGCTAGAATAAAGGAGCTCATTCTTTGCCAGTTTGAGCGCGTCCCTCTGTATAGGCCGTTGCTGCATGTGTCCATGCACCGGCTTCCTTTCTTTCAGCAGCGTCGTTAGGCTAGGTGGAGGTGATGGCCTGGTCTCCAGTCGTGGGATAGCGCGACTATTTCGGAAGCGAGAAGATCGCTGCGCCGTGGCATTGTGCGCCACCCATTTGCTTGTAATTTGCATCTATATATTCAGTAATAGAGTAAGAAAACGTCGGTTCTTTCCGGCACAAAACAACTCCGGTGTTCATCGCGTTCTTGCTGTGTTCATTGGAGTTTCCAGGTGTGCGTGCGTTTCTGTGTTCCAGGGGTCATCTTCTTCGTCTCCGGCGACGGGCGTCGGGGCTAGGAAGACAACAAGTGGTATCAGAGCGGTTGCGTTCCAGGGAGGCGATGTCATCGCTGGCGAACTTCGGGGGGAGGTCGAGAACGCCGGCAGGGAGCCGGCGACAGTCGCCATCGCCACCGCGGCGCCAGCCGCGCCGGCGGTACCACGACGGCACGATCGTCATCGAGCGCACGTTGGAGCGTCGCATCAAGGACGTCGGCAGCGCCAAATGGCCGACGCTCACCAAGTCCAACTATGGTGCGTGGTCCGCCATGATGCGCGTCATGCTCAAGGCGCGCGGGCTCTAGAACGCCGTCAACCTCGGCGATCCAGACGAAGATGAGGACCAGATGGCGTTGGAGGCCATTTGCAAGGCGGTGCCCGAGGAGATGATGGAGGTGATGGCGAACAAGGCGAGTGCGCGGGCGGCGTGGGAGGATCTGAAGACGGCGAATCTCGGCGTGGAGCGCGTTCGCGTGGCAAAGGCAATCACGCTCCGGAAGGAGTTTGATTCTCTGTCCTTCAAGGACGGGGAGTCAATCGACGATTTCTCCGTACGAATCAACAAGCTCGCGCAGCAACTGCGCACCCTCGGTGACGACATTGAGGAGCCGGCGGTGGTGCGCAGGTTCCTGGCGGCGCTCCCCAAGCACTTCCACCAGATCGCCATGTCGATCGAGACGCTCTTGGAGCTGGGGGATGTTCCGGTGGAGGAGCTGGTCGGGCGCCTCAAAGCTGCGGAAGAAAGGTACGGGCTCACCGGCGGTGGCGCCGGCATCGCGCAGCTGAACCTCACTGAAGATGAACTCGTGGCGCGGGTGTCCAAGCGCCTGAGTCTCAGCTCCGACAAGGGGTCGGGGAGCTCGAGCGGCTCGCCAGGCAGGCAGCCGCGCGGGCGTGGCGGCGGCCGTGGTGGACGCGGTGCCCCTCGTCAGAAGGGAGGCGACGGCGCGCCTAGGGAGAAGAAGGGCGACAGCGGCGCGCGCGGCGACGGCGGATCGCGCGGCAATGGCCGCGACGTCGCACGCGACGAATGTCGGTACTGTGGCATCCGCGGCCACTGGGCCAAGGAGTGCCCAAAGCGCCACCGCGATGCGGCCCATCTGGCCCAGGTGGAGGAGAACCAAGAGGCCCATACACTCCTGGTGGCGTCGGCGGTTGAGGAGGTCAACGCCACACACTCCTCCTCATCTTCTCCAGCGGCGGCGGCGGCGATCCACCTCGACGAGAGCCACCTCTTCGTCCAGCTCGGGGAGAGGAGTGATGGTGCCACCACACAGTGGATCCTCGACTCGGGCGCCACCAATCACATGACCGGCTCCCGGTCGGCCTTCGCGGAGATCAACAACGGCGTCCACGGATCTGTGCGTTTCGGCGACGGGTCGACGGTGGCGATCGAGGGGCGCGGCACCGTGCTCTTCAAGTGCAAGACGGGGGAGCACCAGAAGCTGGAGGGGGTGTACCACATCCCCAGACTGACGGCCAATATCATCAGTCTGGGCCAACTGGAGGAGGAGCGGTACAAGATTCTGATGGAAGATGGGGCTCTCAAGATTTGGGATCCCCGGCGGCGTCTCGTTGCGGTCGTGCGGCGCGGGGCCAACCGGCTCTACATCCTCAACGCCGACGTCGACAAGCCCGTGTGCCTAGCCGCACGGACAGAGGAGGCGGCGTGGCGTTGGCATGCGAGGTACGGCCACCTCGGCTTCCAGGGGCTCCAGCGACTGTCGAAGGGGAAGATGGTGCGTGGAATGCCACAGATTGAGCAGTTTGATCAAGTCTGCGACGGGTGCTTTGTCGGGAAGCAGCGACGGCTTCCGTTCCCGGCGGCGAGCAAGTACCGGGCGGAGCTGCAGCTGGAGCTGGTCCACGCTGATTTGTGTGGACCAATCACGCCACCGACGCCGGGCGGCAAGAAGCTGTTCCTGCTCGTTGTCGATGACATGAGCAGGTTCATGTGGTTGGTGCTGTTGGCCACAAAGGACCAGGCGGCGACAGCTATCATCCGTCTTCAAGCGAGAGAAGAAGCTGAGGCGGGGTACAAGCTGGGCACGCTGCGCACCGACCGCGGCGGCGAGTTCACGGCGAAGGAGTTCGGCGAGTACTGCGCTGGGCAGGGGATCCAGCGTCATCTCACTGCGCCGTACACGCCGCAGCAGAACGGCGTGGTGGAACGCCGGAATCAGACCGTGCTGAGGATGGCACGGTGTATGCTCAAGGCGATTAGCGTTCCAGGGCGTTTTTGGGGAGAGGCCGTAACCATGGCGGTGTTCGTGCTGAATCGAGCGCCGACGAGAGCCCTGCAGAACATGACCCCATATGAAGCCTGGTATGGTCACAAGCCCGCTGTTCACTTTTTTCGCACGTTTGGCTGTGTTGCACATGTCAAGACGGTGGGCGGCAACCTGCGGAAGCTCGATGACCGGAGCACGCCCATGGTGTTCATTGGGTATGAGTCGGGGACGAAAGGCTACCGGTTCTACAACCCGGTGACCGATCGTGTGCACGTCTCGAGGGATGTTGTGTTCGAGGAAGGACGGGCCTGGAACTGGGAGCAGGACGGCGAAGGAAGCAGCACGGACGCCGGCGATGATCCGTTCGCCGTCGAGTACGAGTACATCTACACCCCCGGCGCGACATCGGCGACACCAGGAGCGGAGGCCACGCCACGCGCGGCATCGAGGACGCCGAGCGCGACATCAAGCGGGCCGAGCAGCTCGACGCTGCGCACGCCGGTGCAGCTGGAACAGAACGGCGCGCCGGAACCAGCTGCGCCAGGAGTGGAGTTCGCGTCTCCTCCAAGCCGGCTCGACCTCGACGACGACCACGATGAAGACGCACCTCTGCGGTTCAGGACGCTGGATAACATCCTGGACCGTGGGGCTGCTCTGTTGGGTGAAGCTGTTGAATGGGGAGCAGTTGAAGGACTTCTGGTGGCAGTAGGTTATGGGGAACCAGCCACATTCGAGGAAGCCAGGCGCGAGGAAAGCTGGATCAAGGCCATGAAGGAGGAGATGGCTTCCATCGAGCAGAACAACACCTGGACACTGGTGAGTCTTCCTCGTGGCCACAAAGCTATTGGTTTGAAATGGGTATTCAAGCTTAAGCGTGATGAAGTGGGGAACATTGTCAAGCATAAGGCACGACTTGTTGCAAAGGGGTATGTGCAGCAGCAAGGAGTAGACTTTGATGAGGTGTTTGCTCCAGTTGCAAGAATGGAGTCTGTGAGGATGTTGCTTGCAGCTGCAGCTCAGGAAGGTTAGTTTGTTCATCACATGGATGTCAAATCAGCTTTCCTGAATGGTGAGCTCAAAGAAGAAGTTTATGTTCAACAGCCACTTGGTTTTGTTGCAGATGGACATGAGGGAAAAGTGTTGAAGCTGAAGAAGGCTCTGTATGGGTTAAGACAGGCTCCAAGAGCCTGGAATGTGAAGCTTGATGGCAGTTTGCAGGTCATGGGTTTTACAAGGTGTACAAGTGAGCATGGGATGTACACCAGGGGTGTTGGTGAAGCTAGAGTGGTGGTTGGGGTCTATGTGGATGATCTTATCATCACTGGGGCAAATCCAGCAGTTGTGGAGGCATTCAAGGAGGACATGAGGCAAGCTTTTCGTATGAGTGATCTTGGGCTCTTGTCATTCTATTTGGGGATTGAAGTGAAGCAGGGGAGCAAGAGCATCACACTAGGGCAAGCTGCATATGCAAGAAAACTGCTAGAAAAAGCAGGAATGGAAAATTGCAACTCCTGTAGCACTCCAATGGAAGTCAGACTTCAGTTATCAAACAAGAGCACTTTAGAGGAGGTTGATGCAACAATGTACCGCAGTTTGGTTGGGAGCTTGAGGTATCTGGTACACACAAGACCAGACATTTCATATGCAGTGGGATATGTCAGTAGATTCATGGAGAAACCAAGACGAGAACACCTTGCTGCAGTTAAACACCTGCTGCGCTATGTTGCTGGCACAACTGAATATGGGCTTGTTTATCCTAAGTTTACTAAGGGTGACAACAGGCTCATTGGGTATTCTGACAGTGATTTGGGGGGAGATATAGATGAGAGGAAGAGCACTGCAGGGGTGATGTTTTTCTTGGGGGCAATGGTGATTTCCTGGAGTTCCCAGAAGCAGAAGGCAGTGGCACTCTCAACTTGTGAGGCTGAGTACATGGCAGGGGCAGCTGGAGCATGTCAAGCTGTGTGGCTCAGGAGGCTGCTGGATGATATTGCAGGAGTGAATGTCCAGCAGCCCATTTTGAAGATGGATAACTAGTCAGCGATAGCGTTGAGCAAGAATCCAGTGCTGCATGACAGGAGTAAACATATAGACACCAAATTCCATTTCATTCGTCAGTGTGTGGAGGATGGGAAAATCAGCCTGGAGCAGGTTAGCACACAGGAGCAGCTAGCTGACATTTTGACAAAGTCACTGGGGCGAGCAAGGTTCTGTGAGCTTCGTGACAAGATTGGAGTTGTCAAGTTGAAGTGAAGACCGAGCATGTCTTAGGGGGAGATTGTTGCATAATCCAAGCTCGGTTAGTTTGCATGGCATAGCTAGAATAAAGGAGCTCATTCTTTGCCAGTTTGAGCGCGTCTCTGTATAGGCCGTTGCTGCATGTGTCCATGCACCGGCTTCCTTTCTTTCAGCAGCGTCGTTAGGCTAGGTGGAGGTGATGACCTGGTCTCCAGTCGTGGGATGGCGCGACTATTTCGGAGGCGAGAAGATCGCTGCGTCGTGGCATTGTGCGCCACACATTTGCTTGTAATTTGCATCTATATATCAGTAATAGAGTAAGAAAACGTCGGTTCTTTCCGGCACAAAACAACTCCGGTGTTCATCGCGTTCTTGCTGTGTTCATTGGAGTTTCCAGGTGTGCGTGCGTTTCTGTGTTCCAGGGGTCACCTTCTTCGTCTCCGGCGACGGGCGTCGGGGCTAGGAAGACAACACCGAACGCCCCGGTCCGCGAGTAGCCGAGACCACTGACCGAGCTCGCGCTCGTGTTCATCGAAGAAAATCAAGGCAAGGTGGACGGTGTGGAACGGACCTGGGTGGCCCTCGAGGACGCGGTTGACGGCGGCGACGGCGCGTGTGGCGGGGTCGCCGGGGTCGAGGTGCGAGTTGTAGAGGACGAGCGGCGTGGAGTGCCAGACGTGGCGCCAGCGGGTGGAGAGCGCGGTGGTGCGCACGACGTCCTTGATGGGGAGGCGGGAGACGATGCGCCGGCAGAGGTCGTCGGGGAGGGCGCTGATGCGGTCCACACCGTCGTCGACGACGACTTCGCCGCTGTCCGCGGCGGAGAGGGTCCATGGTGACGGCGGGGGCAGGAGGCAGGCCAAGGGGCGGCGGCCCAAGAAGGCTTCAAAATCCATGGTGTCTTCGGCCGGCCGGAGTGCGGGGCCAGGGGAATGCAGTTCGATTTTGTTTTCCTGCTACGTTGATTAGTTTGAGAAGTCGATTCGTAACGATGAACGTATAACTTTTTTTTTCTTTGCAAAAACCATATACGTGTAACTGAAGAAGGAAAAGAACATATGCTTCCCATTACAAGGGACATCTAGTTATGGAATAAAGCTTTTATTTTCATACTAATACTTTCTCCATTCTAAAATAAATTTTTTTATAATTATTAAGACGCATTAGTAGTCATGAGAAATGATCAATATGCTCTTAATTAATGTTAGTAGTAATCATGAGAAATGACCAATATGACCTTATCTGCTGGCAGTAACTTTTCCGATGTCTATTTTTATTTTGGTTGGCTAAGGGCTCCGGTTAGAAGTGGCCGTCCTGGCGAATGGTGGTGGATTTTTCCAGGTTGGTATGGGTTCCTTGGGTCCTGAACCTGAATTCGTCAATAATATAGTATAATGTTACCTACAAACTAAATGTGCTAGAAGTGGACATTCACGGAATGGAGGTAACACCATTTCACAAGCTTACATTAAAAATGCCTAGTTATTCAAGGGAAAATGCTTGTATTGCAAATTAGCCCTCGCTGCCCTAGCCCTATACATGGCCATGCAGCCCGAGGCCCGTCGGCCCGGCCCACGGCACGGGGTTTCAGCCCGGCCCATGGCACGGCACGACACGGCACGACGGCAGCGGGCCCTTGCCGGCCCGGCCCGAGCCATCGTGCGGGCCATGGGCCGCCACCTCGGCCCATGGCACGGCACGGGCACGGCCCGGTAAAATGGCCGGCCCGGTGCCGGCCCGTTGCCTGCCAACGGCCCATGCCGGCCGCGCCGTCCTGGCATATATAGCCAGCGGCCCAGCGGCGAGCCGGCGCTGCCCCCCCGGCTCCTAACCCTAATCCCCATTCGCCTCGACTCCTTACTCCTCGTCTTCTCCTCCTGCCGCCGCCGCTGCCGCGACGCTCTCCACGGCTAGATCTGTGCCGCCACCGTGCTCTCCTCCTCGATCCGCGCCGCGAAAGCTCGGTCTCATCGCCGGCGACCCCTGCGGCCCTCCATCCTTTGTCCTTTCGACCTTTCCCTCTCGGCTCTCTCACAGTGCAGTAGTGCACCAACATGTGAGCTCATGTTCATTTCATCTTTCGTCCCCCCCTCTCGCCTTTGATTTCTGATCATTTTCCATCTCGTCGTCGTCGATCTGGCGGCACTGGGCTCCGGAGCGCAGGTTCGTCATTTGCTTTCAGATCTGTGTGCGTTTCGTGTAAATCTGTTACTCACCCTATGTCCCTATGCAGGTTGGTGCCTGACGCCGCGTCTTCCTCTTCTGGGGTAGAAATGGCCAGGCCGCCGAAGCGCCCGTCGAGGGGCGGTGCTGGAGGTCGCGGTGGCGGTCGGTCTTCCCCGTCCGGTGCTGGTGCAAGGCTCGCAACACGAGGGGAGAATCTCTCCCTCGGCGACGGCGATGACCTCGCGCCGCACTCGGATGACGAGCTGGAAATCGAGGACGATGACGACTTGCGGGATGATGCAGCCGCCTTGTTCGGCATCGATCTCGGTGACGGCAGGGTCGGCAGCCAGCCCGAGCCCATCGAGATCGATGGCGATGACGACGGTGGAGAGGATGTTTCCGCTGACACTCAAGGTACTTCATCATGCTCTGGTAGGAGGAAGTCTAAAGTTTGGGATTATTTCCTTGAGGTAAAGGAGAATAATACTCGTGTTGCTGCTATCTGTAATCATTGTTCTGCGAAGTTCACTGCACCATCTGCTTATGGCACTGGCCATTTGTTGCGGCACATGAAAACTTGTATGAAAAAACGTAATGCTGATAGTTTAGTCCAGTCTAAGATTGCATTGAATCCTGATGGTTTGAAAAATTGGAGGTATGATCCATTGATTGCTCGCTCTGAGTTGTGTCTTTTGATTGCTAGGCTGGACCTTCCATTAGGGATAGGTGAGACTGATGCTTTTCAAGATTACATGAAGCGTGCTCACAACCCTCTATTTGAAAAGGTTTCTAGGCAGACCACAACTAGAGATATGTCTAAATTGTTTGATGAACAACGTGATATGCTTATGAAATCTTTGTTGCCTGCTGCATCTTCTATTTCCTTGACATCTGATATCTGGTCTGGTAATGCTAAGGAAGACTATATTTCTGTTGTTGCTCATTATGTTGGATCAGATTGGGAAATACAGAAAAAGGTTATTGGTTTCAGGTTGATTGAGGTTAAACATAGTGGTGAAAATATTGCTGATAGGATAGCAAGTGTGGTTGAGGAGTTTGATTTGATTGATAAAGTTTTTGCTGTGAGTCTAGACAATGCTTCTGCTAATGTTAAGGCTTATGATATGTTGGCCCCTATGTTCTCTGGTTACTTGGGTTCTTATCCTTCACCTACCCGTGATGATCCTAACAAGGTTCAATACTTGTTTGTGCATCAGCGTTGTGCTTGCCATATCATTAATCTGATTGTTAAATCTGGCTTGAAAGTTATGAAACCTTATACTGAAGATTTCAGAACTGCAATTAACTTTTTAAATTCCTCCAACCAAAGAATTGCATTGTTCAAGAATTGGTGTACTGCTAGAGGTATGAGACCTAGAAAATTTGGCCTGGACATGGATGTTAGATGGAATTCTACTTATTTGATGCTTAAACACTTGGTGCCATACAAGGATGTGTTTATGGTGTTCATTAACTCTAATTATGGGTCACAGTTGTTGACTTCACAACATTGGTATGTTGCTGAACAGATATTGGAGTTCCTTGAATTGTTTTATGATTGTACTGTTGTTCTGTCTGGTGTGTACTATCCCACTTCTCCAATTATTTTGCACCATATTCTTGATATTGCTGAACATTTGCAAAAAGCTGAAACTGATCAGAATTTTAGAACAATTGCTTATCCTATGAAACTTAAAATGCTTAAATACTGGGAGAATATTCCGCTGCTTTATTCATATGCTTTCATTCTTGATCCTAGAGCTAAGATGAAAGGATTCTATAATATTCTTGAATTACTTAGCAAGGCAAATGGATGCAATTATAGTGTATACTATGGTGATGTGAAAGATAAAATGACCAAATTATTTAACAAGTATGAGCAGAAATTTGGTGCAGCAAGGTCTCAAAGGCATGTGCAGCCTTCATCTTATAATGGTAAGAGAAAGCAGCATTGGGAAAAAATCTTTGGAGGTCCTGGTGCATCCCCAGACCCAGGTTGTTCCCCCTCAACCTCTTCTACTCCTTCTGCTGTTAGTGAGCTTACAGCTTACTTGGACAGTGACCCTGTGACATGCTTTGCTGAAACTTTGATATATTGCTCTGGTGGCGTGACCACAAGCTAACCTATCCAATCTTATCTATTATGGCTCGAGATATCATGTCTGTTCCTGTGTCCACTTGTCTCTTCCGAGTCTTGTTTCAGCTTATCAGGTAGAATACTCGAAGAACGGCGGCGGCGCTTGTTGCCTGAGCATGTGGAGATGCTCACCTGCATCAAGGACTGGGAACTAGGAGCAAGAAAAAAACAACACACAGTTGAGGACAAGGCCCTGGAAGATGCCTTCGAGAACCGCTTTTGGATGAAGTAGGTGAAGGCAGCGGCAGCGGTACCGGCTGCTGCCTCCGGCGGTACTGGTGCCGGGATAGAAGACAGGACAACTAGGAAGGTAATAAATTCATATGGGTCTTTTGCTGCACTGCTGCTTCATGTATCATGTTCATCGACTAGACTATGCTTCCCATTGTGTGTTTACTTGTGGCAGGCACTCCACTTTTGGTCTTTTGGAGCACTGCAAGTCTTGTGAGAGTTAGACATAGACTGTTAGTCAGTGAGTCTGTGAGAGTGATATTGAGAGAGTGTGATCACAATTCACAAACACTTAGTGTTGGGTATAGAAACCCCAGGTTCCCTAATCAAGCTACTAGACTCCTACTAGACACCTTGTCCTACTAGGACTCTTCAATTGTAATCTGACTAGGAGACTTACCATGTAAACTCGCCCCCTGGGATATATAAAGGAGGGCAGGGGTCCCTAGATTAGGACCATGGGGCAACGCCGCCAGGCATTGCAACATCTCATCAATACAAGATACACCATACAGGACGTAGGGTATTGCGCTGCCGGGCGACCCGAACCTGTCTAAACCGTCTCTTGTCACCTCGGCTCTAGATTCTCAACGATTCTCCCTAAACCCTTCTCTCGGGCACCCCCTCGAGAACCTAGTCAGCATAAATCGCCGACACTTTGGCGCCGTCCGTGGGATTCTACTCGTCGAGTTCTTCATTTAAAGAGTCGATGGCATCCTTCAGCGCCTCCGTCAACGTCAAGTTCGAGGAAGGCGCGACCTTCATCTTTGGGTTCCTGGCTTTTGCACTGCAACCAGGACGGCAAGCTTCGGCATGAACTGCGCGACGTGACGATTGGCGTCAGCTCCGCCGCCGCGCAGACATACACGCGAATTTGTGCGGCGAGACAATGGCGTCTCCGCCACCACCACCGCGCGGGTCACCGTGCGCAGATCGTCAAGGTCTCCGACTCCAACACGATCTTCGGATCGTATCCAACTCGGAGGAGTAACCTGGAGGCAGAAGCCGAGTTCGACTCGGAACAAACGATGACTCCTGCCTCGTTGCCCTCAAGTATCAAGACCAAGCAGAATAGTCGTCGTACAAGACTACTTGGCGGCCTGAGGATCATCTCCAGCATCTGCCAGGGTACTTCAGTAAGGACCGTGACCTCTGTCATCCAGGAGGCCAGGCCAAGATCAACCCTGCGACTCGTAGGAAGTGTCGCCAGGGTTCTTCTTCCTATCCGAGCAGGGTTTCTTTTTTCGACAAGAACACAGACTAACGGCAACCGAACAGGGTCTTTTTTTTTTCGACACGAACCCGGACTATTGATGACCAAACCCGAGTTCTTTTTCATACCAAGAACTCGACTCGGCGCGACTTCATCAACGAATCATCCACGAAATCAAGCTAAGTCATATGTTTCAATTATCTATTCGATCTACAAGTGCGATCACCTTCCGCGGTCCATGCTTTCGTCGGTTTTCTTCATGCGCCTTTTGCGTTTTCGCTGACTTCTTCAGTATGTTCGTTTTATCCCTAAAAGTCGAGTGTCTTAGAGAGTTTTTGTCTGACGATGCAAACCGTGCTTTTTCCAAGCCGATGGTTCTTGACCGGGGTATCGTGGGGCACGGCTAGCGGGACAAACTACTTAAGCATGCGATCTTGCGGCAGTATGTTTTTCGCAAATTGCATGTGCTTTATATCGATTTTATATGGCTCGTGTCTTGCACGTTTTCTCTAACGGTTGCTAAAGTACTCGGGTAGCACACGCCTAATCCGTGAACCTCGACTCTTTGCGTCCGCCTACATATAAGCCTCCCTGTCTGAGCATGTAGTCTGTGGTAAGCCGTACCTCTCCGTGAGTAGTGGTTTAGCAAAGATAGGATGCTTAAACGTAACAGGCTAACTACCCGCGAGAAATATGCGGCCTAACAAGATCCAGACGCCCAATAACTTTTTGTCTCTGGCCAATGCGCAATATCTTGTCGATTCGTCGACAAGACTGAATTAAATTTCAGTTTTTTCAAATATTCTTCAACATTTGCTACATAATGATATTTTATTTTTGCAGACCAAGCTTCGGGCACACCATCGCAGTTCCGCGCACTTTTGTGCTAGCGGGCTGATGCAAGCCGGGTTCTTTTTTCAACAAAGAACTGGACACTACACCAGCGGAGTTCTTTTTTCCATAAAGGAACTCGGACACCACGCAGCCGGGTTCTTTTTTCAACAAGAAGAATTCGGACCATGATGCTCGCGAGTACGTTTTTAGCAAAGTACTCGGACATCTTCGCTCCATCGAGTTACATCAGATCTTCTACAAATCCTGGAGTCCAGATCCTTAATCCGATTTATATAAATCGGATCAAGGCTCGGGGCTGCGGGTTACGTCATCAAAGATTCTTCGGAATTTTTCGGTTAATACCGAATCTCGAGGCAACGCTAGGTTCAAAAGAACTCGGATTCTTCGGAAATTGAAGCTCTTCGGGAAACTATTCATTGAAGACCCTCCGAATTCCTTCTTCAAAGCAAAACGAGGCTCGGGGGCTGCCCAATTGGGCGCACCATTACGGTGCGCACCAATGAGATTCTCCCAAGAAGTTTTTGAGCACCTCAAAGTCTTCATACAACCAAGCTGAGAGAAACTCGGAATGACTTCAGAAGAACTCGAGTCGACAAACAACTCTGCAATATTTCAAGGACTCACAGCAGGGTGTGTACTTCAGGCAATGAAGCGCTCGGGGGCTTGTTGGGTATAGAAACCCAGGTTCCCTAATCAAGCTAGACCTCCTACTGGACACTATGTCCTACTAGGACTCTTCAATTGTTAACTGACTAGAGACTTACCAATGTAAACCTCGCCCCCTGGGATATATAAAGGAAGGGCAGGAGGTCCCTAGATTAGACCATGCGACGGCAAGCCGCCAGCATTGCAACATCTCATCAATACAAGATACACCATAACAGGACGTAGGGTATTGCGCGCTCCGGCGACCCAACCTGTCTAAACGTCTCTTGTCACCTTCGCTCTAGATTCTCAACGACTTCTCCCTAAAACCCTTCTCTCGGGACCCCCTCGAGAACCTAGTCAGCATAAATTCGCCGACA
>JACEFO010002276.1:600000-1113883 GCA_015342445.1 Digitaria exilis
CCTCCTCCGCATCCGCCGCTGCCTCCCACCTGACTGGCTTAATGCCGCCCCCGCGCGATCCCCGTCCCCACCGCCGCCGCCGCCGCCGGCGGCGGCCTCCTCATTCTCCGCCTCCTCGCTCGCGTCTCTTCTGTACACCTGCACCGCGGGGCGCGCCCGCTTCCCCGGCGAGCAGGTGCACGCGCGCGCCGTCGCGCTCGGCGTGGCCGCGCACCCCTCGGTGCTCCCAAGGCTCGCCTCCTTCTACCTCGCCCTCGGCGACCTCCCCGCGGCGCGGGCCGCCGTGGAGATCGCGGCGGGGAAGGCGCGGGCGTTCCCCTGGAACCTCCTCATATGGGGCTACGCCGAGCGCGGGATGTGGGCCGACGTGGTCCGCGCGTACGGGAGGATGCCGGCGCTGGGCGTCGGCGCCGACAGGTTCACCTACCCATCGGTTCTGCGTGCCTGCGGTGAGCTCCGGGACGCCGCCATTGGGAGGGGGATCGAGCGGCGGATTGAGAGGTGGATGTATGGTCTGGACATGTACGTCTGGAATGCTCTGGTGGGGATGTATGCTAAGTGCGGCGAGCTGGAGGATGCGCGCAGGGTGTTTGATGGAATGCCTGCGAGGGATGTTGTCAGCTGGAATGCGATGGTGTCTGGGTACGCGTCGGCGGGTATGTGGGGTGAGGCATTTGAGCTGCTGCAGCAGGTTCCTGGGGCAAACATTGTGACCTGGAATATAGTTGCGGCAGGGAATTTGAAGGCGGGGAACTATGACGAGGTGGTCAGGTTGGTGTCGCAGATGAGAAGTTCCCAGGGTCCAGGGCTGGATTTTATGACTGTTGTGATTGGACTCAAGGCATGTGGTAGGAATGGTTATCTGAGGATTGGCCGGGAGTTGCACGGTGTGGCAGTTCGTTTATGCTTTGACAGGCTTGAGCGCGTGGAGTGTTCGCTGATCACAATGTACTCAAGATGCCAGATGATGAGCTCTTCCTACTGCCTGTTTAGAGCATGTTCAGTTCGGAGCATGGCGACTTGGAATTCATTGCTAGCAGGATTTGCATTCATGGACCAGGTGGAGGAAGCTGTATTGCTTTTCAGAGAGATGATTGAGTCCTCGTTCTTTCCAAATGATGTTACTCTGTTAACTATGCTTTCTCTTAGTGCACGTGTTGGACACCTCTGTCACGGAAGGGAGATGCACTGCTACATTCTCAAGCATGGACTCAGTGCCTCTAACTTGCTCCAGAACTCGCTTGTTGACATGTACTCAAAGTCTGGACAGATGGAAGCTGCCCGCAGAGTGTTTGATCAGACGCAATGTCAAGATAGGCATGCATACACTTCATTGATTTTGGGCTATGGGATGCAAAGAGAGGGTCTTCTATCACTGAAGCTCTTTGATGAGATGATTGCCAACAATATCAAGGTGGACCATGTTACTATGGTGGCTGTTCTGTCAGCATGTAGCCACTCTGGGCTGGTAACGCAAGGGCAACTACGGTTTGCTGAGATGATTGATGTATTTGGCATTGAACCGAGGGTGGAGCATTTTTCTTGCATGGTTGATTTGTACTGCCGTGAAGGATTGCTGAGGATGGCTGAGGAGATAATCAACAAGATGCCATTCCAGCCAACTGCTGCAATGTTGGCTACTCTAATTGAGGCTTGCAGGATCCATGGAAAAACAGAAATTGGGGATCGAGCTGCGAAGAGGCTGCTCGCAATGAGGACAAACAACCCTGGTCACTACAAATTAGTTGCAAACATGTATATATCAGCAAAACGCTGGCCAGAACTAGCTAAGGTTAGGTCATTAATGAGCACGATGGAGCTAAATATGATTCCAACTCATTCCTTACTGGAGTCAGAATATGACATAAGTCTGGTTGAACAAGATTATTTCTTAAACCGCAGTACGCCTGGCGGCTTGTCTGATGACATGACAGATACTGATTTCTCTAGTAGTGAGGAAGTGAAATTCACTGAAGCTTTTGGTGGGTAACAATAAATCTGGAATCCAATAGGCTTTTTTGGGACCATGGATTTCATGTGGAAAGCACCATACAAACTATCCATGGCTTTCATGTGGCAAGCACCTTACAAACTGTGTTCTTCGCATTACAGAGAGGTGATATATTGTTGATCCTTTTTTACTGTCACACTACTTGTACTTTGTCTACGAATTGATGCTAATTCATCAGGGTAGTTTATAACTTAGGGATATTTGTTTATATGTGCACGCCTTTGAGGTTTGAAGTTTGAACTGCATATACCTTGGAAGTACTTCTATACACCAGTTTGTTATGCTGTAAAATTTCCTGAATATTAATGGTTTGATCTCCAGGTTTCTAAATTGACACTTTAGATTTATTGTCAAGTTCTTTTATTTCTCATGGTAAGTAGTAGAGGCAATTGGACTTAACCGTGTACTGGCTCATTCCTTGAAAAGTAATCAATCTTGGCGATATCATGTTTCAAGTTCTTACTAACTCATGGATATTATTGGCCTCTGATACACTGATATTCCTTTGTTTGAATGCTTGTCTAACAGTGAATCTTGCATTGCTAAACTAAAGATGACACTTCCGGCTCAGTCACAAACAATTTGGCATGGTAATATCAGAATCTGCATTGTACTATCAATTGGCATTGTTCTTTTACTCTTTTGCACTCATGTGATTCATGGCCATTCCAAATTCAGAACCAAGCTACCGTCCTATGGCCTTAAGAGCTGGCCAACCTCTGGTTTGCACGACTGAAGGACAGCTATGCTATGGTAAGTTTGTTCAATCATTTATGAAAGTTGTGAGATTTTTTTTTACTGGAGCACGGGCAAACTTCAAGTTGTTCAGTTAATTTCAGGTCGTTTCATATGCTCATTATCTCAATGCTGTCTCTTTTTTGGACACAGGAGGTTGTTGTTAGCTGCTCTATCTGACCTCTAGTTTAGCCTATCCCACGGCTATTATATCAGTTTTGTTGATTCTTTTGTGTCCGCTTCGTGTAGCCATTGATTACTGTGTTTCCATATTTGCTTGGTATTGAATGAATTTGTATTTCCAGTATATTATGCAAAACTACAGTAGCTCATAACGAACTCGTAAAATAGTGATGCTGCTCCATTAGACATTTAGACTTTAAAAGATAGAGATGTCTGGTTCAGTGGTTCTTCGTGGAAATTCTGGGACATCAGACATGTTGGGTGAATGTGTGGTAGAGAAAATCAATGCATTGTCCCCAAAGTGTTCTCGTTCCAAGACGACCACACTGACAATGCTGATTGATTCCATTTTCTCAGAAAATTGAAGTAGCAGTCCCAGCATTGCCTACCAGTACCACCGGAGGAGCAGATCCAGCAACAAGACAGCATTAGTTGGGCACACTTAAGTGTGTGTCTCGTATCACAAGCTCGCTACCTGGAGATGTAACATAAAATGGGAGCTTTGTCCAAATCGTGTCCAGGCATTGGTCTGCCCAAGTCCCGAACAGGAGGTGCACAAGTCATTGATAACCTTGCTTCATTCTCTGATAGTGTGTTGGGCCGCTTGTACCAGCTGGCTCGCTGGCTCACAGTCACAGCGTCAAAGATCCACTGACTGTCGACTCCAAACCTTATCATCTCTTTGCTGCAACGGCAAAGGTGTTGAGTTCGTCCATGTAATGGCACCTGGGGTCACCGTGGCTGCACTGAGTTGTTTATCTCGCTCACTCATAGTCTCAATTGTAAGCAGTCGTAGCTAGAATGATGCATTTATCTTGCTTTCATTGGTGTGGTATAATAATCTAAACTCGTTGGTTGTTGGTTGCAGCCTTTAAGCCATCTATCTTGTTTTTTTTTTGAGCAATACGGCAGGTGTTCTGCCTTTCATTATAGATCGATAGGAATTGGTTCAAATACAAGTGAGTGGCCTAGGCCAAGATTGGAAAACAGAAATTACAGAGTTCTCCAAGTATTAAAGAGTCCCTGCGCTACTCCTCCCAATGTGTATTCGCCGTTTGCCAGTTCTGAAGATCTTGCCGGATGAGTAGGAGTAACTGAGCTGGAGTCATTTCGGCGTTGTCAAACACACGGCGGCACCGTTCCTTCCGTAAGTTCCAGGCAATGTAGAGCACCGCTTGTTCACGTTCCTTACTATTATTAGGTCTGGCAGCGCCAATCATGGAATTCCACCACATCTTGAGGCTTCTATAGTTGTTCGTGGGCAACTGCTGTGGGGTTATTCCCATCGGACCGCATCTATCTTGTTTGGAATGGAACTCGAGAACTATGCCAAATTTGTGAAAGATAAACCATCTTTTTCACCTGCCTGTCGTCATTGCTAAACACCTGCTGCGTTAGAGATTATTTTATTATGATGTGATTTTCATTGAGCAGCAAAATTCATTGTTATGCTGCATATTGCATGGTTATACTATTAACGACATAGCTTCTTTTCTTTGTTAGGCTGCAGATTTCATTGAGATGGACAAGGTCAACAGGTGAAAGTCCTGGCCGAAGGACATGATGACTACTGAACCGCTCCTCAGGCCATGGAACCCCATCGACGATGGGTTCAGCCAAGCGAGGCAGCAGCATGGCGCCGGCGAGATCGAGGCCGCTGTGTGCGTGTTTGTGCTGCACGTGCCGCTGTGTTGCAATTGCAACATGAATTATTGGAGACTGAAGGTGATTGATTTGATGCAGGGGCAGCTGGGACGCGTCCACGAGGATGGTCCAAACAAACCCTGTCGCTGCAGCCTTCAGATCGATCTGACGCCCGCCTCCGACAAGGTACGGCCGTGGAGTGGACCACCGTGCCGGACGACGTCCGGTCTGGATCGAGCTGCCCTCGATCCTCTTGTAATTGAAGAAGCAACCCCAGATTTATTTGCCTACCATCATCAGAGGCTGGCTGGCCATTCAGTTCAGTGCTTGAAAGCTCCAACCAGGAATAATGGAACCCTCCACCGTCAAGGTCCAGGTCCTGTCCAGGCGTGTCGTCCGGCCAGAGCCGGCACCCTCGCCGGACGGCGCCGTGCCGTCGGAGCCGAAGACGGCCATGCACTTGACGTCGTGGGATCTCCGTATGCTCACGGTTGACTACATCCAGAAGGGACACCTACTGCCTAAGCCCCATACAGGAGCAGAGTCTCTGAGCCTTCTGAACGGCCTCGCCTCGTCCTTCGCTCGCGCCCTCGCCCGCTTCTACCCGCTCGCCGGCCGCATCGCCGTCACCGAGGCTGCCACCGGTGAGCCTGACCCAGGCATCGTCGTCTCGCTGTGCTGCAGCGGCGAGGGCGCCGAGTTCGTCCATGCCGTGGCACCGGAGGTCACCGCCATCGACATCGCCGCCGCGGATTATTACATCCCGCCGGTGGTGTGGTCACTCTTCCCGCTGAACGGGGCACTGGGCGCGGATGTCTCCTGCCCGGTTCTGGCGGCCAGGCTGGAGGACTTCGTCCGGCGGCCCGTGTACCCGCCGGTGCGGGAGTGCTTCTTCCACTTCTCGTGAAGACGGCGGTACCTAGTTGCTTGTCACATGTGCATCGTTCCGTCTGAGTCCACATCTAGCATGTTTCACAACTTGAAAATTTTGCTTTCCGATGGACTGAGCAGCTGTGCCAGAAAAGGAAAGCTGCATTTTGAAGTTTTGTTGCTGCACCCAACCAAACAAAACCAGTCAACGGAGGCCAAATTGGCCCATCTCGGCCCGCAAATATATACCAGGAGCGCATCGCCCACCGCGGCTGTCCTTGCCCCCGACGGGACGGCCGCGGAGGAGCTCCCATCTGCATTGTTGGATGCCGCCGCATCGATCTGTGCTTCGATTCGACTTGGTCCGGCCCGGCTCTCCTTTGATTCCCCTAGCTCCGCTCCTCCTCGCGGCCTCCATTCCATTGTAGGGAGGCATCTGTATGTTTGCAGCACATAGGTAGCATGGTGTTGTGTTGAAGCTGGCGTGCTCGCACGTTGCTGTTGCTGCTTCCTCGCATCAGCAGCAGAGCACCATTGTGAGTGCGCCCATGATGGGTGGCCGTTGCAGCCCGGCGTCCAGGAGCTACTCCAGTAGACTCGAAGCAGGCGGCACGGCATGGATGAGCCAAGGCTTTCACCTGCCCGGACCTTGGTGCGTCCATGTTGTCGTCTCGGCCGCCGGTGATCTCATGGCGGGGCAGCAGTACCCACTGACCGACCGGTGGGGGCTGGGCGACGGACAATGCGCGGGCCCCGGCAGTGACCTCGCAGCCACCCAGGGACGTGGCAACGACTTGAGATTCAGGTGAGGCCGGCCGGAGCTATTAGGGTCGTCGTTCCACCCGTTTAAAAATGCTTTCTGGCCGGTAGAGTGGTTGATTTTCCCTCCAACCAGAGGCGCACAAGACTAGCCCTGTACATGGTCCGGTTTACCGGTTTTTCCTAACCAAATCATGTACGTAACCCGTGAGGGAGTTAAATCAAACGGTTTCAAACCCACGGGTTAGATGGGTTTCGACGGTTTCACCGCGTCCGCACTTGCCGCCGTCCTCGCCCAAGATGCCGCCTCCTGCGTCGGAGTCGGCAGTGGCCACGACGCCTGAGCTTCCACCAGCGTGAATGACTTGTGTCTGATTGTGTCCATCTCCCGGCAGCTTGACGAATTTCTTCGAAGCCTCGTTCCCCGTGATCTTCTCCATCTGCTCCAGGAACGGAGCGACGCAGGCACTGGCGATTGCCATGTCCGTCTTCTCCTCGGCCGGAACGAAGCGGTGCCGGCGGCTGGTGCTGCTGCGTTGCCACGGCCCTCTCCGATTCCGATGGGAGGTCGAGCAGCTAGTCCCGAACGCCCGGAGCCCCCTCGAGCCTCCTGCGTAGGGTACCTCGGCGCCTCCTCGCCTGGCGGCGGCTGCTGCTGCTGATCCACACGACCGCTTCTCGTTGGCGACCGCGCACCTCCGACTGCAGTCGCCATGCCTCCGTCAGTCCGCCTAGACGGCGGCTGCGCCGAGGACATGCGCTGCCCCACGACCGAGGCCCAGCGTGCGCCAAGATCGGAAGGTGGGGGACGATGCGAGGAGAAAGAGAAGACGATCCAAAGCTGTGTGGGTGGTCAATGCGTTCACCGGTTGTCAGACCAAACCAATTTGTACCCGCACACAATCTTGCGCCGGGTTTTATCCGGGTTGGTCCGGTGATTAAGCGGTTCGAGACCGAACCATGTACAGGGCTACACAGAGACTCCTTGGCTCATTGGTGCGAATCCCCACCTCCCCGCTCAAGGTCAAACGGATGTAATGCTCGTAGTTATGTGGCACATTTGGAAAGCGAGAAACGCTGTAATCTTTGACCACAAGACATCTACGGCCGCTCTCACCCTGACACGTGCTATTGACGACCTAGACCTTTGGATGAGCAGGTACAAGAAAGACAAGCAATGGATAGTAGCATGGAGGGATTTTTTTGTCTGCTCTTTTGTAATCTCTTCTTCTCTCTCCTTATGTCATCTCGCCTTGCATTGTAATCTCCCCCTGGGGATGCCAGGGTTGTCGTGTAAGGATTTGTGCTGATCACTTTTGAGTGAAATTGGTAGGTGGGGTTTACCCCCCGAATTTGTTCGAAAAAAAAAGAATGATTGATTTTCAACATTATACGCAAGTCACTGCAGCAGTGTCTCTGTGGTTAACTGGTTATCACATAACAAACTAGTATAACAACCATAATATGTACTGTATGTGCATCACAATATGCAGAAGCAGAGAGCCCAAGTACATGTATAAAGCAATCACACAACAACAAACTTTGTCATAAGCCATTTGGTTCATCACCAGATACATACAACAATATATACCACGCATGGTCAATCAATAGAGTTTCAAGAAGCCACACAGTGGATAGAAATCAATGCAAGCACACACACATACATGACACATAGAGATACATGCATCAGCAGCGGAGAGGCATGCATGCACCTCGACCCAGCTGCAGATGCGTGCTCAAATGCAAGCCACACCACACGCTGCTCACTCGAGCACACACACCGGGCACCGGCCAGGCTTTGGGCTCTTTCTTACTCAAAGGCAAACTCAACAGAATCACGCAGCAGCAATGTAGCAAATCAATAGAGGCACACAGCAAACCTTGATAACCAACAGGAGCAAAGAAGCTGATCAGATCAACGTACACAGGGCAGAAGAGCACCAGCTTAGATGCGTGGCAGCCGGTAATCAAGAACACGCAGGCACAAAGATGACCCAACAGTGGCAGCATATGTCTTCCATGACACTGATGACAAACGACGCAAGAGCAGCAGCAGAGGATGCACAGGTCTGGCTGCAGGATGATTGTTAATGTTCACCTAGGTTCAGAGTGCACAAACAAATCGATCACAGATAGCAAGAGTAAAAAGCCAGAGTAGGTGCCTTTATTGGCCAACCAGACACAACTTGTTGAAGAACAGGTGCATGTATGTCTATGTGCCTACCTGAGGACGGTGCGTCTGAGCATGCGCTTCTTGTAGTAGCGTGAGTGCACGGGCACATCGTAGAGGGAAGGGTGGTGGCCGGCATCCACGCCATCCCACTCCAGTGCGTCCCACACATCCTTCTCCATCTCCACGGTCGGCTTCTTCATTCTAGCCTCGCGGCCCTTCAGTACTGGTAGCTGGCGCAGATTCGAGCATCCCCTAATCTTGATGGTCTCCAGCGTTGGTGCTAGCATCATAGCACCTTCACATATTTGCCGTAGCGCCGGTAGATCGTGCAAGTGGATGGTAGTCAGCTTCAGGAACTGAACACTTGTATGCTTGTTCTTCTCGTCCTTCGGTATGAAGACGTGGCCAAGGTCGCCGCAGTGGATGATGTGGAGGGTCTTCAAGCTGGGGAAAGAGGGACGACGGCTCATCGCAAGGGTGAACTGGAAGCTTGGGCAGCAGTGCAAGTGCAAGTGTTGTAGCCTTGCCAAATGATTACTATCGTCGCCGATTCCTCCTCTACCCCACACACAGCGAGCCGTGAGAAGATCTGATGCCCAGATGGTCTCCATCATGCCTTTGTAATCAATTGTGCGTGGAGGAAAGACAGCATGCAAGTTGGGGCACCTCTCAACGCGACACTGCCTGAGGAGGAAAAAACCATCATACCCAGGGATAGTACTAGTGCAGGTTGAGACATCGTGCATATGTATGGATTCGGTGTAGTGACACATTAACGAAGCCAGATTATTAGCTAAAGAATCACCCTCATCCTGCATGCCATATATCTCAATATGGCGATCTGACTGCTTCGTCGGGGCCTGTGGGAAAGCCAGCATTGGGGCTGAGCCATCACCAATCTTAGTGAAGATGTCACCATACACTAGCAGGCCTCCTGCTACACAATAGTGTTGTCGTTGTTGGTCACTGCAAGATCCAACCATCATTATTGTATCCTTGCTTGCCAGTGCTGCAGGCTCAAGAACAACCCCACTAGTATTATTACTACATGCAGTTGTCGAAGTGATCTTGATGCTGAAATAGTAGTTAGGAATAATGGCATAAGGAATGCAGATGAGAGCCTGCAGTGATCTAGCAAACCTAGCGTCCGTGATGATAGCATGCACCTGCAACCGGAAGGATTTGTGCTGAGCGCTGAGGGATGGTGCATGAGCACATCCAAGCACCTTTCCACTCCCAGACCGTGTATCTATGCACATCAATTGCAGCTTCTGTGCCACTTGCATATCATCTAAGCCCCATTTTATCGCACGAAGGTGCTCACAACCTATCAAGAATAGCCTCTTGAGCATTGGGACATCCACCACCATACTTCCAAAGTCATGCACATTGATTGCGCACCCCGAAAGATCCAGCTCCACGAGGTTGGGAAGCCCACGCAAGAACAGCTTTTCCAGACGTCCACATCCTTGTAGAGATACGACATTGGTCTTGAATGCACCATTCTTCTTGTCTGCATACGTTGGCAGTTGCTTCGGACGGGACATTATTTCTGGAGGTATCTCAACAGTTGACGTCAGATGGGATTCTCTTGGCCCATAGCCATCCAAACTAAATGACTTTAATGAGGAGTTGTTAGAAAGAACAACATCCCCCAACCCATAGCAACCATGAAGAATAAGCACCTGAAGGCGTCCTGCCTCCGATATGCTTGCTGCTAAATTTCTTCCCATGACTCTGTTACTATTGTTGCCAGATAGATCAAGTATTTCTAGGCTAGTGTTGTCCATAAGAAGAAATGAATCGCTGGTGTCGCTTGTCTCTGTCTCCGTTGCCTCGTCATACATCGACATGTTGATCCGGAGCCGTTGGAGGTTAGACAGCTTCTTCTGTATCTGATGACTGCTTATCCACTGTGTCCACCTAACTCCCTCCGTGTTTAGCTCCATGAGGTTAGCCATGAGCTTTATCTTCTCCATGGACAGGATCTCAAACCAGTCAGTGTAGTATAGGTCAATCACTTGCACGCTGTTGAGAAATAATGCCCACCGTCTGGTTGCAGTACAATCTGCTCCTCCTTCAAGTTTCATTAATGTATTGTCATTTGTACAGTGATCTAATCCAAGGAATCTTAATGTGTGGCAATGGAGGAAAGGAGGGGACATGAAACTGAAGGCACAACAGGAGAGAACCAGCACTCCTAGGTTGGTGCAATGTTTGAAATAGCCATTTGGCAATCCAACTGGGTCATGTTTGTTTTCAAATGCTAGGAAGATCGAGGAGGCCCCTTCCGATGTAGTTTGTACCTCATCTTGTGATCTGTATGTGACAGAAAGCCAACGGCATGGCCTCTCCTTATGGTGATGGTCACTAAGACTGCTATCAAGTACACGAAAAAAAGGAATATTGGGATCCTTATTCATTTCTGTAAGCACTTCACGAAGCACATAATCATTGCACTCAAAGCTTATTTCTGGATGCAATGTGTTGCTGATCTCCCACGCTTTGTCCCCTCGTATTATACCATCACAAGCCCAAAAGTTGGGAGCATGAGCTGACCAAGAAAATCCAGTGGTGCTACGGGAACTGTGATGCATCAGAAGTAGCCCATAGAGAAAGCAATCTACCACTCTTGTCAGGTCTATGCCCATCATACATGGGTTTCGAGCAACTATGTTAGCTGCCTCTTCATGGAGCAGTGCAATAAAATCAGAACTTGTAAATAACCTTTCGGGGCTATAGTCCCAAAGGAATACATCTGCATCTAGCTTCTTTGCTATATGAAATGTATGATCATGGAGCCTGTCTGTACGCATTGTCACGCGCCTTGCACTAAAAGTCCATATTATTATTGCGTTGTCACTAGATTCAGGAATATCAAGTCTACCTAGGCCAACCTCTTTATCACTCCCATTGATGAAAATCATCATGAATCTACTTCCCCTCAGGATTTTGTCAATCACTACTGCGACACTCCGTATTGCCTCCCTAGATCTAAGGTCCACTCCATTGAAGTCATCCTCCTCATCTTGCTCGTCAAACATGGCCATGGTCTTGTCGTCAAGTCTTAGCTGCTGTGCAATCACTTTCTGCATCGCCCTCTTGCTTGTCCAACTTGAGCAATCAACGTAAATCGTTCTGGCAAAGCATAATCTCGGATGAGGAGCCTCCATATATGGAAGCACTTGTGATATAGATCTAAGAACTGCAGCTGCTCCAAAGCCCCCCCAATCATCATAGTAGATATTGAGGCTGTTGTTACGGTCACTCTGAATAAGATCAAATATTCCCTCTCTGGCTCCACTAATATCTCTTTTGAACAGGTGCTGAAATGTGGGAAAAAAACCGGTTGGATTTAGTTAATCCAGCTAGCTAAGACCCTCTCAGCATGCATATTATCTATATGAGCATGCATATTATCTATATAGAATCCAACGGTGAAAAAATGTCTAGTACCTAAAAGTACCCATCCAAAAGTACCAAAATTGTGGGACCAAGGATAAATGGGCCCACCTAATTATTTTATTTTATTTTTAAATTAAAAAAAGGGTATATACGTTTTTTTCCGTAGATGTGGGGGAGGAGGCGGCGGGGAAAAAGTTATGATGATATGTTGTGGGAGGGTATATTCTAATCAGGGTATATGAAAGTACTAATATAAGCTTATTATTATTTATTTAATTTTTTAAAATTCTAATTAAAAGTACCGGTAAGTACCAAGAAAAATATTTAAAGTAACTGCAAGTACCTGGTAGTACCAGCTGGTACTTGCCAATCATTATAAAAGAGCTCATATAAATATACATTGGGTAAAGAAAACAAGCTAGAAATAATTGTAAATGTGGATATATAAAGTAGTGGTGGTGCGTACCACTTCTCTCATGACGCTGAAACTCCTCCACAAATTAATTAACTAACAGGACCAATTGGAGAGTGGAGACACGCCGTAGCAGATTGCCGATATGATGGATCTAACCCGTGATATTTCATCAGCCACGATCAATCAAAGTAAGATCCTTTTCCGGCTGCACACCCTGCGCATCACACACATAATTTAATCTGCTGTCAGTGATTAGTAGGACGAACTCATGCGTCACGTGGTGCAGCATCATGCATTTTTTCCTTTTTCTTTTCGAGACATGGCAGTATGATATGTAATCATGCGCACGTGCGCACAACTAACATTATATTCACAAGGATGAAGGCCAGAATAATAATATATAATGCAGTTGGCTAGTTCACACACCTTTGTTAATTAGATTGCGGTGCCCGGCCAGACGACGACGAAGATGAGTTGATCGCGGAGCTTGGTGTCCAATGGAGCCCGAATGATATGAACTAACGATCCAAATTAAAAGGTGCTGAATGGCAGCCAGCGAGGTCGAGGAGGAAGAGGGTTAGCTAGTTCTGGTGTGCTAGGTTCCAATCAGGTCTGTACCCAAGTGGCAAAGGTATCACGTACATGCGGCAGCTGCCTGATAGGAACAAACAAAGCAAAAGCATAACCAGCAGCAGGTACGATCGATCCCTTGCTTGTTGCCTGCTGCCTCCATGTTTATGCTACCATGCATCACCATACATTCATACTTGCATCTTCTGGGAGGGAGATGCTTTGCTTTGCTTGCTTCTCTCGCCCTTTTCTTTTCTTTTTAACTTCTTTTCCCAAACTAAAGCTTGGCATTAACCACCCCCGGCCCCTTTGCTTTATCCTCGACATAGTATATATATATGCTTGTCACCAGCTTTTCCTTTCTTCTTTCTTTGTTTGAAGAGACTGATGATTACTCTCTGACGTCATGCATGCAAATCTACTGCAACTTAATTTGAGTAGCAAAACCCCTATTGAAAGCTAGTTTTTCAATATAATAGACACACTTGATGTAAACACGGCTAGCTATTGGGAGACCCCAGCAAGCAGGCAGGAATGGGGAGCGAGCAAAGCCCACTCATCTTGCTGCAAATTCAATTGCCGCAGAATGGCCGACCCATTTGTATGTGTCACTTGAGAGTGGGCTAGCTACTGGCGCCAGGTCGACGGCCCGGCGACATCGTAGGCCGGGAAGGGGCTGGGCTGGGCGGCCTAGCTCGGCGGCGTAGCGTGAGGGAGGACCTCGCGTCGTGGGCCTAGGTTTGTGTATTGGCAGCTGCCCAGGGCGCCCTGGACAACGACGAGCCCCGGACATCTTTCTAATTGCACTGTTCTATATGAAGAAAGATGTGTGTAAAGTTAAAAGACTACCCTAAATAACATGTATCTAATTACGAATGATATGTCCTCAACTTTTCATAAAATATTTTGAAGTTTTGTATGTCATATTTATCCACCAAAAAATTGTCACACGATAATATATAGCTTCTTACAACTTTTACATGATATTATTACCTTTTTAATCAAGTTGTAAAGAAACCTTTTAATTATCCCTAACAAACATTTGAATATTTCATCTATTTTCGATATACAAGTAACAATGGAACGCGCGTCCAAAATTATGTTGTTGTGGAACTTTGAAATCTTATCTGAGGTATATGTAGTTTAAATTTGAATTACTTTCAAATTCAGTAAGCATGGATAAATTTATTAATCTCGTAGAAAACAGTAATTCATCTCCATTTTTATTGAAAATCATGCAAACCCACGTGTATGAATCGTCTACTACTTTAAAAAATGAAATCTTGAAATCAGTAGGCCCAACTAACGCTGCCTCGTCCTTGACCGTCAGATCGGTAGATCAACGAGCAGTATCATCCACCAGCCCCCACCCGAGACCAAACCCTACCCAGGTCAACTTGGGTCCCAAATTCGCAGACCGCGCCACCCTTCGGTCTAAATTCGTAGACCGCCGCGCGCGCCTTCTATCCAAATTCCGCTGCACCCAGCAGCCAGCCAGCACCCTCGCTCCTAAAATCCACCGCCACCCGGTGTCGTGTTTAGTTGTGGTGGGGAAAATTACTTTTTTTTCTGGGATGCGTGTTATGTGAGGGGATGAATAGGAAAGGGAAACAAGGAATTTTTAGAGATGCGTGTTCTGTGAGGGAGATGAATAGAAAGTAAAAAGTACTTTTGAACTAAACACGGCCTGGGTCGTCGGTGGCTGGACTTCCCTAAGGGCTGCCGCTGGTTGGAGCTCCTGGAGCGGCAGCCCATGCGTATGACCTCGCGGCTTGTCCATGGCCTTTGCATCCCTTCCCGTTCTCCACATCATTATGCTCATTTCTGTTTTGCCGATCTGGATCTGAGTTAGGGGATGCGACATTGGATCTAGTTGCCGGCGGCCACCAGGTCCTGTCTCCTCTTGTGGTGAGGCATGATCCTACATGGAACCCTCGAGAAGCTTGATGGCAGGTACCTTTCTCACCTCGTGAGGTTACTGCTTCTTGTTTAATTAGCTGGTGGGATTAGCATATGCATTGTTTATTCCAGGTATTGGCCGCCTTTTTTTATCTGCTCTTGTACCTTAGCTGCATCTTGTCGCTTATCCTTGGATGGAAGTTTCAGTCCGTTTACAGAAGAGTATTCTAGTGTTATCTCGAACTAATAAATTAGTGGATCTGAAAAATGCTCCTGTTTTGCTATCCTAATTGCCATCTCTTCAATCAGAATCATTTTAGCTACCTATTGATTCCAGATTTCAGTCACATAGGTATTTAAGATATCATCTTTTTTATTTCAGGGAATATCCAATTATCAAATTTCACCCAGGTATGTACAGGTATTGCATATTCAATTTTAAATATACCTTTTCTGTTGTACTTTTCATTTGGCTTCTCAAACATTGTCTTGGTTATTTTGCCATATTTAACATAATAAGGGGATAGACAAGCTTTACTGTACTTCAATTGACATACTGAAACATAGTGAAATACAATTGCTTGATAGATGATCTCTTAGCCATCTCCTAGCTGTCTCAAGAAATATAATTGTTCAGCTGTAAAGATAATGTTTAAGCCCGCTAGTGCTATCTCAGGAAATCTCACTATTTTTACCTTATAGTTGTTTTGGTTAGCTCCTTAAGCATCAAGCACTACTAGAGAATGGAGCATTCGTCCCTCACACGTTAGTACCGGTTGTCTTAAAACCCGGTACTAACGCGTCCCTAGAGGCACGCGCGAGGCCAGAGGTTGTGAGTTCGAATCCCACGAACCGCGCACGCGCATTTACGCTTGAAAAAATCACGTGACTTGTGACTGAGTGGCTCGAGCCTCCTGGTAAGCTTACAAATTTTTTTCTTTATTTTTTTGGCTCGAAACCCGTTAGTACCGGCTGGTGTTACCAGCCGGTGCTAACTGGTCCGCCCCGTCGACCCTGCGGCCCCGTTAGTACCGGTTGCTGCAGCCGATACTAACGGGGCTGCCCATTTAGTACCGGGAGCTCGGTACCAGGCGCATAACCGGTACTAACGCGGCTTTGCGCCCGGTACTAAAGGTCTCTTTCCTACTAGTGAAGTACTGCGTTCAAAGGTCAAGCAAATGTTTGTTTTGCTAGGTTGAACTTGATGTTCCTTAACTGTGCACATATTTGCTTCACCTATTGTTCTCCTTGATTTGTCCAACTATTTTTACTTGACACAAAAGTATGAGCTATATACAATTGATGCTATGGGCAATTTGATGGAAATTTTACTGATTTTGCAGGCTGCTGACGGTTCCCATGGAGGCTTGGAATATGGTAATGACAATCCTGATCTACAAAGTGAGGCTGATGATAATCCCAACTAGAAAGGTAGGAGGTAGGCTGATGGCGATAAAGTTGGCGAAGGCGATTGTTAGTGACTGACAGCGGCATGATACGTAAGCATATGATACAATGTTGCCATAATATAGATTATATGTAGGCAGCATGTTTGCTCTATGTAAAATGGGCATGTACATGCACTGAGCAAATTGATATTGGACACGTGACTTGTATTGGTCTTGTCAAATTTGTGGCTGGAAACATGTGTATTTTATTGGTGTTTTGAGAATTCTGTGCAAATGTTTGTTTTTGGTTGATTTAAATTGCTTAAAATGAATTTGGTAGTGTAAAGACGCCAAGGAAATGATTTCTATCCATGGCAGCCAAGAGAAGAGTTTACATTGGCAGTTTCCTAGTGCCAAGAAAAGCAGTTTACTTGGCGGTCGAAGGCAGCCAAGGAAATTAGTTAACTTGGCAGTCGTAGACTGCCAAGCTAAGGAGGTTCCTTGGTGGTCCGAGGCCGTCAAGAAAAGTAGTTTACTTGGCAGTTCAATCCTGCCAAGGTAATGAGTTTACTTGGCGGTCGAAAGCTGCCAACAAAATAAATTTACTTGGCAGCCTAGGGCCGCCAATGTAAGGTATTTACATGGCGGACTTGTCATTTTCTTGGCACCTTGTAAATTTTATCGGCAACCTAATTTACTTGGCGGCCAAACAGCCAAGGTAACAATCCTTGACAGTCGACTGCCAAGTTTATCGATTTTCCTTGGCTCTCTAGCCTTGGCGGGGTTTGCTTGGCGGTTCGCCGCGAGAAACTACTACCTTGGCGGTTTTTTATATTCCTTGGTGGTTTTTGACCGCCAAGGCAATTCCAGTTTGGTGTAGTGATCAAAACATTCAGAAGAAGCAAAGAGCACAAGTAGGCAGCTAGGTTGTTCACCAGATACATACAACAATACCATGCACGGTTCATCAATTCAGTCTCAAGAAGCCACACAATTGATAGAAATCAATGCAAGCAAAGACACATAGAGATCCATGCATCGGCAGCCGAGAGGCACACATGCACGACAGACGACCCAGCTGCAGATGCGTGCTCAATCTCAAGCCACGCCACACGCTGCTCACTGGAGCGCACACACACCGGGCAGGCCAGCGTCTTTATTATTGGAAGAGAAAAATTAAGGCCTTGTTTAGATGAGGGAGTTGGTGGAAAGTTGGAGGTGTAAATAGTGCATTGATAAGCGTGTCTATGAGAGAAGATGTGACTCGATGTGACTGGAAAGTTGGTGAAAGTTGGGGAACTAAACAAGGCCTAACAGATCGGAACACGCTGGCAGCAAATCGACGGAGGCACACAACCGTCATCAAGAAAGGCATGCAGGTAGGAGCCAGGCCGACCTAAAACCCATACCTTGATTGCCAACATGAGCAAGAATAGCTGATCAGATCAACACAGGTAGTAGAGAAGCAGATAATAGGCGTGGCAGCCGGTAACCCAGAACACGCAGGCACACAAACAACCCAGCAATGGCAGCATATATGTTCCATGACACTGATGACAAACGACGTAAGAGCAATGGGTTTTGCTAAGGTACACCCAAATGACTATAGATGGAAGGTCCAATAACATATTACCTCCTCAAAAGTAATTAATATATTTAATGTTTATTGTATATTTTAGATCATAAAATAGGAAACATATCTTTCTATTAAATCTAATTCCATGCATCAGATCATATTGTTTAGTTTCCTTTCCTTTTTTTTCTCAAGTGATTCACAATACAGTTAGAACTAGGAGTAATGCACAAATTATAAAATGTTTTACACAAAATAATGTTTTGTCATGTTCAATGTACATAACCTGCATCTGTCTAACGTTCATTTTCTTGTGGGACAAGATCTTTAGGTGTGCCAATACAACGTGATTGTATCATAACATGGCTCGATCCATTCATTGGACAAGATTAGAACAAATAGGGATAAAAAAAAATGTTTCGACGAAACGGATGAGGAGGAAGGAAAGTATGTTGAAGCTTCCTGCATTTGAAAGGAAAGGAATCACCCCTTCCGTCACGCCTGGAGATATGGCTGTCATTATTTATTTTTGTTTCCTAACCAATCTAAGTATTTAGCTGTTTTATTTATTCTAATAATCAAGGGCTGTGATTTATTTGAGTTTTTACCTCCTAGGAGGTTATGGGAGTACCTTAGCACAACCCAAGAGCAATAGCACTGTAGCAGCAGCAGAGGAAGCACAGGTCCAGCTGCAGGATGGTTATGAATTTTCACCTGGGGGAGGGATGAGAAGCAAATCATATATAGGTACTAAGAGTCAGTAAGTAAGAGTAGGTGCCTAGCTTATTAGTCAACTAGACGCAATCACACAACTTGATGAGGAACAGCTGCATGTATGTATGTATGTGCGTACCTGAGGACGGTGCCCCTGAGCAGGCGCCCCTGTCTGTAGAAGCGAGAGTGCACGGGCGCCTCGTAGAGGGAAGGGTGGTGCCCGGCGTCCACGCCGTCCCACTTCAGCGCATCCCACACGTATAGTTGTCCAAATGGGCCAGGCCCGTTGGGCGGCCCGAGGCCCGGCACTAAAAAGCCCGGCACTAGCCCGGCACGACACGTGGGCTGTCGGGCCCGTGCCAGCCTGGCCCGAAATGTAGTGCCGGGCCTGGGCCGGTAGTTCGGCCCGTAGTGCCGGCCCGAGGCACGGCCCGATTTTGGCGGCCCGATAGCAGCCCGGCCTGCTAGGAAACCCTAGCCGGCCCCAACCCCCGCGCAGCCGCGCCCCCTTCTCAGCCCGTCAGCCGTTCGATCTGCCCCCCGACCGTTGGATCAGACCGTTGGGGGGGGCATATATAATGCCGGCGTCGGCGGCTCGGTGCCCTCTCGGCCTCACCCCCGTAACCCTAATCCCATTTCTCCCTCTCGCGCGCAGCCTCGCTCGGCAATGCATCTCGCTCTGCGCCGCAGACTCTCTCCCTCGCAAGCAGCAGGCGTCGTTGAGCTCGAGCTGCACGGCATGGTGGATGTGGATCTCATCATGTCCTCCTCCTCTCCCTGACTCACTTTCTTCTCCTCTCCGATCTCCTTGTCTGTCTGTGTTCGTCGTCCTCGCCGCGCCGGCTCTGAGGCTCTGTGGTGTGTGTCCCCTAGTAGATCCGTCGTTGGTCCACCTCGCCGGCTGCTCTGGTGCTCCGGTTTTGCAGGTAACCCTAACCCTAACCTAATAATTTCAGTTTCAGTTTTTTTGGCAACTTCTTTCTCACAGTTTCGATGTGCAGCTGCAGGTTGCGAAGCCGTTGAGGAACCAGGGGGTTGGTGATGAACGGCCATGACGACGATGACCAGGGGCACTCCATCAACGATGACCTTCGGATGTGCGGCCTGTGTGGAGATGATGAGGACGACATCGAGGCCGATGCGCAAGAGCTCCTGGGTATGGGTAGCGCAGCAGGTGATCCTCCTCCTGGTGATGTTGTCGATGTAGAGGATGATGGCGAACCAGAGGTGCCTACTCCAACCACCACCAGCAACAAGAGATCCCGACCGTCTACCTCTGAATGTTGGAACGACTTCGAGAAGATCTTCGAGATCATCGATGGTAAGAAGGTAAGAACTGGTGCCAAGTGCTTCCACTGTGGTCATGTTTATTCTGCGCGTTCTTCTATTGGCACTGGCCATCTGTTGCGGCACATTCCTGTCTGTCCAGAGAGAAAGGCAAACGTTCGCAGATCTCAGTCTTTGCTTCAGTTCAGTGCCGATGGTAGTGTGCGTTCCTGGGAGTATAGTGCCAATGTTGCTCGTACTGAGCTGTGTCGTTTGATTGCTAGACTTGATCTCCCTATCTGTTTTGGTTCTTCTGCTGCCTTTGAGGAGTATATCAAGGTTGCTCATAATCCTAGATTTTCTTGTGTATCTAGGCAGACCACTGCTAGAGATATGACCAAGTATTTTACTGATTGTCGTTCTAAGCTTATTGATTCTTTGGTTCATGTCTCTTCTGTTGCCATCACTTCTGATATATGGTCTGGCAATGCAAAGGAGGATTATCTTAGTGTGGTTGCTCATTATGTGAATGCTAATTGGCAACTAGAGAAGATGATCATTGGGTTTAGGCTCATTGATGTTTCTCATAGTGGTCAGAACATTGCTGATAGGATAGCTGCTGTGCTACAAGAATATGGTTTGATGGCTAAGGTTTTTTCTGTTACTTTGGATAATGCTTCTGCTAATACCACTGCTATTACCAAACTTGCTCCTGCATTATCTGCTTATGTTGGTGAATTGTTCTTACATCAGCGTTGTGCTTGTCATATTATCAATCTCATGGTTAAATCTGCTTTGGATGTCATCAAGAAATATCTTGAATCATTTAGAACTGCAATTTCTTTCATAAATTCTTCTAACCAGCGCATTGCTTCCTTTAAGAGTTATTGCATTGCTGTTAATGTGAGGCCTAGGAAGTTTGGTTTGGATATGGATGTGAGATGGAACTCTACATATCTCATGCTCAAGCATCTTATCCCATACAAGCAAACATTTAATGTGTTCATTGAGACTAACTATCCTAGAGCTGAGGATGAGCCTATGTTGTTAACAGATGAGCACTGGACTATTGCAGAAAGGGTATATGGTTTCCTAAAACTTTTCTACGACTGCACTGTTACCCTTTCTGGTGTTTATTATCCTACTGCTCCACTTATGTTCCATCAGCTCCACTTAATATCTAAGCATTTAAAACATTTTGAGACTGATAAACTGCTTAGACCTGTGGTTATTCCTATGCAAGATGTTTATCTCAAATACTGGAAAGAAATTCCTTTACTCTATTCTATTGCATTCATCTTAGATCCTAGGGCCAAATTAAATGGTTTTCATCGTGTCCTTAAGCTGTTATCTAAACATACTGGTTTTGATTATTCAATGTATGCAACTGAGGTAAGAGCTACCCTTTCTACCATATTTAAGAAATATGATGAGAAGTTTGGTGCAGCTAAGACTCAAAGGCCTCCACAGCCAGCAAATAATGGTAAGACAAATAGTGCTTGGGCTGACATTTTTGCAGATGAAGATGCTGATGCAACAGAAATGTTCAGTACTCCTGGTAACTCTTTCTGTACCCCTCATCATCTGAGTAGAAGGACATCTGCTGTAGAATTCATGCATGCAACAACCTCTCATGCATCTGCCAGTGCCATGGGTATTGGTAATGAGCTTTCATCTTACCTGGAGAGTGACACAGTCAACCATCAAGATGCTAACTTCAACATTTTGAACTGATGGCATGAACATAAGCTTACTTATCCAGTCCTTTCAATCTTAGCTAGAGATGTTTTGACTGTGCCTGTCTCTACCATATCATCAGTGTCTGCTTTTAGCACATCTGGCAGGATCATCGAGGAGCGACGGCGGCGATTGAGCCCAGAAATGGTTGAGATCCTGAGTTGTGTCAAAGATTGGAAGGCTGCTGAGAAAAAGCTTCAGCAACAGGTCGAAGACAAGGAACTTGAGGAAACATTTGAGAATTTGTATCTAGATGTTCCATCTGATTCAAATGTGTAATTTGGCTTGTAACTTTGAACTTGGTCTGTAATAACTTTGAACTGTTTTAAATTTGAATTGTTTGAGCTGGGTTGTACTCTTTTCCTATCCAGGGTTTCTCACGAGGTGTGAGTTTTACCTAGATAGGTTTTTAACGAGGCAGCCATTGCACCAGCTCAAACTTGAAAAATGTGTCTGTCATTTGTGTTCTTGTTTGAATGTTTGTGTCTGATTTCTGTGTGGTGACTTGGTGAAAAATAAATATGTTGATCTGTTGATGATAAATTGAATAAGGTTGAATTTTGATCATTGTCCAGTGTTCATTCTATTGACAATGTTATTGTCCTTGTTGGGCTGATTGAAATGAGTGGTAAAATGTATGTCGGGTTTGGCCCGGCCCTAGCCCGGTAGGGCCAGCCGTGCCACCGTGCTGGCCCGGCCCTAAAAAAGGGCTCTAGTGCCGTGCCTGGGCCGCTACTCAGGCACGACGCACGACACGGCACGGCACTAAGAGTTCACCGTGTCTTATAGGGTCGGGCCAAATAGGGCCGGGCCAAATCGGGCTAGGGCCGGGCTAGGGCCGGGCGGCCCGTTTGGACATCTATACCCACACGTCCTTCTCCACCTCCACGCCGGGCTTCTTCGTGCTGGCCTTGTGGCCTTTCAGTGCCGGCAGCCGGCGCAGGCTCCAGCATCCTCTGATCTTGATGGTGTCCAGAGCTGGCGCCAGTGTCTCGGCACCCTCACATATCTGCTGCAGTCTCGGCAGGTCATGTAGGTGGATGGTGGTCAGGTTCGGGAATTCGATGCTGTTATGGTGCTCCTCGTCGTCTTGCTCAAATACGTGCCTGAGGCCTCCGCAGTGGATGATGTGAAGGGTCTCCAAGCTTGGGAATGAAGGCGACCACAGTGGAAGCGCATACTGGATGCTTGGACAGGAGCGCAAGTGGAGGTGCCGCAGGCTTGCAAAGCAAGCAGATGGTCTCGTCCTTGCTTTTTCCCAAACAGTACCACGACCCTTGCACCAGATGCAGCGAGCCTTCAGGAGATCCGATACCCAGATGGTCTCCAACTTATTGTCTTCACTTGCACCGGAAGGAAAAACGACGTCCAAGTTGGGGCACCTCTCCACCCAGCACCACCTAAGCTTGGACCAATTTCCTCTTGGCGTTGCAGCTCTGGCCATGGCATCGTGCACATGCAGGGATTCAGTACGCTCTGTCATCAGATCACCTAAACTGCAGTCGTTCACCTCCACTTCGCTTTGCACGTTGTGGCTCCCATCTCCAATCTCGATATGGCGAGCCAGTTGTACACAGGGAGGCTGTGGGAAGGCTTGCGTTGAGATTAGGGGACCATCACCAAGCTTATCATCTTTGAAGACATCACTGTAGAGGTCTGGAACAATACAGTGCTGTTGGTCCTTGTATTCAGTCAACTCCTTCCTTGTTGCTTTCAGGTTGAAGTGGCCAACCATATGCGGCTGAAGAGGTGATATTGATGTATAAATATGCACTATGTATCGTGTGCCAGATCCCACAACGAACGAGCGAGCCTTGCATCAGCAATAATGGCAGTCATCTGCATCACGTGAGATCTACCTGGTTGTAGTTCAAGGGATGGCCGGACTAACTTCCCAGGTCTTGTGTCTATACATACAAACTGCAGCCAGCTAACACGTGTTATTCTGTAAAGGTGCTCACAACCCAGCAAGAAGAGCCGCCTGAGATATGTGACCTTCATAGCTTTAAGGTCAAGTACCTTGATTGCACATCCGGAAAGGTCTAGCTCGACAATATAGCATAACCCATGCAACATCAATTTCTCCAACTGTGTGCAGCCTTTTAGGGATAATATCTTGGGAGTTAGGGCTTCCGATAAGGGGTCTATAAAACTGAATGATTTCAGAGAGGAGTTAGCCAGCACAACATTTTCTAGTCCGGAACAACCATTAACAACAAGCTCCTGTAGCCGGCTCGCTTTTGACAGGCTTGCAGGTAGGGTTTTCATGTGTTTGTTACCAGAAAAGTCAAGTACTTCCAGCTTTGTCTTGTCTATCCATGAGTTGCTGATGTCTGTTGATGTCTCTGCTGCTTGATGCACTGGGTTGATTACTCGGAGCCTTTGAAGGTAAGGTAACCTCTTCTCTATCTGCTGGCATATCCACTGGCAGCACCAAACTCCCTCCACATTTAGCTCTGTCAGGTTCGCCATAAGATCTATATGCTCCTCGGCTAAGATCTCACCCCATTCTGTGTAACATAGGCGAAGCACCTGTAGGCCATGCAGACATATCCACATGGTGTACTATATTATTGCCCTCTTCTTCAGGTTGAGTTGTATTATTGTCGTCGGTGCAGTGGTCCAACTCAAGGAACCTTAGCTTGTAGCAGTGTTGGAAAGGGGGTGATACGAAGCTGAAGGAACAACGGGCTAGAATCAACACCCTGACATTATTGCATTGTTTAAACAAGACATCAAATAGACCACATGGGGTTTTATCCAGTTTATCATATCTTAGGATGATTGATGATGCCGTTGTCAGTGCAGATTGCATATCCTCCAGTGCCTTCTTGTTCTTTGAGGCGATTTCATCCTTCAGTCTGATAGCAATCCACCGGTGAGGCCTCTCTCCACATGCACGGAGTAAGTCATCATCTATACCAATTAGATACGGTGTCCTTTTCCTGCTTGACAAATTATAAGCAATTGCTCTAGCATCTCTAGTGTAATCTGCATCTATTTTTTGGTACAATGCATTGATAATCTCCTCTGCTTTACCCTCCTGAATGACCCCATCGCATATCCAATAGCTTGAGGGATCTTTTGCCCCCTTAAGAGAACTAGAGGTCATTGCCAATGCAGCCCTAATGAATAAACTGTATAAAAAACCATCTATGTCCATTTCCCGCATACATGCTAAGGTAGAGGCATCTTCATTTTTGTCGATAAAAGTAGCCTCTTCGTTTAACAAAGCAGTAAGGTTTGATGTTGTAAGATCTGACAAACTCCACAAAGAATGAAGGACAGTACTGTTGGACCTTATGTTTCTGTGCCATGACCCAATATATCCTGAACTCATATTTGCGACATCAAATCTTCTATAGGTCCATATTATTACGGAGTCATGATACTCTGGAATACCAAATGGACTTAGGATGATCTCTTCATCACTCCAATTGATAAAAAACAGCATAAATCTACTCTCCCTCATAGTTCGATTTATCACGGTTGCAATTTCTGGTATCACATCCCTGGAGGCACTGTCCACTCCATTGATGTCATCCTCCTCATCCTGCTCCCCAAACATGGCCATGGTCTTATGGTTTAGTTTTAGCTCCTCTGCAATTCTTCTCTGCATTACCCTTCTACTTTTCCATATTGAACAATCTAGATAAATTATTCTACCAAAGGGTAATCCAGGAGGAGGATCTTTCATGGATAGAAGTACTCGGGCCATGTAGCGAAGGAGTGTGGTCGCGCCATAGCCCCCCCCAACCATAAAAATAGAAGATGCACTTGTCAATGTTCCTTTGAACAAGATCAAGGACTTCCTCTATGACGCCATCAATGTCTCTGCCCTTCAAAATCTGAAAATCCAGGAATTGATGGATGTGATCTAGCTAGCTAGATAGATTAGTGGTGAAGTAAGGAAAAAAAAAACAAGTAACACATTTATGCAGCAGAGCATATTATTACCAGTTTTATCATGATGAAATGATTCCTCCGATGTAGAGACCAACAACAATTAACAGGAGGCCTGGGATCGCAACTGACTTGTAATCTAACCCATGATTGATCCACTAATTAATCAGAGACAAATATCTCAGCTAACATGACGTACTCCCTGCATGCATGCATGTGTGCACATCAATAATCATCACATGCAATTAACATAACCTGTCAGCATTATATATCATCAAGCAGGAACAGATCAGCAGACCTAGCACACACCTTTATTTGCAATGGAGGTTATTGATTCCCTGCGGATGGCTCCTGACCTTGATGGGAGGCAGACCGAGTTCCTCCGCTCTGTTAGTTGCTCTGTCTAATGAGATTGCTTCAATCCGGAAGCCGATGACACCAATCGAAAACGAATCCTCTGAGAGAGGCCGATCGAGGTCAACAGGTGGTATCACGGCAGCTCGTTGTCTATTGCCAGCAGCTGCTTTCTTCTCCAAAGCGGGCACTCAACATGATGCCTTCCTTCCTTGTATGTTGCCTTGATATTATTATTTCATATCTGCTGTGCTAAGGGGGCGTGCTTTGGTTGCTTTCCTTCTCCCACCTTTGCTTTCTCTCAAGATATTATATGATGGTTAATTAACAAATTGCAGTGACCTTTTTCTTTGGTCTTGAATTGTTTACAGAGATCGATCATACATGATGCACGCAACCTTTAGTTACTTTCGGCAGTAGTTGAATAAGCAATAATCTAGCTAGTCTGCTACTAGTACCATATTTAAGAGAGAGATTGTATATGCTGCACGCTTTAGTGTTTGAAGAAGAGTGGTTATTCTCTTGCGTAACTCAATCCGATCCATTTCAGTTTCTGCACCTCTTCATTCATTCAGAACCATCAGCAGCGAGCGCTGAGCCGCTGACTGCCTGCTGGGCGCCGGCAGGCAGGCCGTCTTGTCCCCGCGTGGCTGTGAATTCCGATGGGGACAGATGTGAGGACCGTGACTGCAAATTCGGAGCATGTGGTCGCGTTTTCATGGCAGCTGTTGGATACTAAACCCCGCGCGTTTGGGCACGAATGCAACTCTATCTGTAAATTTAATTTAATTGGGCCAGATCAAGCTAATCAGATAGGCCGGTCCGTTTATTTTACCTGGGCTAGCCCGTGACATTTGCATCTCATCAATGATATCCACCAGCTTTTATCATAAACAAAAATGATGTGCACCGATCGAGATCCGAGCAGAAGCTAGGCTGGTCAGGTGCTCAGGTTACCCTGCCCGCATCTCGACCGCTTCTGCCGGCCGGTGGGCTTCCTTGCTCGCCATCGGTCGCCCATGGCAGGTTAGTGCCTTCCATGGCGCCGGTGGAGCACGTCAAGCTGGGGCAGCGACTTGCAGCCTGCCGGGGGTCCCCTCGCTGACTCAAGTCAGTACTCATCAGTCGTCAAAAAATTAACAATCAGCCACTTGATATAACTTCGAGATGAAATTTCTTCGATCCCAATTCCAATTTGATGTCTTCATAATTTATTCATCTTTGAGCTCCAATATAATTTTGTTGTTCAATGGTTCAACGATAAAGTTACAGTTAGAGAACACGCATATGTATAACTTAATGGCACATCACAAACTTATCATTAATCGTAGCTTAAAAAAAAAAGGGTTCACCAACACCGCCGGCGTATGCTTGCACGACCAGCAGCTAGAGCCGGCCATCATGCATAGTTTCATCAGATACATGAATCATATAAGAAAATGACAATTAAGCGCTCGACGAGCAATGAAATCGCACACGATATATCATAGTATATGAGAGCAACCACGCTCCTCATTACAACAGTACCAGGTCCTATACCTGCTGTCTCCAACATCAGGCCAGGGTAGAGACAATCACTAGTCATCAATCTCAAAACCACACAAACCAAACACACAAGCAGACACGCATGACTGAGCAGACGCCTCGATCGGTCAGGCCTGCGTAGCACACAAGCTAGCGAGCTCGCTCATGCACAGGCAGTGAAGCAGTCACAAACCAGGCGTCTGTCTCGCTTATTTCAGAAACCAAGCACACACCAGCAGATGCAGGAAGACCAACTCGGACGGCCGTCAAGGCATGCAGGAGCCAACCCGAACCCGTGCCTTTGGTTGCAGGTGTTGCACAACAAACACATAGACTGATCTACTACTCACACGCACAAGGTGGTAGCAGTCAGTGGTTGTGCTAGCCGGTGATCCATTCGCCGACTAACCGGCCGGGAAACCAGACATGAAGGCATACAAGAAAATGAAACACACCACAGCAGCATCCATAGTCGCATGAACAAGCCAGTGACGTAGAAGCATGCATCGGCAGCAGAGTGAGTTTACCTGGACGGGCAGCAGGGCAGAGTGAGATGCAGAGGTTACATACTAGTCAGCTTGAATAATACTAGAAGATATATATGTGTATGTTTGTGTGTCTACCTGAGGACGGTGCGCCTGAGCATACGCCTCTTGTAGTAGCGCGAGTGCAGGGGCGTCTCGTAGAGGGAAGGGTGGTGGCCGGCATCCATCCCATCCCACTCCAGCGCGTCCCACACGTCCTTCTCCACCTCCACGGCCGGCTTCTTCACCCCTGCCTGGCGGCCCTTCAGTGCTGGCAGCCGGCGTAGGCTGCAACAACCCCTAATCCGGATGGTCTCCAGCGCTGGTGCCAGCGCCTCATTGCCCTCGCATATCTGCTGCAGTGCTGCCAGGTCGTGCAAGTGAATGGTGGTCAGCTTGGGGAACTGGACACTACCTGTATGCTGGCTCTTTTGATCCATCGGTACAAAGACGTGTCTGAGGTCGCCGCAGTGGATGATGTGCAGGGTCTCCAAGTTGGGGAAAGTGGGGCGGTGACTCATCGCAAGCGCAAACCGGAGGCTTGGGCAGCAGCGCAAATGTAGTTGCCGCAGACGCTTCAAATGAAGATTAGCATGGTAAGCAAAGTCGGCTTTGCTCCACACGCAGCGAGCCATGAGGAGATCAGATGCCCAAATGGTGTCCAAACTATCGCCCACGTCCACTGCACCAGGAGGAAAGACGGCGTGCAAGCTGGGGCACCTCTCGACGCGGCACCACCTGAGGTAATTCCAAGATTTTGCAGGCATGGCACTACTGCAGGTCGCGACATTATGCACATGTAGGGTTTCGGTGTAGAAACCCATCAACGATGCCAGATTGTAATCATCAGGATCCTCTGCCTCGCTCTGCATGCTACGACTCCCCCCATCAATCTCGATATGGCGATCTGATTGTTCCATCGGGGCCTCCGGGAAGGCCTGCATCGGGGCCAGGCCGTCACCAATCTTAGTGAAGATGTCACCATACATCAGCAGGCCTCCTGCTGCTACACAGTAGTGTACTTGTCGGTCACTGTTGGATCCAACCATCATTGTCTCCTTGCTTGCTCTTGCTGCATGCTGAAGAACAGCCCCAGTAGTAGTAACATTATGTGCATCTGAAGAGATGATCTTGATGTTGAAATAGTAAGGATTGGAAGCATAGGTAATTGGAGGCCCTAGTGACCGAGCAAACCTAGTATCTGTGGTGATAGCATGTATCTGCAGGCGGAAGAATTTCTGCTGGGCATCAAGGGATGGTGGCCGAACACATCCAAGCACCCTCGCACTCCCAGGCCTTGTGTCTATGAAGATCATCTGTAGCTTCAATGCCATTTGCCAATCTGGACCCCATTTTATCGCGCAAAGGCGCTCACAGCCTATCAGGAAGAGCCTCTTGAGCATTGGGACATCCAGTACCATACTTCCAAAGTCAAGTACTTTGATTGCACATCCCGAAAGGTCTAGCTCCACGAGGTTGGGAAGCCCACGCAAGAACAGCTTGTCCAGGCGTCCACATCCTCGTAGTGATATGATGGAGGTCTTGGCAGCACCCTTCTTCCTCCTATTGCTTGCATCAGCTTGTGGTTGCTTCGGACGGGATATTTCTGGTGGTAGCTCAACAGTTGATGTCCGATGGGATGATGCTGGCCCATAGCCGTCCAAACTGAATGACCTTAACGTGGAGTTGTTAGGAAGCACAACATCCCCGAACCCATCACAACCATCAAGAATAAGCACCTGAAGGCGTTTTGCCTTTGATATGCTTTCTGCTAGATCTCTTCCCATGAGTCTGTTGCTTCCAGATAGATCAAGTATTTCTAAGCTTGTGCTTTCCATAAGAAGAAATGAATCATCGACGTCACTTGACATTGTCTGTGCAGCTGCCTCGTCATAATTGGGCCTGATGATCCGGAGACGTTGTAGGTTAGACAACCTCTTGTGCATCTGATGGCTGCTTGTCCACCTCGGCCATTGAAATCCGGCTAGGTTTAACTCCATGAGGTTAGCCATGAAATCTATCTTGTCCTCGAGTAAGATCTCGGCCCAATCTGTGTAGTGTAGGTCAATCACCCTCATGTTGTTAAGAAATAATGCCCACACGCTGGTTGCAGCATATTCTGTTCCTCCTTCAAGCTCCATTATTGTATTGTCATTTGTACAATGATCTAATCCAAGGAACCTTAATTTGTGGCAATGAAGGAAAGGAGGTGACAGGAAACTGAAGGCACAACAAGAAAGAACCAACACTCCTAGGTTGTTGCACTGTTTGAAATATCCATTTGGCAATCCGACTGGGTCATGTTTGTTTTTAAGTGCTCGGAAGATTGAAGATGCCCCTGCCAATGTAGTTTGCACCACCTCATGTGCTCTATTGTTGCTCAAGGTGGTGACAGAAAGCCAACGACAGAGCCTCTCTTCATAGACATCCCTAAGCCTACTGTCAAGTAGAAGAAAAGGACTCTTAGGATCTGTATTCAGTATGTCAAGCACTTCTTCAAGCATGCCAACATCACATTCGAAACTTATTTCTGGATGCAATGCATTGCTGATCTCCCACGCCCTATCGCCTTGTATGATCCCATCACATATCCAAAAGTTGGGAGCATGAGCTGACCAAGCAAATCCAGTGGTGCTACGAAAAGTGTGATATGTCAGAAGTAGCCCATAGAGACAACAATCTACCACCCTTTTCAATTCCATGCCCCTCATACATGGGTAGCGAGCCGCTATGTAAGAAGTTTCTTCATAAAATAGTGCAATAAATTCAGATCTTGGTAAAAACCCAGGACGATTGGACCAAAGGAATACATCTGTATATATTAGCTTCTTTTTTATCTCATCTTGGTGCCCATATGCACGCATTGTCATAAGCCTTGCACTAAAAGTCCATAGCACTACGCAGTCACTATGTTCTGGAATACCAAGAGTACCTAGGACAACCTCCTTGTCACTTCCATTGATGAAAATCATTATGAATCTACTCTCCCTTAGGGTTTCGTCAATCATTGTTGCGACACTCCGTATAGCGTCCCTAGAGCCAAGGTCCACTCCATTGAAGTCATCCTCCTCATCATGCTCATCAAACATCGCCATGGTATCATTATTAAGTCTTAGCTGTTGTGCAATAACTTTCTGCATTGTCCTCTTACTTATCCAACTTGAGCAATCAACGTAAATTATTCTGCCAAAGCATAGCTTCGGAGGAGGATCCTTCATGGAAGGAAGCACTTGTGGTACAGATCTAAGAACTGTAGCCGCTCTGAAGCCGCACCAACCATCAAAGTAGATATTGATGTTTTTGTTAGGGTCCCTCCGAATAAGATCAAATATTTCTTCTCTAGCGCCATTTATACCTGTTCTGTCGTGACCCTGAAATGCAGGAACAAAACAGGTGGACATATTTAGTTAATCTAGCTAGCTAGGGCCCTCTCGCGGCATGTTAATTAATTGGAAAAAGTGTATATTACCCCCCTCAACTGTTACCAAAGAGTAGATTACCCCCATTATACTCTTAAATCATATACATTTAACCGTAAACTCTTCAAATAGTGGAGACTACCCCCTAAGACTTAAGACTGGTTCAATGTTACTCTCCAAGGAATGAAGCAATAGAGTAGTATTAATCTTGGTTTTTCTAACTAAGATGTGGACACAATAGTGTTTTCTTAGATAGGTAATCAAATTGATTTATATCGCGAAGGCGTGGAGTCGTGGACAGAATAGTGCTTTCTCCAGGTAATCAGATTGATTTATATTTATTCCCAATAATCCAACGTGATACTTGTATCACTATCGAACAACTTTGCATGCACCCTGTTAATTCTTAGTGGCAACAGATGTGACCAGTCAGAAATTATAAAGTGATTTTGGAAGTATAAATGATCCTAAAGTGTCTGGATCCTTATTATTTGTATATGACGATGATAAAAATAAATAAGCCTACGTGGTCCTGAAGTGTCCAGGTAGCGTGAATCCGAGGAAACAACATGGAACATAATCGGTGTTAAAGCCTTGTGGGGGGTAATCTCCACGGTTTAGAGAGTCTAAGGTTAAAAGTACACGATTTAAGAGTATAATGGGGTAATCTACTCTTTTATAAGAGTTTAGAGGGGTAATCTACACTTTTTCCTAATTAATTATATAAATAACTGGGTAAAGAATCAAGCTATCAATTGTAAATATGCATATATAAAAGTATTGGTGCGTACCACGATTCTCATGATGCTGAAACTTCGCCGCCACTGTATATATAGTAGAAGAGAAGATGGTGGACAAATTAACAGGACCAAGACACGCCGCAACAGATTGATAATATGATGGATCTAACCCATGATCAATATAATCATCAGCCACGATCAATCAAATTAAGATCCTCTTCGGTCGCAACGTGCGCCCCTGCGTATGCACGCGCGAACACAAGAATTGTTATATTACACAAATGGTTAATCTGTTAGTGATAAGTAGCACGACCTCATCACGTGCTGCAGCATCATGTATTTTTTTTTCTTCTTCTTTTCGAGACTACAATCATGCCCGAGGATGCGCGCATGACATTATATTCAAAACGATTTTTTTTTTTTGGGGGGGGGGGGGGGCGGGGTTGTGTGATAAGATAATATATAATGCAGTGCACACACCTGTGTTAGATCGGCTGCGGTGTTCAGACGACGATGATATGAGTTGGTTGAAGCTTAATTGCTGGCCAATGGAAGCCGAATGGCAATGCGAGCTAGGTCAGGGAGGAAGAGGGATATCTAGTTAATTCTGGTGTGCTAGGTTTCCAGTCTGTACCTAAGTGACAAGACATCACGTACATAGGGCTGCTAGCAACAAAAGCAAAAGCACGCTCACTATAGCCAGCAGCATGTACGATATATCGATCCCTTGCTTGTTGCATGCCTACTTGTTTATGTTATGCACATCTCTCATATTCTGAGGGTGCTTTGTAGGTGGGCCATCTGGCGGGTTAGCAATGATTTAGTATTCAGGCACATCCAATCGAGCATTACTGGATATTTTATGAAAGAATTTGTGTTAGTTATCCTAAGGGCCAAAAAGATATTTCAAGAAAGAACGTGCCTTCATGTGTTTAGATTGGGGAAAGATTCCCCGAAAGTACACTGTTCACAAAAAAACATTGTAGGTGAATAGTGTTATGTGAGTGGAAGTGATGTGATGAATAGGGAAAAGTTAGATGAATAGTGGTTTTTTGGAGAATATTTCTGAATATAAACGGGGCATTAGTTATCCTAAAGGCCAAAATTTCTTCATTGATGAACAACATGGTGTAATCAATATGACTTTATTTGTTTTTTTCATGGGTTTTCCTTTTATGTTGATCCCTGTACTTCTAAATATCTTAATGAATCTAGTAGGGAGCAACCCCTCCCGTTTCATAAAAAAAGAAGGGTGGAGAAATTTTACGGTGCTTGTAAATAATGACAACCGTTTATCATCTTAGATCCAATGGTCAAAAGCTAAAAGGAACCAGTTACAAGGAACTGAGATGGTGGGCCAGGAACTAAAATTTAGTGGGCCAGGAGCCAGTTATAAAATAATTAGAAGGGCATATTGGTACTTTCCACTGACCATCTCCCACATCACGGCGAATCGTCTCCCAGGTCACGGACCCACGGGATGTGCTCGCCAGAGCTTCGACGGCGGGAGAATTTTGGCCACCGACTGAGATGGGCAGAGCACCGAGAGAGTGAGGAGATGATAGGAAATCCATTTGATAGTGACTAGAGTATGGAAGGGAGAGAACCACAGATGAGCCATGGCCATGGTCGCCAAGGCCATAGCCATTAATGGTTGCGACAAGTCTCTACCTAGCTGTCGGCTGGGGTCGGTGAGCTGCGCGTAAGGCTTGCGCGGTTGAGGAGAGGCGCACGTAGGCCACCGGAGACGAGCAGCACACAGGGCATGTTTGGTTGCGACCCTGGAGTGAATCCGCCTGAGGAGAGAGCTGCCTGTGACTTGCCTGGTGCCCGTTTGGATGCAGTCCTGGCCAACTGCCTGGTCCAGGCAACGAATTCAGGCCCAGGCCGTCAAAAATGAGCGCCTGGCTTGGGAGGGGTGCTGCCTGGCTGCTAATCTTGTGCTAAAAATTCGGGGGTGGGCCCCTCAATAATGATGTCTCCTTTAATGCCTCCCGGTCTTTGCAGTAACTTGTTGCAAAACATTGTAAGCCATTATAAAATATGATATTTCACCTAACAAAATAGTTATTGTAACGGTTTTGAAGAGATACATACAAAAAGTTATTTTATCTATTTTTTTTATATAATGTAAGTAATTTAGAAAGTGGACTGAATACTTGTACTTTAGTTAATAAAAAATTATAACACGCATATATCATCTAGGCATAGTAAACAAGTATTTCAAAATGACCTTATAAGTTTAGAATTAGTTTATAATTATGATATTATATTTATTAAAATATATGGAACAATTGATTTATTTAATTAATCATGCAAGGTCTTTAGCTAACATGCAATATAATAGCATTAATATTTCCAGGCACAGGACCCCAACCAAACACCTCTTCTTCAAACTTGTCTGGCCAGGCAAAAGTCGTCATTTTCCAGGCAACTCCTCCAGGCAGTAATTTTTGCCAGGCAACTCCTCCAGGCCTCCAACCAAACAGGCCCACAAGGCACCAGGGATGACCGGATGATGAGCACGCCAGCGGCGGAGGATCGATGACTGTCAAACCGGTGAATGGAGGAATAGATCCGATGTATTTGCTATTTAGTTGGATGGTATAAAGACTCCTTTGCCCCTGCTTACGTCAAAATGAATCAATGGTCCAGCTTATTTACGTGATGAGGAACCCCTGGTTCCCTCAAGCACCATAACAACGTACCCTCGAAAAAGAAGGGTGCTTTGTTTGCATCTCTCCCGCGTCCTTGTCTTTTATCTTCTTTTTCCTTTTGTGGAGACCCCAACTGACGGAGTAGTTCGATTTTTAACTTTGAATTACAAAATCAGATATGAAGGACCACTTAACAGTTGAATCCCGACAAATTTATTCCCCCACCAGTGAGGTCGACGAGGAAGACGGTTAGTTACCTAGTTCTGGTGTGGTGTGGTAGTGCGCTTTGCTTGCTTGTTCTATCGCCTTTGTCTATTCCTTTTCCCCAAATTAAAGTTTAGCATGTCATGAACCACCGGCCCCTTTGCTTTTTCCTCGACATAGTATATATGCTTGTCATCAGCTTTTCCTTGTCATTTCTTCTTTCTTTGTTCAAAGAGACAACGGATGATCACTGTAAGTAAATCTACTGCAGCTTAATTTGAGTAAGTAGCAAAAATCTGTCCAATGTTAGTTTTTCAATAAACAAACTTGATGTAAACGCAACTAGATATTTGCCGGCAGGCAGGAACGGGGACGAGCCAAGCCCACCCACATCTTGCTTCAAATTCAATTGCCGCAGAATGGCCCATTATCACTTGAGAATTAGCTACTTACTAGCTAGCTGTTGCTGTGTGTGTATGTGTATAGCGACTGCATCTGTAGTGGGTCGAACCAGAGCTCGCTAGTGATATATACCCACAAGCCGTCAGCATTATTCCTCAATAACGTTTTAGTCTCACCCTAAGAAAAAATAAAACAAGCTAGGAAGGCTAGGCTCTTGGTCTTAAAGAAAAGCGCAAATCTTCGGTACACACACAGAGAGAGCGGGTCTTGCTGCCTTTCTTTCATATCGTCTTTTCTTTTCTTCACCTTTCAATAAAGCTAAATTGTGTCTATGTCATGCAGTCATACACATTGACATTTGTACATACAACACAAATATATATGAACAAGATCGTCGATGTCATTTGAATCTTTCTCGCTGAGAAGATAAGCAAGCAAGCGTGTACACATCAGGTACACGCAGACTTCATGACGCTGTCGAATGAAGTTGGTCATTGCTGAACTGCTGATGGAGATGGTCATTGCCAGACTAAAATTGTATCATGTATCAATCATATAAGAAATTGATTATAAAAACATATTCAAAACTATTTGTGTTTGGTATAATAGTCTTGTCGTGTGTGATGATAGGAGTATTGTATTTTATGGGCATCATGGGCCTATAAGATCTCATAGTGAGGTTAAGATGTGGTGATATTTTATTTTTTAAGTTTACTTTAATATAATCATTTAGTTTTTTTAAGATTCTAAAATTACATAGGCTACTTCTTCATACGTATGGTTTGTTTATAGAAATTATTGTTGTTAGGACTTGAGCCGCTTGAGTGACCCATGTTCAGTTGGCTAAAAGTAATCATAAGTTTATATTAGCCAATTGGTGCTCCAAATACTATAAACCAAATGTTGGAAATTGGAAGATTTTTTTTTAAAAAAAAGAGGAGACTAAAAACAGAAGAGCAAAAAAAAAGGTAGGTGAACAGTGTTGGGTGGGGCCCACATATGAATAGTATTGGGTGGGGCCCACATATGAACAGTATTGGGTGGGACCCACCTGTGAACAGTATTGTGTGGGTCCCACTTATGAACAATAACATGTGGGCCCCACTTATGAATAGTAGTACACAGTGCCGTGTGGGTCCCACGTGGGGCCAGAGCTCACGGCAAGCCGGCAAATCTTGGCCGGTTAGTATATGGCTACGCTGCGCTGACCAATGATGTGTTTGCCTACAACTTTAAAATAGTGTTCAGATCTAGAAAAAATACTTCTCCAACAAGTTTTTTCTATTCACCCTACTCACAGAACACGCTTCCCAGTGCACTATTCATCTAAAACTACTTTTTACTTCTTCCAATCTGAACACAGCATATTGAGAAAGTAGAGAGTTAATCTGGGACACTGTGGTATTATCAAATAGTGGCCTGCTAGGTACTGCATGAGGTTTGATCGTTGATGAGAATGGTTTTATGGTTATTTTTATCAGGTAGTGCAAGGGAAGAAAAAACAAATAATATGACTATAATTACTACATAAGTATTAAGAAAATATATGAATTTTTCATGGTGCAGGAAAAAGGTAAAAAAGAACAAATACAACTGAACACTTGTACAATTGTTAATTAAGGACACTACTCCTTATAGGTGATGGTTTGGTTTTCACTATAGCATTGTTACAGGCTTACAGCGAATATTCATGAGCCAGCAACAACTTATTGGTACAGTTTGTTCTAGTACATTCGCTCCATTGTTTTTTTAGAAAAAAAAGACTAAAGCAGTCCACTCTCTAAGCTTGAGGTGACCGATACAGTACTGCTACAGGAACCAGAGCCCGTGGCAGCTCGCCAAATCTTGGCTCTTTAGTATAGGTAGTACAATTGTTAATTAAGGACACTACTCCTTATAGGTGATGGTTTGGTTTTCACTATAGCATTGTTACAGGCTTACAACGAGTATTCATGAGCCAGCAACAACTGATTGGTACAGTTTGTGTTAGTACATTCGCTCCATTGTTTTTTTTAAAAAAAAAAGACTAAAGCAGTCCACTCTCTAAGCTTGAGGTGACCAATACAGTACTGCTACAGGAGCCAGAGCCCTGGCAGCTCGCCAAATATTGGTTCTTTAGTATAGGTAGTAGATTCGTCTCACTCCCATCCAATGAAGGATATCCCCACGTAATGGAGCTATCGACTTTCCAGATGGCGCGACATAACGTTTGGTCTCTTGTTATTTTAGGTTATACTATAAGGTGGGCAATTTAAACTAGGGATTATATAAGGTGGAAACCAACATCTTCGTCCAATTGTGCAAACTTCTAATATGAACAACATGAAGTTGATCCAAGGGACGCGTAGAGAAGATACACTACCTGTAAACTATTTGGGGTGTTATCCTTTAGAAATTAATTCATGGAGGACCTTTTGATCAAGATTGGTAACACCAACCAGGACTAGCTGAAAGGTAGCATTTACCAATAATCCATACTAAACGTTTAGGATATTAGTCTCGGTTGGAGTCAACAACCAAGATTAAATATAGATTTTTACTCTTTTAGTCTTGGTTGGTGAGACTAATATTGCCTACAATCATATGATGCATAACCGGTACTAACTATTACTTATTTGTACAGGTTCTATTTTTTTTTTTTGAACGGAAAGGTTCTATTGGTTCCGAAAGTAATGGTGATGGGATTTCTCTGTTAGTGTCTCTCCTCTGTCGTTTGCCATATTAATTAATTGTCTCGTCAACGCGATGCGTAACAGCAGGTAAGTCAATCCAACTATTAATTTTTTATTAATTAGGTAATGAATACGTAATAATTGAGCAGCCCAAATAACACGGCCCAATAAGAAATTAAAGCATCATGCATGCAGCATGGGTTGGACGGCGCATTATTGTACTGCATGCGTCCGACGACGACGTACGCCGGCGACGGTGGTGCGCGGTGAAAGGGAACGGCCGGCCGACGACCATCACCTTGCTGGTGTGCAGGCTGGAGCCAACGGCGGTGCAACATAATTATATTGCGCGTTGCCATCACTGCTACGTGCAAAAAAATGCATTTCAGTTTTTTTGTGCTGGCTTGGGTCATGTCATGTCTGAATAAACTATTATCTGTGCGCGCACCACAATGAAATCGCGACGTGGTATATATACTACAGTAAGTCGGTGCAGTAAATATGATACAGTAATGGGCACTGTTCATCGAGACACACTGTGGCTTTTCTTTATGAAATTGGATAAGTTGCACCGCAGCCATGCTGTACACCAAACAGGCATATATGAAAAATAACTTCTTCGTATGCACGTCTTGCATGCTCAAATTGCTTTCAAGACAGCGAGACGGCCAAGTAATATAAGCGATCGATGACTGTTGTACCGGCCTCATCCCCCTCCGAAAACATATCCATTTGCTGCCATGTCACAGCAAAGCTTTCCTAAAAGATATAGATTGCTGGCGTGATCGATGTGCGCATGCATGCAAGCCAACAGCTAGGATACAAAACACGCTGATGATGATGCTCTCGTCAAACGACTTTGCCTCGTCAACGTACCAAGTCAAGTCAATCGGTCAATTCCTAATATATACTCAATCATCAGTGCAGAATTAAAAATGCATTCACCACATATTCATTCAAAATCAAACTTGTAAGCTGGAGTACTCAATTTGTTTCGAAAAGTGAGCATCTTCAGCAATGCCTCTCAATATCAAATCCAGATTTCTCGAGTGGGGGCTTTCTCTACTTTTGTGGGCTAGTTATTTAAACTTAAGTCCAACATTAGCCTTTAAATCTCACTTCCACTTTAATCTAATGTGTGTGAAAGATGATGTCAGTGGATAAGGATCCCCCCACCCCACCCCCCCAAAAAAATGAGTGTGGAGGAAGCGATTGATGCCTCCCTAAAATAGGGGTTGTACAGCTCTAGTAGAGGGCCCTACTTACAATCAGAGCACATGATTGTCTATGATTGGACCAGGTGTCCACACATAATTGGTATACATATCCATTCATCCAAGAACACTCGATTATATAGAAAGTTCGCTGTAATTAAATTATAACCAAATAAGTTCACAACATCGCCACAACCAATCGTGGTCAGAATCGCGTCGATAGAAATATTCTCAGAAATCTTAAAAGTTCTAAGAAAACATAAACACTCGGTTATCACTCCGGTAATCTGAACATACATATAAATGTATGCAAGTATTGACGATCATATCGATTTACATGACAAAACGCGTAGCTTATGCTAAGGTGTCAACCCAAGTGCAAATTAAAAATTATGAATAGGGATGGAAATATAGTAATTGGTTTTTCTATCACTTATAATCATTATAAATATGGCAAACCGCTGGCATTATGGCACTTTGTAAAGAACTTGCTGCTAAAAAATAAGGTTCAACTTGTTCTCCATCAAGAAGTGGAAGAATTGAAGAAAAAGACTGAAGCAACAAAGGCAAGAGGGCAGAGAAGACTCAGAGAGTTTGAGGAGCCCAAGAAGTAGCAAGAAGAGAGCAATTCCATCCTTATCTTGTACTGGCAATTGTACTAGGGAATTGCAAAGTAGTAGGTTTGTACGGCTAGAGTCATTGAGAACCAATAACTCAAAGGTGACAGAGACACAATTTAGACAGGTTCGGGCCACATGATGCATACCATACGTCGTGCATATGATGTCGCTTTTATTGGGTTGAGGTATTTTGGAGGAGGTTCCTGCCTCCTATTATATATTTTGAGGGGTAAAACCAAGAGACATCTTTACATTTATATCCCTTATTTTCTATAGGATATGCCTTGGCCGTCACGTCCTGCAGGTAGCCGGCCCATACCTGTATAGAGATGGCTCGTCCGGGTTGTTTATCCACGAGTATAGTATCCTGACACTAATGTGCATCTTGAACCTAAACGCTCCTTGTAATTCTTCTTAGTCTCAATCGTATGTGGAAACATTGCTGATACTAGTTAGCTTCTGTTGTTGTGAGTGGCGCTCGGTGCTTCGATCATGAACATGTGTAGGCTACAATGATTCCCCAATAACTTCTATATGGAAGAAATTTATGGTCAAAATTTAAGTTGTAAGACCGTGCCAGATCAAATCGTCCATTACTATTCATTTAAAAAATCGTCCATTACTATGTAGCAGTACTTGAACAGGATCAGTATAATCAATAAATTATGCAACCAAACAGAGCCCAAGGAACACACGGTTTTCTCAAGATCGCACGTGGCTTCCACTGCACATGCATGGAGGGCTCCACATATGGCGCCCTGCGGATCGTCTCCCGGCGCATGGTGCGCCCGTGGCCGTTGATGCCTGCCCACTAGAGTTTCCCAAGGGTTCGTTTTTGGTGTTCTGCTTATCCAAATGCCCACTGGAACTTTTCCTTTGAATCGGCGGAACATAACTCGATCTGATGACGTTCACATGGTGGTGATGTGCAGGTTGTTCATGTCACTCGAAACAGTTCATCTGCGGTTACTGCAGAGGGACTGAGCCGCTCGATTAGGACGAGGTGGCTGGGGCAGCAGGAGCGCGTCCCTGGCAGCTTTGGAGGCCTTGCTGCACCTCTCTGGCCGTGGCTAGGCACACGACAAGCGGCGCGGGCGGTGCGGCAAGACAGTCTTGGCGCTCTCACGGTGTCACCCCAATGACTAAATTTATACAAAATAATAGCAATATTTATAGTACAAAATCATTACTTTCATATTAAGTTTATTTAAATTAAAGATATAAATATTCATAATTTATTGTGTAAATTAAGAATCGCATTCTTTCATGGACGGCTGGCATACGCATAAAAATTATCACAATCTCATGACCCACCCAAGGTGTGCTCATTTCAAATTATTTCAATACGTATTAACTATCTATACCCTTAATAATTTGGGCAAACAAACAATCATATGGAGATTATATAATCTGGAAGCAAAAATCTGAATTATATAATTTAGCACAAATAAAGTAGATTATGTAAGCACTCGTCCGTCCAAAAAAAAACATTTTAAGAATTTTAGGACAAATGAAGAAAGAAGACTTTACTTGCCCCTATATTTATTAGCCATAATTAGCACTAACTGATTCTTTGCATGCGATGCACCTGCACAAACTAACACGGTTGTCCAAACTTTTTTTTTACGAATCAAACTGTTTTTTTAGAATAGGGGGGATCCCGTATATCAGTGTGCAACCATGTAACCAAACCGAGCCCAACGAACAAGATTGTCCAAACTCGAAAGGATTTTGGCTTCCACTTCACATGGAGAGCGCCGCCGTGCGGATCCTCTCCCGTCGCATGGTGCGCCCGTTGACGACGCCGCCGCCGATCGAGGACGACGACAGCGACCGGGAACGGCCACTGCCGTCCTCAAAAGGAGGACGTCGAGGTGATCCACCTGACCCCGTGGGACTTACGCCTGATCAGCATCGGCGAGCGCGGCGACGGCACGGTGACCGTGTCCCTCCGGACTCCGGTGCACCGGCGAGGGCGCCGAGCTCGTGCACACGGTGGCGCCGGAGGTCGCCGCCGGCGACATCGTCTCCTCCCTCTACACGCCGGTCGTCTGGGATTTCTACTCCTTCAACGAAGTCCTCGGCGCCGACGCCGCCGTCTCCGGCGACCTCCCCGTCGTGTCTTTGGCGCTCTTCGCGGCGCTGCTGGGCGGAGTCTGGATGTATATGGGTACTAAGATTCTTTTCATAAATTAGCCGTCACTTATATATACAATCAATTTTGCAGTTATCCTTGTTATAATTGTTGTCTTGTTATGGAATAATACTCCCTCCCTCTCAAGATATGTGTTGTTTCAGCTCTCTACTAAATTTATTGAAGATGCTATGAATCTAGACAAACATATGTCAAGTTCATGAAAGATGCTAAAGGACCTTAGAATGACATGTATTTTTGTGACGGGAGAGTACAGTATATATTAGTACAACTATGCAACCAGAACCCAACGCGACACACGGTTGTCCAAAGAACTCACGCGGCTTCGTCCCCTGCACATGGAGGGCGCCAGCGATGGCGCCGCCGTGAGGATCGTCTCCCGGCGCATGGTGCGCCCGTCGCCACCGACGAAGACGACGACAGCGACCGGGAACGGCCACCACCATCCGCCCAAGGAGGAAGACGACGACGTCGAGGTGATCCACCTGACGCCATGGGACCTACGCCTGATCAGCATCGACTACATCCAGAAGGGCATCCTCCTCCCCAACCCTCCGGTCACCGGAGCCGACCTCATCGAGGCCATGGAATCCTCCTTCGCGCGCGCACTCGTCCGGTTCTACCCGTTCGCCGGCCGGCTCGCCGCCGACGAGCGCGGCGACGGCACGGTGACCGTGTCCCTCCGGTGCACCGGCGAGGGCGCCGAGTTCGTGCACGCGGTGGCGCCGGAGGTCGCCGCCGCCGACATCGTCTCCTCCCTCTACACGCCGCCGGTGGTCTGGGACTTCTACTCCTTCAACCAAGTCCTCGGCGCCGACGCCGCCATCTCCGGCGACCTCCCGGTCGTGTCCGTACAGATCACCGAGCTCGCCGATGGTGTGTTCGTCGGAATGACCTTGAACCACTCCGTCGCCGATGGCACCGCGTTCTGGCACTTCTTCAACACCTGGTCCGAGATCCACCGCCGCGGCGTCGACGGCGGCGAGCTCTCCACGCCGCCGCCGGTGCTCCGGCGATGGTTCGTCGAGACCATCCCCGTGCCAATCCCGATGCCATTCCCCAAGCTCCACGACATCGTGAAGCGGTTCGATCGAACGCCCGTCCAAGAGTGCTTCTTCACCTTCTCCAGCGAGAGCGTCAAGAAGCTCAAGACTCAGGCGAACTCCGAGGTCGCCGGCGACGAGGTCTCCGTCACCATCTCGTCGCTCCAGGCGGTGCTGGCCCACTTCTGGCGAGCTGTCTGCCGAGCCCGGCGACTGCCACCGGAGCAGGAGACGTTCTACTCCGTCGTGGTCGGATGCCGTGGACGCCTGAACGGAATACCACCGGGATACCTCGGCAACGCCATGGTGATCGGCAAGGCGGCGGCGACCGCCGGCGAGATCGAGAAGAGAGGGCTCGGGTGGACAGCGAAGCTGCTGAACCGTGCCGTGGCGTCGTTCGACGAAACGACCATGAGGGAGTGGCTGGAGAGGTGGGCCATGGCGCCGGACTTCACGTACATGGACAACCTCTCGTCGGCGGGAACGGCGATTGTGACGGGGAGCTCGCCGAGGTTCGACGTGTTCGGGAATGATTTCGGGTGGGGGAAGCCGGTGGCGATCAGGAGCGGCGCCGGGAACAAGGCCGACGGGAAGGCGACGGTGTTCGAAGGGCCCGACAGGGGAGGGAGCATGTCGTTGGAGGTTTGCATCGCGCCGGACGCGCTCGCGAGGCTCGTCGCCGACGAGGAGTTCATGGACGCAGTGAGCTCTCCGGCCGGCCGGCCGGCCGGCGTGATGAGAGGTTGACTACCGTGCATTAATAATAATCAATTTGCTTGATTGTTTGACAAGAAGCTGCCATGCATGTTCCGCCCGGCATGGAGCTGGCTTTTATTGCTTGCTAAATGGCATGTGCATGTAGCCGACGACTCTGAACTGTTAGGGAAGAATCTACTCTCGTGATCGATTTTGTTTTTGCATGTTCTTTAGTAGAGTCAAACAATTTAGAATTGTGAAGTATTAAGGTCGCCTCTGAGGATGCATGTGCCACCATGATTGCTATAGTTAAGTTCTAAACACTAGTTTGCCTTAGGTACAAGCTTGGAGAGTGATCATTAGCTAGGTAGAAAGCTATGTGGTGTGTTCCTTTCGGTTATATAAAAGAGACTTGTTCACTGAAGGCCATGCTTGCTCAGTGGAGTACTGATGTTACACCGACTATTTTTTATTGCGCCTTGTTATTCGTCTTCCAATAATAGTCCTCGAATAAACAATTTTGTTGGAGCACACATTTAATTTTTTTTAATGTGACAAATAGCCTATTTCTAGTTCTTTTATTTTTTGTCTTCTCTAGGGAATATTTGTGCGATCTAGCAAATGCCATACCAGATTAAGTAACTTGATATATGTGGTAATGTAATGTGAATTTTACAATAATATTTAGCAAAAACAAACAAAAGTAGCAGTGTCCAACACCGAAATTTAAAGAATATATGTATCCAGCTAGGTTGGCATACATAAAAGCACAATTATATTGCATCAACAAGTATCGTGGCGAATACAGATAATATTCTGAGATAACATACATTCAATTCGCCATTATTTACACATAACGCTCTAGTTTCCCAGCTGGCGTCCAGAAGCGTACAAATACTACACGAACATCAACAAGGGGCATGCAAAATATATATCCAGGTTGGCATACAATATTTTTCATAACAGTTTCCCAGCTGTAAGAAGCTAGAGGGATGTGTACATTTGGTAAAGGAGATCGATGCGCATTACTCAGGCTTTCATGGAGAGTTTATATCACGTACACATGCACACTCGGCACTATTTTAATACATATCGCTCTTCTAGTATCCATTTTTTAAAATTTTGCCTATTTTCAAGTGGAGAACCATCAATGCATTAATCACTTTAGAGCAAAAGCATATGCTTATGTAGGGGGTCTTTAATTGCTAGATATGCATGTTGGCCTGTATAACAAACACATCATTCTTCTTCTTAATATAAAAATGTATAGCTCTCTATTCCGGTAAAAGAAGAACAAAATCATGGGGCACCTAGTTTACAGAAACCTGTGCCTCTGTTAGGGTTGATGTGCAAGAGAAGGATTTCACAGCATTCAGTAAAATGGCTAAAGTAGAGCATTGTCCAGACCTAAACTATATATACTGGTCCGAATGGATCTAAGTTCAATTCATTTAGGCCTTGTTCGGTTGCTCGTGTTTGATTCCCGAGCTGGATCAGTACCATGCATGGTTTGAGTGGTTCCATACATATCACTCAAATCATGCGGTTTGGTTCCATAAGGTCAGACTCATGAAACGAAACTAGGCCTTTTTGGCATAGAACGGGGTCAAATCATGCCGGGTTTCAAATCGTTCCAGGCCTAACCGAACAAACATTTTTGTGGATTGGGATTGATTCTATGATGAGATATTCCATATAGTTTGGAGCGTATTCCATGCCATTCCATACCAAAACGAACAAGACCTTATTAGAATATAGTAGTTATCGTGCTTCGATTTTGTATTGTTGATATAATGATGCCAAAAACCATCGTGGCACTTCTTATTGTGTAGATACACGATGCAACCCCATCATCAAGCAGATATGCAATCACTTTTATTTGGATCAATCTTTGCAGAGACTCCCAGGTGTACTAATACATACATTTGTACTTGAAAATGTTTGGTAAAAGAGATGCATTTGTCATGCTCTTGCTCGCGAAGATCGAGTTGAGAGTCACGCAGACCCTATGCTATATATCATGCTCTTCCAACACATCCATTTATTTACTAAACATGTCTACCATTGGTGGGCTTTAGAAAGCATACGGCATCATGCACATAATTTTATAATTAAACAATGAGTTTTATAATGCTTGGAAAAAGGGAGAACCGTCCATTCCCAAAGATCCAATGGTGGTAAAATGGATGGTACGAAGAGGTACCGGGAGGTACCCAAAGAAAGGTACATGTAGGTACTAACTAAATATATATTTTTGTATTAAAATAAATACTTAGCTAAATATTCAGCTAAATCAACGGCCACAAAAGTACCGCATGGTACCTTCCAAGCATTGTAACTTTCTTTGGGTACCTCCCGGTACCTCTTCGTACCATCCATTTTACCACCATTGGATCTTTGGGAATGGACGGTTCTCCCTTTTTCCAAGCATTGTAAAACTCTTCTTTTATAATACATAGTTTTGTACTATAGGAATATGTAGAAATTAAAATACCAAATAATACCACTAGATATGCAAATCATTATGTTCGTTGTGGTGTGCATTGTACAGGGAATAAATGCTTGATACGACAAATATAAAATTTTTGTATTTTTGTATTCATTCTTTTTACTAGACATGCAAATCATCTCAGCACTGATGCTGGCAGAATCATGTCAATATGCTTGTTCACAGCTGTTCCTGGCATAATAAATTATGTGAAAGGTTGAAGCTGAATGCGCTCTTGTCCTGGGGTCTTCGACTAAGATGGCGAAACGGTTGAACATGAGAAAAAATCCTTGTTTGATTTCAGAGAAACGTGCTTTCTCTTTGCCGCCATGAACACCAAATCAAAGTTGTCGATCAGCAGGTGGAATCTGGGGCTGCTAACTTCATGTCGTAGAGGGAAACTTTGTAATGGTCAATTGGTCACTGATGGCTGTGACACATGCATGCAAAATTTGTTGGTCCGGTCACTGAAGAAGAAAACAACAACCGCGCTTTATTATTTCTGAGCTGGCAGCTGACCAACTGTGAGCTGAACTCTTTTTTTATCATGATTATATGACGGATTTGCCACGGTGTGTCGACATTATTGCTTATCTGTCAGTCAACTTCTTCAGAAGTTTCAGAAGCTGCCATGGAGCAAGACGAAGCAGCAGCCAACAGTGTGGCTTCATATCCATCTTGTGGAAATAGATAAGACATTCATATTAGGCCCACTTATTTTACACATATGTTCAACATTTCTCATCAATTTGTTCATTATTTCTATCAACGTGTCCAACATTTCCCATCATCATGTTCAACATTTGAACTTAGAAATGTTGGAACTGCAAAAACCAAATGTTGAAATTGGAACACGAAATGTTGAAGTTTTGATTTCTAATGGTGAACATCGATGTGGACACCTCCTCCGGCGAGATGGCTGCGTGAGGCGCAGCAGCGATAGCGGCGTAGCGCAGCGCACAGCACGGGGATGGCGGCAGCAGGTGCGACATCATGCGGGGAGAGAGAGAGAGAGAGATGGGAGGTTATGGTGTGAATCCAAGGGTTACTGTTGTTGACATGAATCTCAAACCCTGGAGGACGTGGAAGCTCAAACCTATCGGAAAATGGATAGAAACGGATAATCCAACTACACGATGTGCTTCTGGTCCACGAATTGGATACCAATCAGCCAACCCGCTGGTGCATAGCCCACCCTCTGGCCCATCGGAATTTCTATCCATCTTTTAGTAAATTTTAGCATCTACACCTTTCTGTGTTTGAAATTCGTGCAAACAAACCAGTGCCCTTGGATCTACTCAAACCCTACTTCCTCTCTCTTCTCTCTCCCATCTATCATCTCCTTTGCTGCCGCAGCCAGCCCTCCTATGCGCTGCTGCGGGGCCTCCTGTGCGCCGCCGCTGCCTTCAGCCCTCCCGTGGTTTCCTGAGAAGTTTCTTCTTTCGCTCCACCACTTTGACAGCATCCAACTTATCAGCCCCACACAGCCGGACCCGTTATTCTTGGTCATACCAATCATAATTTGTCTGACTGTGGGACGAGACATGATCTGAGCTGAGCATGAGCTCTCAACAAGGCTGAAAGAAACTTCTGAAACTGAGGTACAAGCTTGGAATTGTGAAGTTATAAGGTCGTCTTTGAGGACGCATGTGCCACCATGATTGCTTGTTCTAAACACTAGTTTGCCTTAGGTACAAGTTTGGAAAATGATCATTAGGTAGAAGCTATGTGGTTGTGTGTGTTCCTTTCGGTTATATAAAAGAAATTATGCATTTGCCTTGCCATATGCTTACTTGTTCAGTGAAGGCCGTGCTGGCTCAGTGTAGTACTGATGTTACACCAGCTATTTTTGCCTTGTTATTCGTCTTCCAATATCATTTATGTCATCAATTGATAATCCTCGAATAAACGATTTTTTTGGAGCACACAATTTTTTTTAATGTGACAAATAACCTATCTATACCTAGTTTGCAGAAACGTTAGGGTAGATGTGCAAGAGAAGTGTTTCACAGCCTTCAGTCAAAACGGCTAAAGTAGAGCATTGTGCAGACCAAATTAAAACTATCCTGGTCCGAATGGATCCAATTAAGTTGAATTCATTAGAATATAGTTCTTGTACTTCAATTTTCTATTGTTGATATAATGATGTCAAAAAGTATCGTGGTACTTCATGAACCAGAAATGCAGCGAATTCAATCACGTTACTAGATCATTCTTCGCATAGACTCCAGGTGTAATATTGCATCATTTGTACTTGTACATGTTTGGTAAAAGAGATGCATTTGGCATGCTTCCTCGTCGAGATCCAGTTGAATGTCACAAACTCTATATGCTATATATCATGCTCTTCCCACACAAATCCATTTATTTACTAAACATGTCTTCTTTTTAAGTGGAGAATCATAATTGGCGTGCTTTAGAAAGCATATATAAGACATTGTGCACACGATTTATAATGTAAAAAAAACTATTCTTGTTGGATGTTTTACTATAATAAGGATATATGTAGAAGATACCAAATAATACCACTAGATATGCGAATCATTATGTTCGTTGTGATTTGCGTTGTAGAGGGAATCAATGCTTGATACGACAAATATAACATATTTGTATTTTTTTGTTCATTCTTTTTACTAGATATATGCAAATCATCCCTGCACTGATGCTGGCAGAATCATGTCAAGATGTCCACAGCCGTTCCTGGCCTCATAAATTATGTGAAAGGTTGAGGACTTTAGGTTCTGGTGATGCTGAATGCGCTCTCTTGTGCTGGGATCTTCTACTAAGATGGTGAAATATAATGGTACGGTTGAACATGCGAAAATGTCGTTGTTTGAATTCAGGTGGAATATGGGGCTGCAGGCTGCTAATGGACTTGCGGATTTCATAACATGTCGTCGAGGAAAACTTGACAATGGTCACTGATGGCTGTGACAGATTCAAAATTTGTTGCTCCGGTCAGAGAACAATGCAAGCCAACAACCGCGCTTTATTTCTTAGCCGGCAGCTGACTGAACCACCTGCCGGCGCTTTTAGTAACTGTGCTGACCAATTAAACCAGCTGAACTGTTCTTTGATCATGAATGTTATTATATATGATATTGCATGGCGCTTGCATGCATGACTTTTAATTGTCACGGTGTGTCGTCATTGCTCACAGTCGGTGAGTCAGCTTCAGAAGTTTCAGGTAGCCTTGAGAGCTCGTCTCTTCTCTGTCTGTCTACGACCACGAAGCCACGAAGGAGTCATTATGGAGACGAAGCAGCAGCCAGCAGTACCCCTCTAAAGCATTGGATTGGATGGACTATATGGTGCTTCTGGGCCAGGAGTTGGATAGGATCAGCTAGCCCTCATTGCCCACAAAGCCCATGTGTATAGCCCACGGGGCCTCTTTGGTAGAACTCCTCTTAGATTCAGCTGAGAACTCTGGGAGCTCTGCCAAAGAGGCTATAGGAGGCAGGACGAACGAAACAATCTCATAAAATTTGACTACTATTGCTACAAACTTGCAATTAAAAAGTGCAAAATTGGACCTTTTCCTTGTAAGAGAGAGAGAGAGAGACCGAGTCTTGTTGTCTTCCTTGTTTTCATCTTTAAATACAGCTGATTTTGCGTCTGTCTTGCAGTCATACTTGACCAATGTCCTCGATGTCATTCTTGATTCTTCCTCGCTCCATTGTATTCTCTCTCGCAGGAGGCTCCCAGCCAATGAAGGCTCTTCCCACACGTAGTGAAGTTTTCAACTTAACTTTAGGCGGAAGTATAATAATGTTATGCCTATTGACTGTTAGCAGATATCATCCATTGACTGATGACAATATACTAACAGGGGATTTACGTGTTGAATTCAAATATTCAATGCAGCAAGATGGGCTTAACATGTTAGACTCTACTTCTTCGATAACATGTCCGACTGAAATTTTGGAAACCTCAACACGAATTCCATCCAAAAAAAATAATGACCGGTATTAGAATTTACATGTCGCCACCGGTAGAACCGAAATTCGCCAGTTTACTCGATCGGCCAAAATTCAGAACCCTGCATACAAGTACAAATATGCACTACTAGAAAGCATAAGCATCCCAAAGAACACAGCTGTACTTGCAAGAAGAAGAAAGCAGCTGCCACACATCCATGGAGGGCGCCACCCGTGGCCGTGTCCACGTCATCTCCCGGCGCATGGTGCGCCCGTCGACACCACCGCCGGCGGCGAAAGGGGACGAAGTCGAGGTGATCAATTTGACGCCTTTGGATCTCCGCCTGATCCGCACCGACTACCTCCAGAAGGGCATCCTCCTCCCCAACCCTCCGGTGATCGCCGGCGGCGCCACCGCCCTCGTCGACGCCATGGAAGCCTCCTTCGCGCGCGCACTCGCCCGGTTCTACCCGTTCGCTGGCCGGCTCGCCGCCGACGAGCGCGGCGACGGCACCGTCACCGTGTCCCTCCGCTGCACCGGCGAGGGCGCCGAGTTCGTGCACGCGGTGGCGCCGGGGATCGCCGCCGGTGACATCGTCTCCTCGATCTACACGCCGGCGTTTGTTCGCTACGAGCTCCATTCCTTCGACCCGGCTCACGGCGGTGAGGTCGCCGCCGATGAGGGCCTCCCCTTGGTGTCCGTCCAGGTCACCGAGCTCGCCGACGGCGTGTTCGTCGGCATCACGTTGAACCACTCCGTCGGTGACGGCACCGCGCTCTGGCACTTCCTCAACACCTGGTCGAAAATCCACCGACTCGGCGTCGGAGACGACGACGACGGCGATCTCTCCACGCCGCCGCCGGTGCTCCGGCGATGGTTCGAAGCGACATGGCCGGTACCTATCCCTTTACCGTTCGCCAAGCTGGAAGACATCGCGCGTCAGGTCGAACAAACCGTAGTAAAGGAATGCTTCCTCACCTTCTCCGGCGAGAGCGTCATGAACCTCACATCTCGAGCAAACAACGAGATCACCGGCATGGCCACCGCCACCATCACGTCGCTGCAAGCAACCATGGCGCACCTATGGCGAGCCGTGTGCCGCGCGCGTCGGCTGCCACGTCAGCAGGTCACGTCCTACACGGTCGTGATCGATTGCCGTGGCCACGTGGAGGGGATGCCACGTGGCTACGTCGGGAACGCGGAGGCGTTCGGGAAGGCGGAGGCGACTGCCGGCGAGGTGGAGGAGAAAGGGTTGGGGTGGACAGCGTGGCAGCTGAGCCGTGCCATGGCGTCGTTCGACGAGGCGAGCTTCAGGGAGGAGGTGGACACGTGGGTCCGGCGGCCAGAGTTCCTGTTCATAACTAGCTTGACCTTCGCCGGCACGGCGGTGGCGACGGGGAGCTCGTCGTGGCGTGAGGTGTTTGGAAATAATGACTTTGGGTGGGGGATGGCCGTGGCTGTCAGGAGTGGAGCCGGGAATAAGACTGATGGTAAGGCGGCCGTGTTCGAGGAGCCGCCGGAGTTGGGTGGCGGAATGGCGGTGGAGCTGTGCTTGGCGACCGGTGTGCTTGAGAGGCTCGTCGCCGATGAGGAGTTCATGGACGCCGTGAGCTTGCCTCCCGGGGGCCTGAGAGGTTGACCGTGAATATTGTTCTGATCGATGACGTGCGTGATGAGCATTGTTGTATGGATTTTGTACACTCCATTTATTTAAGCATTGTAGGGATTACATGTCAATGATTGTAAGCATTGTAAGAATTTTATCGAGTTTTTTTTAAGCAGTAGAGTACCTCACTTTAGCAATCAAGCATGTGGCATTGTGCAGACAATTTTAGGGTATGCAAAAAAATGTACTGCTCAGGAAATGCGAGGTTCTCATAGGATTACTTGTCGACAATGTCAAATAGCATGTACTAGTGACTAGAGAGGCAGTAATATTTAAGTCTTGTGCTGATGAGATGATCGTTGAAACTGCTTCAAACGTGTCTTCACTTTTCCGATGGCAGCAGGTGGAGTATAATTTTGGGCTGCTTAACAGGTCATGCATGGAGAAGACGAATTAAAACTCGTCACGTAGTAGGTAGCTAGTACTACTTAGTCACTGATGGCTGCGCCGCCATGATAGTTGGTCCTCTCAGATTCAGTGAACAAGCTATGCATCTGAAACAGAAAAGCAATGCAGAGCTGGCGGTTGACTGATCGATCCCATATGCAATGCAGCAGCCTCCATGCATGCATGGTCAGTGGATACGCGCAAATACACTGTCACTGTATACGCTCGCTGAACTGTTCCTTCCTTCCAGTTCCTTGGTCATGTCTATGTTATGACCTGCTGCGTTAGTGCTAGCTCCTCCCTGTCAGAGACTAGTGGGTCATTGTTATACATCCAGTCAGCTTCAGAAGTTTCTTTCAGCCTTTGAGAGCTCAGCCCAGGATATAGTCAGCCTACAAAGCAGCCATGGCCGACCAAGAAAGCATCCTCTGTGATAAAAACAATCAAAAGAAAAAAGAAAGAAAAAAGAATGCATCTTCTCATTCTGTGGCCCACCACCACCCCATTCATTTCAGCCCAGTTTTCATTCTGTGGCCTTCATGTGGCCCAGGAAGCCCGCCCAATGGTGCAGAGCCCATTCTGTGGCCCACCACCAGCAAGCAAGCAATGGATGAGGGAGGATGGGCCGTCATCGTTGATGCCAAAAATTTTTGGAGGTCTTCTTTAGCAAAGGCAAGGCCCAAAGGAGGACAATGCATGCAGCCAGCATTTGCTCAAGGGAGTTTTTGGTCATTGCGTGCGTGCTAATACATTTAGGCTATGTTTAGTTGCAAACTTTCCTATTCATCCCTCTCAGAAAACACGCTTCTCAGAAAAATTTTCCTTCAACTATTTATAGGCACGGTAAGTTCTGAAGTTTGCGCCGTGAAAGGGCGCCAAAGTAACCGCCAAATTAATCCAAGGGGACGCCTTTTGGGTTTCGTCCCAGGAGTTCGATGGATGAATAGTAATGAACTCGAATCCAAGGACGAAGGGGCTACTGTTGGGGAGACGCCCCTTGGAATCGTATTTTCTATTTTTGCAGGTGAGACTGAAGAAGTCGGAACGAAGAAGACAAGTGTGAAGTTAATTCGAAGAGGCTAAAGTCGCAGGCGAGACTAGAGAGGTCAAGACGAAGATGACGAGCTCGAAGCTAATTTGAAGAGGTTAAAGTCTCGAGCAAGACCGAAGAAGTCAAGGTAAAGAAGACAATAGTACGAGGCTGGTCACAGGGATTTGCCAAATCGAATTCGTCTCCTGTTACGAGGTTAATATGAAGATTGGCGGGAAGCAACGGTCTTCTTAAAGCTAGAGTAGATATAGGATTTCTGGCGGGAAGTAACGGTCTTGTAAACATGCGAGGTTGACCCCTATAAATAGCAGGTCAACAGTAACTGTAGAGGACAATTTTTTGAAGGAACGAAAAGAAGTCAACCATAACTTTCTCACTGTTTGTAATACTAGAAAAACCGTGTTACAACAATATTTTGACAAAATTTGATATTAGACACCTTTTAATAAAGTTATATATTTAATTACATGGTTGAGGCCATCACCCAAAATATTATGTATATGTTACAAAATAAAAGATAAAAAATATAAATAAATGTATTAGATCATTCAAAAATTAAATTAGAACATTTAAAATTATCATTGTTTAAATAAATAAATTTATAAATAATTTAAATAATCTTATATTATATTGAAGAAACAAAATAAGAACCACTATAACATAACAATTAAGAAAAATAGTTAAAAAATGTTCTTAATTTTTAAAAAAATATATATGTGGTGGGTCCCATATAATTCGATTAGTGGGGCTCACATATGGTGGGACCCACAAGTAGGTCCCATGTCCACGGTGGGGCCCACTGTGGGACCCACGTCGCCGTGGGGCCCACAGCAGGGCCCACTTGTGGGACCCACATTAGCAGAACCCACGTGTGGGGTCGCGTGCCCTAGAATTGCTCGGGCCGATCTAAACCGTCGACGTGGTCGATCCGACGGCCGAGACAATGCGGGTGATGTGGCACGATGAGGTTTCCCGGTTTGGGTCCAGGATTCCTATTACAGAGATGCTAAAAGGGCAGCTCCAGTGTCGCGTTCGATTTGCTGCCCTCCATTCGCATGCTGCTATGGTTCGTTTGGTGTAGTGTGACGGTCGATTGATGAGGCCCACAACCATATAGAACAAAGGAAAAGTAAGCAGCATTTATGTAATTCTCTCTTTGTAGATTGGTGAAAGGACACCAACACATGCTACTGTAGATTTTTTTTTCAGCAGAGTTCGACCGCTACTGAGAGGTCGATTTGTGGTCTGACACATACCATTCGATGCCCACTACGTGCTCTGTTCGCTTTCATCGCTCGACGGTTCGTTTATTTTGCACGCTGCGGGTGCCCTAAGGCAACTAAAGAAACGACGGATCATGAATTATTGAATTTCTAGCTGTATTTCCCATCGCTTGCTGTAACAGAAAGTAATAAAAAAAATAATAAGGTTTCAGAGCCGCATTTCTAGCTGCATTTCGCAGCCCTCACCCTATATTGAGTTTGGGGCGATTAAGTAATAAAAAAACAATAAGGTTTCAGAGCCGCATTTCTAGCTGCATTTCCCAGCCGTCGCCCTATATTGAGTTTGGGGCGATTTCAGAGCCGTCCTATGGTAACATTTTATAGGTTTCAGTAGTCCGATGAGGTGATGACATCTATGCATGTATATCCATAAATCTTCTCCTCCCTCGAAGCTTTCCGGGATCAACTACTTCGGTGACTCCATCTCTCCACTGAGTTATGCCTAACTTCTCAAGTAATCAGGTTGCTGTTGTTTCCACTTCGTCAGTTCTATCCGCTTTTAAGTTATCATCATTGCAATGCAATGCCTGTTCATTCGACCTTTCAAATGCATATAAAGTTTGGTTCGTTGTTTCCTTATGCCATCTACTCTCTCCCCTCCCAGAAAACATGCAATTCTAGCAATGCCTGTTCATTTGACCTTTCAAATGCATATAAAGTTTGGTTCGTTGTTTCCTTATGCCATCTACTCTCTCCCCTCCCAGAAAACATGCAATTCTAGAGTTCAAATTTATCAAAAAAACATGCAACTCTAGCACCAATGATGAATTGTGGACCCTTCTGGACCCTTTACTATTTATGTGGTACCCACATGGGACCAACATCCTATTTAGGTGGGACCCATGTAATGTGTAGGCAGGACCCAGGTGGGACCCCGCATATTGTTTAGGAGGGACCCACATGGGACCCGCATCTTGTTTAGGTGGTGGGACCCGTTTATTGTTGAGGCGGGACCCATGTGGGACCCACGTATTGATCCAGTGGGACCCACGTGGGACCTGTATAGTCTTTATGCGGGGTCTTATATTGTTTAGGTGGGACCTATTTTATTTTTCTATAGGGGCACATGTGTCTTTTTATGTTTTCATTGGTGTACGTGACGAAACCTAAGCAGGTGTTTGGCTGCACTACAGCCCGGCTGTAGCTGCGTACACTGTAGCAAAGAACAGAAGCAGCCGCAGTGGAGCTGCAGTGCAACCCAGCCGAACACCCCGTAGAATTTTTTTTTTTTGGGACTGAGGGAGTACAGAAGCTTATTTGAGAAGGATTTTGGGTTCTAAGTTGTAAGCTTGGCGAGTTCATCTGCTACTCCTATGTTGGGTTCAGTGGTGTTCCGTCTAGACGTATGGTGGATCATCTAATGCCATAGTTGACCAGGAGATCCGTACAAGAGCATAAATGTACGTTTTGTCGTTTTTTCCTCCAAAGATGTTGCTGTAAGAGTCCAGTGTCATACTTTCATGATTTCATCTATATGAAATAACCCAGTTCCTTCTTATTAGAAAAAAAAACAAATGAAAATGATTTGCCTGACCCTTCACCATATGATTTCCAACTGGTTCTAAGTGCATCTAACCTCGATCCAACCCCTCCAAGGCTCCAATAGAATGACCACCGTTGATTTCAGCAGCATGCATCAGTGTACGCTAATATTGCTTCCGACTGAAAATTACAAAAGCGTGGCACGACGCTAATATTGCTTCCGACTGAAAATTACAAAAGCGTGGCACGACATACTAACATTGCAGCGTTACTGATGCGAAGCCTACTCCATCGTGTACCTTCGCCTTCTTTATTGTTCCCATCGCGAGTATTCTGGCGAACTTCTTTATTGTTTCCATCGCGAGTATTCTGGCTAATTTTTAGTAGGAACTATCTTGTCTATGTTTTCTCATCTTTAGCGCAATGATTTGCAACTAACCCGCGTACTGGAAACCAAAGTTTTCTCATCTTTAGCGCAATGATTTGCAACTAACCCGCGTACTGGAAACCAAATTTATTGAATTTTATCAGGCAGCCAATACAACATATTAAAAATGTTCAATTGAACTCACCACAATCATCTGTATAAGCCAAAGTCCACACAAGTTCCAATAAGAAAAAATGGTTAACATGACCAATGATTCAAGAATAAAACATGATTTTATTGATAACTTAAATAAAATGGACATACATTGTGCATTCAAGATAGCTTGTCAAACAATGTAAGAAACAAAGCACAGTTCATTGAGATAAAATTAAAATTATTGCAAACGGCATAATCAAGATAACTTAGGGCATCTTCCACCCTCTGTCGACTTAACACAGGCTGAAACTTGAAGCATCTACCAACCATGATCCACTGTAGTAGTATGACACCGTGGGCAAGGTTCCAGAACAATCAGATTAGCTGTAGGTGGGACTTTATCCTCAATATACTTTCTTATTGCCGCTACCCCTCTAATGGCTTCCTCAAGCAAGGCGTCGCTAATGGGTTCGCAAATATCCCAGGAATCACTATCATTTCCCTCATCACACCTAATATCACCACGAAGGGTGTCCAATCTTAGTCGCTCGAGTGAGACTGCGCTCTTAACAATACAACATGTTAGCTCAACCAATCCCTTTGCAGAGCTGAATCCTACGACCTCAAAACTCTTGAGGCACTCGTGATGGCATTCAGGCAGCTGCCTTAAATGTGAGGAACCTTCAAAAACTGATTCATGTTCCATATGTTTCTGATGTACCTGAAGACAAAACAAGGAAACTACATCAATGAGTGCACCCAAATCTGTGACCAGTTATCTTAATTTGCAAGATAGGATGGATAATGCCTTACATCTAGCCACCAAGTCTCTAAGGAAGGAGACGCATCCAAGAAAGAAATCAGAGAAAAATAATCATATGATGGGGACAAGGTCTCTCCATTAACATGAATGATCAGGTGTTTCAGGTTGAGGAATTTGGTAGGCAGCATCGGTGTATTCACCTGCACAACAAATGTCATGTTAAGATATTATTATTCACCATAGCAAGGTATCGTCTTATGAATGTATTGCTTACCTCGAAGGTTGAACCTAACTCCAGAGTCTCGAGGTTTGGCATAATGGATGGAAGATTAGCACGGGCATAATGGATGACTTTATCACAACGCATTATGAATACCTTCATCATTGGCAATGTTGCTCCAAGTGAGAGTTTTGAAACTCCTCCATAAAAGGTAAAACTGGAGAGACTTGGTGCTTTATTCTCAACTGCTTGCATGTAGCTACACCCACAAACCTTTACACAGCTAAGTTGCCGTAGGACAGAAGGTATCTTCAGGATATTTATCTGGTAGCAATGAATGAGATCCAAATGCTCCAAAGCAAGGGAGTTGGAAAGCAGACACTCTAATTCCTGCCCTGTGATACGCACATCCCTCAGTCCCAGTCTTGTTAGGCCTCTCAATGGGCCAAGTTCAAGTGTGGGACGGAAGACACAAGAACGAAGCTCAAGAGACCAAATTGAGCTTCTAACTCCAAGAGATAGAAGTGAGATTGGGAATATGTACTCTTCATATAGAGAAAGTGTGAGCTCTTCGATCCCTGGTTTAACTGCAATCTGAAGCCAACTGTCGATATAAGGAAAGGAATTACGTTCACGAAACAATTCAAGACTCAATATCTTCAAGCCAGTGCCTGAGTGATTTCTCAGAATGCTACCAATTCTAGGGATTAATTTGTCACCACGTGTCTTTGAGCAAAGCGCTTTTCGAGTCAAAGTGAGTTTGGGATAACATCTCCAGGAACTTAGAAAGGTGTGAGAAAGACAAGCAGCACGAGCAGCAGCATCCATTGGCATTAAAGAATGTATACGGCACCAGATATCCTGCATGCACAAGGGGTACAATTAGCTCTCTGCACGATTGCATATGGTGGCACGATTGAATGTTTACCAGATAAAATATGCACGGAAAATTTTATCTAATAGTGTCACTAGTGGTTTTGAGGTCTGACAAGGACAGCACTGATCAACTACTAAGGTATCTATTCTTGCTTGCATTCACAAGTAGCCAATGATATAGGTTTTTGTGCATTCATGTCTCTCAAAATGCACTGGAAGATTTTTATTGTATAGTACAGCAGCAAAGGGTACAAATAGCAGAATTCCATGTACAAATAGTACACCTGAATATCCATACAAACAGAAGCCCATAAATCAAGAAGTTCTGACAGCTACAGCGTAAGATATACGTTAGACAGAAATCATGCAAAAAAGGATGGAAGATATGACATATTGGAACAACCATACAAGTAAAAAAAAAAGAACATCATAAAATAGCATGCATGACGAACCAATAGCCCAAGCTACCAAGCAACTACTATAACACAAAGTGGAGAAGTATATTCAGGTCGAAGCACAGACATGATGCAAAAAGATATGTTGGCGCCAGATTATTGTACATGAAGTTAATGCAGTACCACTCCGGGGGCTTCCTCAGAATTAATATGGTTTGAGTAGTCTCGGTGAAATTATAAGATTGTAATCTACACGACTTACCTTAGGAAGATCTGGGATTGAATATCCCAATGTTTCTCCATCTTTGGAATCGCCCAAAGTTTCTCCATCGCCCAAAGTTTCTCCACCTTTGGAATCGCCTAAAGTTTCTCTACCATTGGAATCGCCCAATGTTTCTCCACTTTGAGAATCGCCCAATGTTTCTCTACTTTGAGAATCGCCATCATCAACTAGATGATAGGTTGAGGGCGAGCCCTGAATTTCATCCACCATAGCAAAAGATCCATCTGCAACCCAACAAGCATGTTATGATAGCCCATCTGACGTGAAATAGGGGCCTGTTTAGTTCGTGGTGGGGAAAAGTACTTTTTCGCGTGTTATGTGAGGGGGATGAATAGGAAAGGGGAAAAAGGAATTTTTGGAGATGCGTGTTCTGTGAGGGAGATGAATAGGAAGTAAAAAGGACTTTTGGGAACTAAACACGGAGACCTAAGAGAGCTGAAAAGACAAAGGTTCCTCTACTCTCAAAAAAAAAAAAAGACAAAGGTTCCTCGAAATATCCTCTAAAACCCGAATTTTTTGTCGAAATATCCTCTCAAACCCGATTTTTTCTTAGGTAGGAAAAAAAACGATAGCGGTATAACTGAATCGGGCAGCGAACAAAAAAAATTATCAATGCTGGCTTACTCGAGTCTAGGGTTTGCAGAGGCCGTTGCTGCTCGCTCTGCAGCGCCGCCATACCCATGGTACGAGTAGACGGCATCCACAAGGTATGAGTCTACCTCCCTCCCGTGAGATCTCGCCTTGGCTTCGTTTCCCCTGCCTCAGATCTGAGGTCCCGAGAGATCTCGCACTCTATCTATCTTTGTATCTGTATATAGTAGACCGCATCGCCCGCGGCTTTGTTTTTGGCTGGTTTTGAGTTCGGTTTGGATTGGGATTGGAATCGAAATCGGACAAGGCACGAAAGAAATCGAGCCGGCGCCAATGCCTACCCTGCCACGGAAGTCGTGCGTGCTCTCTACGTGCGTTTGCTTTTGGGCGGATGGCTGTGCGGCCGCGTATCATCTTCTCAAGCGACGATCGTGGCCATGGCACGCTCCACTCGACCACACAAGAATTCCCTCACGACAAGGAAGGAAGGAAGGAAGGAAAGGAAGACCATCAACGACCTTCATCGCTTTATTATTACGCATTTACCCTTCCATCTCCCTTTTTTTTCGTTCCACTATTCTTATTCCGCGTATGTTTTTTTTTCCTAGCATTTTCCTCCCTTAATACAAACTGCTAACCCTTTAGTTCAATTGACCAATAAATCATAGGTTTACAGCTCTAGGAGTGTGGTTTGCAGACCCAACTACTGACTTTTCACTTCCATTAAAAAATATATAGCAATATTAATTAAAAATCTCTCTTAAACAGAATGCCAAAAATAAAAGGTGTCTTTTTTGCAAAAATAAAAGAAAAGAAAAGAAAAGAGAAGAAAAGGTGACAATAAACAAAAAAAAGTCAATGGCATTACCGTAGAAAAATCGAAATCGAAAGGCAAACTGGTCCCTTCCAAAGCCCTACCACCCGTGAATAAACGAAACGACCTTCCGCTCTGCCAACCTCCCCCGCCGTCGTCTTCTCCACCGCCGCTCTCCTCTTCCTCTCCACCACCATCATCCTCCTCCCGGAACACACCCCCACGCGTGCACCGCCGCGAGATCCGCTCCGCTCGCGATGTGGCGCAGCTGCGTCTCGCGGGGCCTCTCCAGGGCCAAGGCCTCCGCCTCCAGGCTCCTCTCCACGGCCCCGGTACGTCTCGCGATCCCGCCCCTCGCTACTTCGCACCATCGATCCGGTCTCCTCTCCCAGATTCCCCCGTTCTTCATGTTTTCTGGTTGATCGTCGATCCTGGAGTCGGAGATTGATTTGCCAGACGGATTGGGTATTTTATTACCCACCCACTGCTGGTTTTGGTTTCCGGTCTGACGGGAATGCGGTGACTGATCCCGTCTGTTTGCAGTCTTCCTACACGGTGGTGGACCACACCTACGACGCGGTGGTGGTGGGGGCCGGCGGCGCGGGGCTCCGCGCGGCGATCGGACTCTCCGAGCACGGCTTCAACACGGCGTGCATCACCAAGCTCTTCCCCACGCGCTCGCACACTGTCGCCGCACAGGTAAACGCTATTATTGCTGCCAAGTAGTGGCCACTTTTGTTTGCCAGGCTGCCCATGCGCTTGGTGATTGATGTTGGCCAGTGCCTCAGTGGCATGGTTTTAGTGTACTACACTCATTGATTGGGTGTAAGAGTGAAATTTAGTTAACTGGATCTGAGCAGAGCTTAGGTCGCATTGCATCCATGCTGTTGTGACTAGCATGGGGGCATGAGGCATCTGCTCTGTGATGTTGGGCTTTCAAAATTTGCTGTCAGTTAATAAGGGCAAAAAAATTTAAGTTTTGGCTTCTACATATGGCACAGTTGCTCTGTTTGTATTCCCTGCAACAGAAGATGGTGCCTCTGATGACTTGGCAGCTGTCTTCTGTGGACGATGTTTGGCTGAGCATCTCATTTGTTCAGTAGAATGATTGTGTGCGGTTATGTTCTAATTGAATGCTTAAACCAGTGAAATGTTGTTAACTAGTGCTGAACTGCTAGCTCTAGTAATAAGTTAAGTCCATTTTATTTGATGGAATCATGGTCCATGTGCTTTTAATTCTGTGCTTCCTTAAGGAGGAAGTGCAATTTTGTGGTTTAACAATTGGCACTATGTTAGGGCTGAAAAATGAAGCATATCACTTGTATCTATATTATGTAATCAAAATTAGTTTTGACACACTGTCCAGATATGACTAGTATGTCTATTAGTTTTCCATGAAGTTATTCTTTGTATTGTGGTGTTGTGCGCCTTATTTATTTGTTTCGTACTTTGTGTAACCCAAGTTCACATAGGTGAACTAGCCACAGAAGCAGTGTTTTATTTTAGTTTTTCAGCATGGACGCATGAATATTTGCTCTAGTACCATGCACTGCCATTTTATGAGCTCGAGTTATGCATTAACTTGCAAGAATGTGTTATCAGGGAGGCATAAATGCTGCACTTGGAAACATGACCGAGGATGACTGGAGGTGGCATATGTATGACACTGTTAAGGGAAGCGATTGGCTCGGTAAGCTAATCTGTGATAACTTTTGCCCACATAATGTTGTAGTGAAAATGCACGGACATCGTTAGCTTAAAATAGTTTCTGTTAATAAGGTTAACAGTGAATGATGTCTTCAGGCAACTATCCATGTGCCCTATGTTTTGCCATTCCCTTTTCTGATTTAGCATTCACATCCATTTCCAGGTGACCAGGATTCTATTCAATATATGTGCAGAGAAGCACCGAAAGCTGTAATAGAGCTTGAGAACTATGGATTACCATTTTCAAGAACTGAAGAGGGAAAGATATACCAACGTGCCTTTGGGGGACAGAGCCTAGATTTTGGCAAAGGTCATATAGTTTTGGCACTTGTTTGAAAACTCACCTCACTTATTGTATTCTGCTTGCTCTAACTGTGTAGTATCATCAGGTGGACAGGCTTACCGTTGTGCCTGTGCTGCTGACAGAACTGGACATGCTATGCTGCACACACTATATGGTCAAGCAATGAAGCACAATACTCAATTTTTTGTGGAATACTTTGCATTGGACCTTCTCATGGACAATGAAGGTAAGAAGACCTCCTTTTTATGCTAATAAATTTTCAATTTACCTACTAATTGACACTGCAATACCCTTTTTCCCAAGCTTGGGTGGTTTGTTGCACTTACAACTTACAAGATCGTAGCACTATTATGTTGTACCCCTTATTGCTGTGTTCTCTTTTAATCACTATGTTGTTTCATGAACCTAGGTTTGCTTAAAATATAATGGTGATTCTAGTCAGGATTATTTAGCTGTTCATCTGTAATTGCAATAATGTTCATAGTATTGTTCACGTGCCTATCTTTTTGCTGTTGCATTGGGTGACAGGCGAAGCTTAAGAAGTTCATGGTTAAAAGTCCTAATAATGAACTTGCATTGATTTTCCAGGCAATTGTCAGGGAGTCATTGCCTTAAACATGGAGGATGGCACTCTTCACCGTTTTCGTGCTTCTAATACAATTCTAGCCACAGGAGTAAGGCATGTTCCAAATTTGAATTACAGAATTGTTTGTTTATGCCGACACAGTGATGAGTTTTCTTTTGCTCTGTGAAAACAGGGTTATGGCAGGGCCTATTTCTCAGCAACCTCAGCCCACACTTGTACTGGAGATGGCAATGCTATGGTTGCACGTGCTGGTTTACCCCTTCAAGTTAGTATTTTTATCCGGGACATTGTTATTAGGTATTGGCCCATGTTCCTGTCCTGATCATGCTTGCCTCGTAAATGTGATTGCAGGATCTTGAGTTTGTGCAGTTCCATCCTACTGGCATTTATGGTGCTGGATGCCTGATTACTGAAGGTTGTATACATTTAACCCTTTCTTCCTGTGCTTAGCTGAGGCAGTTCATTTTTTATAAACAAGTATTTTGATTATATATTTCTGCCGGTGATGATGCCTTTCTTTTTCTAACAATTTATATGCATTTTCTCATTTTGCCATCAGGTTCCCGTGGTGAAGGTGGTATCCTTAGAAACAGCGAAGGTGAACGGTTCATGGAACGATATGCTCCTACAGCAAAGGATCTTGCTTCTCGTGATGTTGTCTCAAGGTCAATGACAATGGAAATTAGAGAAGGCCGTGGTGTTGGTATGTGCTACAGCACTAATTTCACGTTAGTAGCCTAGATGTATTCCCCTCCTTATTCATGGGGCTCATCTTTTCATTTGATTACTATAGGTCCATTGAAAGACCACATTTATTTGCATCTGAACCATCTGCCGCCTGAGGTTCTGAAGGAAAGGCTTCCTGGTATTTCTGAAACTGCTGCCATTTTTGCTGGTGTTGATGTCACTAAGGAGCCAATTCCAGTTTTACCTACTGTGCACTACAATATGGGTGGTATCCCAACAAATTACCACGGGGAGGTTTGTATTGAATATGCAGTAAAACATCATTATTATGGGTTTAACTTGTTGGTATTACAATAGAAATCTATTCTGTTGTTCTGCATTACAGGTAGTGGATATCAAGGGTGATAATCCAGATGCTGTTGTTCCTGGCCTATTGGCTGCTGGCGAAGCAGCATGTGCATCTGTCCATGGTGCAAATCGGCTAGGTGCAAATTCACTTCTCGACATCGTTGTTTTTGGCAGAGCTTGCGCGAACAGGGTTGCCAATATTTCTAAGCCAGGCAAGTTTTTTTTTCTTATTAGCTGGTAATTTATTGCCTTTTTCTCTTTGTAATGCTCCTAATCCATGTATTGTGGTATAGGTCAGAAGCAGAAACCTCTTGAAAAGGATGCTGGAGAAAAGACCATAGCCTGGTTGGACAAGCTGAGGAATGCCAATGGGTCATTGCCAACTTCCAATATCCGTCTCAACATGCAACGTGTTATGCAAAACAATGCTGCTGTATTCCGTACTCAAGAAACTCTTGAAGAAGGTATTCCTCATGTTCTTTGTAGTTCTACACCTTTCTGTGATATTTGCCTAGTGTTGTTACCTGCACCATAAGCTGATGAGAATTATTATAGAAGGAATTAAGCAGGACACAAAACTCTACTAGGAATGCTATCTGTAGAAAAATATCACCATCTATTCTCACAAACCTTTTGTTTATTAGGTTGTGAGCTGATTAGCAAAACATGGGAAAGTTTTCATGATGTGAAGCTCAGTGATCGCAGTCTCATTTGGTATGTTCTTCCTCATAAGAATTGATCAACTTATCTGGAGGGTATTGTTTCAATTTTTTAGCCAGTTTTAAACATTTGTAATTTGTTTTTCGCAGGAATTCTGATTTGATAGAGACCCTTGAGCTGGAAAATTTGTTGATAAATGCATGCATAACTATGTACTCCGCGGAGGCTCGGAAGGAAAGCAGAGGAGCTCATGCTCGTGAAGATTTCACGGTATATAGCTGCCCTCTATTTCTTTTTTTTTTTTTCCGTTTACTTCTACCACACGTATGTTAATACAATAAATCGCTTTCTCCTCCATTCTTGCAGACAAGAGATGATGAGAAATGGATGAAACACTCACTGGGGTAATTATTTCTCTTCATTGACTTTTCTGAAATAGTAACATATATAGTTTCTCCAGCTGTTTTGCGGCACTTGAGTTTTGCAGCATCACAAAAGCTGTACTTCAGAAAATATAGTTGTGCTTGAACAAATGTAAAATGTACTTGCAAAGCAGTAACAGCACATGCCATGCATCAGTAGTTGTAACAAAATCTTGGAACATAGATTCAACAACTTAATCTATGGTGGTACAAATGTATAATCTGTCTTATACTGTTTGGTAATGATATGTTGATTTACTGATGTTTCTTCTTGTACAGGTACTGGGAGAACGAGAAGGTTCGATTGGCTTACAGGCCAGTGCACATGAACACATTGGACGACGAAGTCGAGTCATTCCCACCAAAAGCTCGTGTTTATTGATTGTCTCGAGCCTGAGCCACAGGAATTCTCTTTTAAGGTGTTAATAAAGCAGGATATGGGCATTCCTGGCTGAGAACGTGACCAGTATCCGTACTTTTCGTGTAATTTGCTAGGAATAAAGAAGATACTCATGCTAATGGCTTTGACTGCTATTTGTGTAAATGAAATTTTGCATGGTTGGTAATGCTGTCTGATGTTTTGAACCCATGCCAGAGCTGGGTGATTAACGTTGACCTGCAAAGCATGGTACTGCTCGGTTTGTCCTTGGCTACAGGGTATAAATTTGATTAGGAGCCAGTGCTCCATTTAGTTGTGCTTTCATGGAATACCAAATTTGAGTTGAACGCGCAAAGGTCGCTAAATTTCAACTCGGTTCCAAACAGCATATGGATACTAACATGTGCTTGTAAGTAGTAATTTATGCCGCCAGAATTACGTTACAGTTGGCACCTGGCAAAACATTATCAGAGATTGGTTGTGAGTTGAAGCAACAACCAATGCCCCTTGCTGTAGCCCTTTGGTACCATCTTGAAGAAACAAGCCCATTGTATGACCAAGGGAAAAGCCCAATTTGTAACCATCAAGAGAGTCTAATTATCCATAACAATAAAACCAGACAAAAAATCATTCCCTGTTCCAATCCGGACGGATTTGGTCTTTTAAACGATGGCAGTGCTCCTGCCCTCTTATTAAAAAAAAAGGTGGTTTTCTATTTTCTAAAAAATAAAAAAAGGTTTTAGTTGAATCTAGAAATTCATAATAATTACTTTAAACAAAAAATATAAAATAGTATCAAAATCTTTCTAATCATGCCACCAGCCGGACGATGCCGTCCTCTCACGATCGATGTCGTCCATTGCCAAAAACAAAAAAACAAGGGAAAAGTCTATTTTTCACTCTTCAACTGTTACAAAAGTCTGATTTTCAACCTCAAACTACAAAACCGGATATTAAAGGCCCTCCAACTATCCAAACCATGCAAAATTGGCCCTTTAGGTGGTTTTGGATTTTCTAGAAATAGCAGAAATATTATTTAAACTTTAAAAAACCATAACTAATTTATTTTGGACCCAAAAAATATAAATCAGTGTCAAAAGTTCTCTTAAAATGTACCCAACCTATTGGCACACCATTTAATGTTATTTGGGCATTATATATTTATATTATTAGTGTCTTATTGTTTTTCTAAAAATAATTAGAATAAAATAAATAATATGTAAATAACTTCTAATGGTGCACCAATATAGAGATCACATTTTTAGAAAAACATTTGCACCATATTCTAATTTTTCTAGTTCAAAATAAATTAGTTATGATGTTTTAATACAAAATTATTTTTTTTTTGGAAAATGCAAAACCTCTTTCAAAACCACCCAAAGGGCCAATTTGCACGGTTTGGATAGTTGGAGGGCCTTCAGTGTCTGGTTTTATAGTTGTGGGTTGAAAATCAGACTTTTGTAATAGTTGGAGGGTGAAAAATAGACTTCTCCAGAAAAACAAACCGCTTCGCCTATGCGCCGTCCATATCGCGGACGCCGCCGGCATCAATCATGCAAGCCGTGCCGTTGAGTCAAACTGGGATATGTGTACAATTGAATGGGTTTGGTTTAGAATTAGAAGTCGGAGAGAGTTGGAGATATGAACAGTGCATTCGTAAGAGTGTTTATAAGAGTGGTTGTTATCTGTCGTCGTCAGCTGTGTCACGATGCCATCTAATCATGCCACGTCATCACACTGTGAGCTATCTTGGTCGCATCTTCGTTCAAAAAAATATCTTGGTCGCATCAACCACTCAATACCAAAACACATGCACCGGTGGATTGGTAGAAGCGATGGAGGGTTCCGCATCTTCTTCCTGCCACCATGGCGTCCACATCGTGTCTCGGCGCCTGGTCCGGCCATCGCCGTCGTCGGCTAGCCCGGAGCCTCAGACGGTGCACCTCACGCCATGGGACCTCCAGATGCTCACCATCGACCACATCCAGAAAGGCATCCTCCTCCCCAAGCCTCCGGTCTCCGGCGACCACCTCGTCGAGCACCTCGCGTCGTCCTTCGCGCGCGCCCTGGCTCGCTTCCACCCTTTCGCCGGCCGCCTCACCGTCGACGAGAGCTGCCACGGCGGCGGGCCCACCACCGTCACCGTCTCGCTGCGGCGCTGCACCGGCGACGATGGCGCCGAGTTCGTGCACGCCGTGGCGCCCGACGTGACCGTGGCCGACGTGGTGGGGTCGCTCTACGTCCCCCGCGTCGTCTGGTCCTTCTTCCCTCTCGACGGGATGGTTGGCGCCGACGCCGCGGTGAGCTCACGGCCTGTCCTCGCCGCGCAGGTCACCGAGCTCGCCGACGGCGTGTTCGTCGCCATGGCGCTCAACCATGCCGTCGCCGACGGGACCACGTTCTGGCACCTCTTCAACACATGGTCCCACATCAGCCGCCGGAGCATGAGCGCCGTCGGCGAGCACGAACACGACGACAAGACCACTATTTCCATTCCACCGCCGGTGTTGGAGCGCTGGTTCCCGGATGGTTGTCCTGTCCCGGTTCCTCTGCCGTTCGGCAAGCTCGAGCAGATCATCCGGCGATTCGACGGCCCACCGGTGAACGAGTGCTTCTTCGTCTTCTCCGGCGAGAGCGTCAGGAACCTCAAAGCGAGATCGAACGCCGAGACAGCCACCGCCGGCAACCCATCGACGACGACGGCCACCACCACCATCTCCTCCCTCCAGTCCGTGCTCGCGCACGTGTGGCGTGGCGTGACACGCGCACGTCGCCTGCCACGTCATCACGAGACGACCTACACGGTGCTCGTCGGCTGCCGTGGACGCGTGCGCCACGTGCCACACGCGTACGCCGGCAACGCCGTCGTGCGGTGCACGGCGAGGGCCACCGCCGGCGAGGTCGTGGACAACGGGCTCGGGTGGACGGCGTCGCTGCTGCGGCGCGCCATCGTGGAGCTCGACGAGGCGGCGCTGGTGGGGTCCGTGATGACGTGGCACCAGGACCCCAAGTTCGCGTACCTCGCCGGGTGGTGGCATCCGGCGGCGATGGTCACCGGGAACTCGCCGCGGTTCGACGTCGTCGGCAATGACTTTGGGTGGGGGAAACCGCTCGCCGTGCGGAGCGGCGGCGCGAATAAGGTGGATGGGAGAGTGACGGTGTACGAGGGGATTGATGGTGGAGGGAGCATCGGGATGGAGGTTTGCCTCTCGCCGGAGACACTCGCGCGGCTCGTTGTTGATGACGAGTTCATGAGCGCGGTGACCACGACCAAGTCAACGGGACGCTAGTGGCTCCTTTATGTCTAAATGGCAAGATTGGGAACTCGGACACCGATTTGTTATTGGTATGCTTTAATTTCGTTCGAATTCGAGTAGGATCTTAGTCGATCGCCTGCCCGTAGGGGTGCATAAATATGAATCGACGCTGCCTTGTGTTTTCTTGGTTGCATTGCATCGTGGTGCCTGTGGATATAATCATGATGATGATGAACAAAAAAGCCTGTGCTGGTATTAATCGACCAGATCTGCTCAGCAAGCTACCGAACGAGGTGCTCATCTCTATCATGGAGAAGCTGAGCCTTCGCGACGCTGTGCAGATGGGAGTCCTGTCGCGGCGATGGCGCAACCTCCCTCATGAGCTCCCGAGGCTGGCGTTCGACTTGAATGATTTCTTGCTGGACGACATAGAGAACTACTACGAGGACGAGGGCAGTGACGAGGAGCTCCCGGAAAGTGATACATTTGCCGAAGCAAGCGACGCCATGTTCGAAGCGATGGAGTCACTGCTGGCGTCCCGCCGGCGGGAAGCTGGTGGTGGCTGCACTCTCGCCGTGAGCTTCTTCCTTAGGCACAACTTCGAGAAGATCGGCCGTCTCCTCGACGGCGCCATTACCAGCGGCAAGGCGTGCGCCATCGAGCTCGCTGTCTCGAACACCTACAAGCGGAACGACGACCCCTACTACACGGTGTCCGACATCAACGACGACTCCGACACCGACACCGACGTCTATATGGACTACCACGACATCAATGTGATGATCAACTACGGCCGTCGGTTCATGAGGCTCTTCGACGGCTGCCCGGCCGCGTTCAAGGGCCTGACGTGTCTGACCATGAGCGACATGCGGCTCCTCGGCACCGACTTTGATGCCATCCTCACGTCCTGCGCCAGGCTCGAGATGTTGTCACTAGACGCCTGCGACGCCGGACCACAAGTGCCATGGCGCGTTCGGCACGCACGTCTCGCCGAGCTGACCATCAACAACTGTAGCTTCGGAGGCATCAACCTCGACTGGCTTCCGAGTCTAGAACGCTTCACTTACCACGGCTGGGGGGTCTGTGAGACGACACGTCCTCCCGTGTCCTTTGCTCATGTCCCACGCCTTGCCATTGTTACATTGTCCAACCATCAAGCTCCTGGGCTGCCGAGTTTTGGGTTAAGCCAGATGCTTGCCAACACTGCTGTCACCGACCTGCACCTCAATTTCAAAGGCCAAGATGTAAGGATTACACACTTGTTGCGGTGACTATAAGAAAAAAAAATAGCATTGCTCTTCTTTTCAGTGCAATTAAATTGAATTATGTTTCTTTTTCTAATGATAATGCATGTTTCTTTTCTGTAAGGTATGGTTTAACCCGAAAGGCCCGGAACAACTTGTAAATGTGTTTCGTAACCTCAAGCGTATAAAGATATGTAACCTTCATGAGGATTGTGGTTTGTCTTGGATTAGCTTCCTACTCCAAGCTTCGCCCTGCCTGGAGGAGCTGCATGTTGAGGTATGTTCCTACAATTAACAGTTCTTAGGTTTTATCTATTATAATATAATAATGCATTGATGTTTGGAAGGAGCACATTTGGTGATGAAAAAATGTACTCAGACTCTCTTCTCTCTCTGGTTTACAGCTATGGGATCATGAATGCACCATGCAACACGTGGAGGACAATGAGGGTGATTACTTGTATGCAACCACCAAGACACATGTACCATGGGAAGTGGTACCCACTGATTTCAAGCATTACGCCCTGACTCGGGTTACAATTCTAGGCTTTGACAATAACAGCATAGGAGGGAAAAGAGTTGTAGCGTACATACACCGTCTGGCAGAAGCAGCAGTCAACCCAACAGAGATTCGGATGCTTAAGAGCACGCCCTGCAATGAGTGTGGCTGCGTGGGGATGGGGTTCCCGCAATCAGAGAAACAAAATTATGTGTGTCGTTGCTATTTGCATGCAAGACCACCAAAAGCATTCAGCTGAGCGCACAACAAGAAGCTACCAAGCAAACATACGACGACAAGCAGGACAAGGGAGACGAAGGTTTCCCAGACGTCAACAATACTGTAAATGTCATCTTCGGAGGACTGGCAGTCAGTGATACTTCGCGCAATCGCAAGAACGCACGACGTGAGGCATATGCAGCAGAACCAGCGGTGGTCACACCTCTGAGGTGGTCGGACACCCCTATCACTTGGTCCAGAGAAGACCAATGGGCAGAGATCACTTGCCCTGGGCGATAACCTCTCGTCCTGAAAACCGTGGTGGCAAACAGTAAGCTCACCAAGGTCCTGATTGATGGAGGCAGTGGCATCAACCTTATCTTCGCCACGACCCTCAGGCAAATGGGGCTTGATACAAGCAAATTGCAGCCAGCTGATTCCCCCTTCTACGGCATCGTGCCCGGGAAAGCTGTGATTCCCCTCGGGCAAATCACCTTGCCCGTCACATTCGGTACTGCATCAAACTACCACACCGAGTACATCAAGTTTGAGGTCGCGGACTTTGAAACATCGTACCATGCCATCTTCAAACGTCCAGCGCTGGCCAAATTAATGGCCATCCCCCACTACACCTGCCTGGTACTGAAGATGCCAGGACCTTACGGTGTTCTTTCCCTTCGTGGTGACATCAAACGCTCCTACGTCTACAACAAAGAGGCAGTGGAGTACGCCGTCAGGGCCGCATCCACTATTGATCAACAAGAACTCCGTCCCCTGGCAGAAACCGTCATTGCTGAAGATAGAGACGCCCCGACGCAGAAGAAGACACGAGCCATCAAGCCTGCAGACAAAGTTGCTACAAAGACAGTTGATCTCCTGACAGAAGGCCCAACGAAGACGGCGGTGATTGGCTCCACCCTTACTCCTGCATAGGAAAGCACGCTCGTCGACTTCCTACGGGCCCAAGCAGACATCTTTGCCACAAAGCCTTCTGACATGCCTGGGGTTCCCAAAGAGTTGATTAAGCATAAGCTGGACCTCAACAAAAGCGCGAAGCCAAAGAAGCAGAGACTCCGTAGATTCGCCACCGAGCGTCGGGAGGCTATCAAGAAAGAGCTAGCTAAGTTATTAGCAGTCAGCTTCATTAAAGAAGTCTTTTATCCGGATTGGTTAGCCAATCCGGTTCTTATAAAGAAAAAGAATTCTATTGAATGGAGCATGTGAGTTGATTATACCGATCTCAACAAACATTGCAAGAAGGATCCCTTCGGGCTTCCTCGCATTGACCAAGTCATTGATAGCACTGCAGGGTGCACTCTCCTCTGTTTTCTCGATTGTTACTCAGGATATCATCAGATATCTTTGAAAGAAGAGGATCAGATTAAAACTTCATTTATCACGCCATATGGCGTGTATTGTTACACAACCATGCCCTTTGGTTTGGAAAATGCAGGTGCTACCTATCAGCAGGCGATACAGGGTTGTCTTCAAGACCAGCTCCATCGCAATGTTGAAGCATATGTTGATGATGTGGTCGTCAAGACAAGGAACCCCGAGGACCTAATCGCCACCGAGACGTTTGATAATTTACGCAAGTGGCGTTCGAAGCTTAATCCCGCCAAATGTGTCTTCGGTGTTCCGTCAGGAAAGCTTCTCAGGTTCATCGTCAGCGAACGCGGCATCGAGGCTAATCCAGTAAAGATAGCAACTATCATGAACATGGAGCCGCCGCGTACTGTCAAGGATGTCATGAAGCTTACAGGCTGCATGGCTGCACTCAACCGCTTTATCTCCAAACTAGGACAGCGCGGGATTGAGTTCTTCAAACTCCTCAAGAAGCAAGACAGATTCCAGTGGACACAGGAGGCCCAACATGCCTTTGACAAGCTCAAAGTTTTCCTTACTACCCCACTTGTGCTCACTGCGCCACTTCTGGGTGAGGATCTCCTGCTTTACATTTCAGCAACCACCAATGCTGTTAGTGCCGCTATTGTCGTTGAACAAGATGAGGAAGGTCATCTCCAGAAGATTCAAAGGCCTGTGTACTTTGTGAGCGAAGTCCTTTCAGACTCCAAATCAAGGTACCCCCAAGTTCAAAAGATTTTATATGCCGTCTTAATGACATCCAGGAAATTGCGGCATTACTTCGACATCTATAAGATCATTGTGGTTACTGGATATCCTATTGGTGAGATCCTTCACAACCAAGATGCTACGGGTCGTATCGCCAAATGGGTTGTTGAGCTCGGAACCTACAGCATTGAGTTTCGATCCCGCACGGTCATGAAGTCTCAAGTCCTTACAGATTTTATATCTGAATGGACTGCGCACAATCTTCCCGTCACCACCATGAAGCCTGAGCATTGGATCATGTACTTTGATGGTTCTCTCAAGCTGGAAGGTGGCGGCGCCGGAGTTCTGTTGATTTCACCTCGAGGAGATCAACTCAAGTATGTTCTGCAGATCCAATTTGTCGTTTCCAACAACGCTGCATAATATGAAGCTCTTCTTCACGGGTTGAAGATGGCTATCACCCTTAGTATCAAACGCCTACTGGTATACGGGGATTCAATGCTGGTCATCAAGCAAGTCAATAAAGATTGGAATCAGAACCATGAGAACATGGATGTATACTGTGAAGAAGTTCGAAAGTTGGAGAAGCACTTTCTCGGCATTGATTTCATCATGTCGAGAGAGATTACAATGTTGCTATAGATGTCTTATCAAAATTGGGTTCTTCCCGAGCAGAGGTACCCAGTGGCGTGTTCGTTAATGAACTCTCTAAGCCATCCATTCCTGAAGCAACACATTCCGCCACTACAACCTCAGCTTCTGAGGTTATGCTTATTGACGCCACTTGGAGCGCGCCAATTATTGATTATATCTTGCACGACAAACTTCCCAAAGAAAAAGCAGAAGCTCAGTAGGTCGTTCGTCGCAGCAAGTTCTACGTGATAATCGGAGACACGTTATACCGACGCGGTGCACACTCAGGCGCATTAATGAAGCGCGTGTCACAACAAGATGGAATCAGTATCCTAAAGGAAATCCACGCTGGCGAGTGTGGCAATCATGCAGCATTTCGTACTATCGTGGGTAAAGCTTTCCGTGCCGGGTTCTATTGGCCTACGGCTTTACACGACGCGGAAGAAATTGTTCGTCATTGCAAGGGTTGTCAGTATTTCGCTCATCACTCACATCAAGCCACGCACAAGATCAAATTGATACTTCCGTCATGGCCATTTGCCTACTGGGGGCTAGATATGATTGGGAAACTACCCAGAGCACTTAGGGGTTTCGAATACTGCTTTGTTGCAATTGACAAATTCTCCAAATGGATTGAGGTCCTTCCAATTGTCAAACCAACATCTGAAAAAGCGGTCCAATTCCTTCAAGAGTTTATTTTACGCTTTGGGATACCGCATTAGATCATTACATACTTGGGTATCACCTTCACAGGCAGCAAGTTCTGGTATTATTGTGAAGATCGCGGCATCGAGGTTTGTTATGCCTCTGTTGCTCATCCGAGCTAATGGTCAAGTAGAAAGAGCCAATGGTATGTTACTTGATGGCCTTAAAGCTCGGATGGAACGAACCTTGAAGAAAGCTGAAGGTCGCTGGATGAAAGAACTCTTTCCGGTTGTCTGGGGCCTCCGGTCCCAACCCAGCAAAGCTACAGGGCAATCTCCTTTCTTCTTGGTCTATGGATCTGAGGCAGTCTTGCCTGTCAACGTCATGCACGGTGCTCCCCGTGTAGAAGAATTTCAAGAAGCTACAACGGATGAACAACAGATGATTGAGGTTGATACGGCTGAGGAGGCACGATTGGTAGCTTTGTTACATAATGCTGCGTACCTTCAGGGTATCCGCCGATTTCATGACAAACATGTGAAGACGAGGTCATTTCAGATTGGCGATTTAGTGTTCCGCCAGATCCAAAACACAGCTGGCCATACCAAGCTCACCTCGTCTTGGGATGGTCCTTTTATTGTATCTAAAGTTCTCAAACCTGGCACATACAGACTTCAAATAGAGGATGGTGATGACTTGCCGAACCCCTAGAATATAGAACACATACGCAAATTCTATCCGTAGAATCTTTATTGTATCATTGCTTCGGCATCCCAATTTTCTTTGTACCATTGTTTCGGCAACGAGACTTATACATTCAATAAATAAAATTTTCTCATTGTTGGGTTCTTTTGTTCAAATGACTCTGTCTTCGCGACATTGATAACACACTGCTTGGGTTCTTTCGAGATCCCAAATAGATTGCTTTTCTCGCATTATGAGTTCGGGGCCATTACATGAGGTCTGTTCGGGTTCCTTCGGGGCCGTTAATGGACTTGTTCCTTCACTTTCGCTACATGGCGATAGTACCCAGCTTCAAGCTGTCGCCCCGTGGGTCTTACTAGGTTCTTGTTTAGCAAGACCACATACAGTTCGTTCCTATTGTTCCTCTTTATAGGAGCATCTATTTTAACAGATACCTTAAGCTACGAAAATCTCCCTGGGTTCCTTCGGGTCCTTAACAGAATTGTTTTTCGATAGTTGAAATTTACAAAAAAATCGTAAATTTTTAACTAAGTCCTAGTGTTAAAACACAGAGACACTCAAGGGTTCTTCGAAACTCTTAGTTTGTTCTTCATACATGGAAATATGTACATTTCATTGCATGACAATAAAAGAGTACTAATTCATTACATAATTATATGTCCTATTACAGCTTCAAGCTTTACGTAATTGCTTTGGCAATTGGCTCAGCTTCTTTCTTCAGGTCCCTGAAGGTCTCTTCTAAGCAGTTTGGCTCAGCGCCTTCTACACATTTGCTAATATCTACTTCAGGGTACCTGGACTTCACTACAGCTAAGATATGTACAAGGCAAGCCTCGGAGGATTTCTTGATGAATGCCTTTAATTGACGAGGCATGGCTTTCGGACGTTCCAGGAAGGATTGAGGAGCAGCAGGGTCTTCAGGGACCAAGGCTTTCACCACCGGGTTTGCCGCCTTCTCAAGCAGGGCAATCCGCTTCAGGGCTTCGGCCAGGTCTTCATCAGACTTCTTCATTTGTTGCATGGCTTCTTCGAGCTCTGTCATCCTCCTGGTTGTCCGCTCAAGTTTCTCGTGCAACGTCTTCTTGTCCGCAAGATTTTCGCGGAGTTGGACGAGTTCTTCAGAAAGTTGTTTGTTGTCTTCCCACGCGTCTTCAAGGTCCTTGGCAGCCTTCTTTTGTTGCTCGATGATTTGAATCAGCTGCGCATCGGCATCCTTGCGTTGTTGCACAGCTAATCTGAGTTGTTCCTTCAAATTGTCACACTCTGCAGAGATGGTCTTCAGCATTTGTTCATGACGATTGGCCAAATTAGATCAATCCGTCATCTTGTTATGGGTTGCCGATAGCTTCTGATGCACATCTGCTCCAAAGATCACGACAGAATTAATATTGCAGCTACATATTGATGGCATATTGCAAGATATAGACAGGGCCAGGGTACCTTTGAGTTCTGCCTTTGTGGTCGTCAGCTTCTTCTTTAAGTCTTCCTTGTCTGCGGATAGTTCCTTAGTCCGTAGATGCAGGGTGTGGATCATATTGGCATCTTCCGCTTCTTGGGCCCGGCGATCTTTGCGCTCTCGATCTAGCTCCTTTTGGAGGCGCTCAGCCTTGGCGTGCATCAAGGAGATATTACGGATGTACTCGGTCTTCTGCCTTGATGCTTCACCGACGGCCTACAGAATACAATTATGAGATATATGTTTATGACATCAAGTTCAGGGTTCTTCAACATACCTTGAAGTATGCCACTGCCCTCTCGGCATGGTATAGACCCCTGTCCATGTGCCCTTCATCCTCTTCCGCATCCAAGACATATTCGAATGCTTGCGGATTTGGATTCAGCATTGGGTCATAACTTCTGATGCGGAAGTTTCTGATCTCTTCTTCAGCTCGGCGTTCCACTCATCCGAAATAACCTGAATATTTGGTTACACTGCCTACCAATGCATGCTGAGGTGTCAACATCCCACTGGTGAGTATGGGTTTTTTGGATTCACAATCTTCTATAGCTAATATCCCTTAAATGATAAATCCAATTTACGAATTGATTTCATATATGTGTTCCTCGCAATTAAATCTACAAAACAAGATCTCACTCGACTATATTTTGATGTGGAAAAAAAATAATGATAGACCCCACATGTCATACTAATAGGTTGGCAAGATTTGCCAAAGTTGCAATCCAAACAAATTTTCGCCAATAATGATAGACCCCACATGTCATACTAATAGGTTGGCAAGATTTGACAAAGTTGCAATCTAAACAAATTTTCGCAAATGATTTGGCGCTGTAACCGATTTGGTCATGCCAAATATTTGGTAGGGTAAACTCGGGCACAATCCAAACATGCCCGTAATGCGTTCGGCGCCGTCTACCATTTCTCTTCTCGTGTATGGGCCTTGAGGCTTGTTTTGGGCCCAGACTATCATCCTGTGTTGATGCATGTGGCCGCGAGGCCTGGGTGTGAGCCCAACCCAATTTTTTTGTCCTGTGTTTGTTGCTTGTGTCATCCCAAAATCACTGATGGTTTTTAATGAATGTATACTATTTTGTATATAAATAAAAGGTGATTGTCTCTAAAGACCAACAATGTTAAGTACACATGCCGCGTAGAGATCTCGATCTGCAGCTAATTTGCATGGCACCCGCGTTATGCTCCTGTCAAATATACACTTTTGTTGGCTGATATGACTCTTTGTACCAAATGAATCTACTCATGTGCAAAATCACCCCATTCCCGGATTTGTTGGGATGCAGCTGTCGTCTCTTACTATTCTTTCCATACAAGTACAATGATTTAAAAGAATATATATAAAAAAGAAGCAAATGTCAAAGTTCAAAAGATCTTGTGGAATAATCGATGGTGAGGAACTCTTTTAATTCCTTGAGTAAGGCTGGAAAAGTGCGCTGATAGAGAGATATTACCACAACGTCATAGCATGTGTCATCCAATCACTAGGCCGTATCTCCAAACATGTCTTCATGGATATATCGTCCGTTCAAGAAAGAGACACGATGCTTGGGCACTACTTCCCCGTTTCACAACGCAATTGCCCCGTTTCTCTGAGTAGTCGTCGTCCTCAATGCTGGAAGCCCAAGGGCATCAATCAGCATGTGGATAGGGATAGAAAATGAGCTTACTTCTAGACGGCATGTCTATATCAGCAGTTCCTTGAGGGAGCAAACAACTCTGCCACAGGTATGCAGTTCTCCTGCTGCCTATACGTTTGGACTTTCTGGAGGACTGACCACCAGGAAACATGTGAGCAATACCCGCAAAAAAAAAAATGAAACATGTGAGCAAGACTTCCACTCTGCCTGCTAGTGGAGTCTAAAAATATTCTGACTAGCTAAAAATATGCGAGGACTGACTAGTAGTTCATTGCATGCAGAGGAGCTAGCATCGAATTCAACTCATGGATAAAAAAAAAAAAAGAAACGACATAAAAAATACTGGTATTGGTGTTCATATTCAGAACACTGTTTTTGGTAATATTCTGATATCTGACGAGTCAGCAGTCACCATGGATATCTATAGCTCACAGATAAAAATGCTTCCTCCTGTTTGTTTGAGAACGTTGTTCTGATTCTGAATTCCTAACGATATAGGCTGATGAGCCGTGTGTCACCACTGATGTCTCCACATGTCCTTTTCTTCATCGGCGTCATCAGAAAAAAAGAAATTCTCTTCTCTGCAGGCCACGGCCCACCGTTATTGTCAGCCGTCTAAATATCATTACTAAAAGAAAGCAAAATGGCATGGCATCGTCAGTCATGATATATATACACTACTCAAATACTCATTCAGCTACTTCTGATGCCTGACATGCTTGCCGACTTTTCCACTCGCCACAACGAGACAAAACCTGAAAAAAGAAAGAAAGAAAAAACCGATGCCTACCAGATCCCCCTTCATGTCCATTGTTTTTCCTTCATATGAGTCTTATAAAACGCAGGGCTGGGCGCCATTCTGAAAAGAGCTCGGATCGCCGTCGCCGGGTTTTGTGATAGCATTCAGGTTCAGGTATCGGCAATCGCTCTCCTTCCTATTACTTTCCGATGATCCTCTCCATGGGTACTTGGAGGAGTGCATGCTTTGGGTCCATTCCTCTGCGTTCAGGCTTCCTGCTCTGCGATTCCACTGCATTATTCAGGTTCTTATGCTTGTGATTGTCTGTCTTCAGAACCCTGATTGTTGTTGAGCTTCAACCTAACCAGAACCAACATGGGAAGCGAGGAGCTGGAGCAAGACAAGGTACCTCCTGAACCACTACTCTGGTCTTGGATGTGTTGTTCAGAGGCGTCATCTTTTCTTCCCTTTATTCTTACGAACGGGTACATCACTTTGTGTTCTTGGACTTCTGTTTCAAGTGGCTTCTCAACTTAACCGATGATACTTTATATGAACTGGGAGGATATTCTTGATTGCTTCAACCAGTTCTGTCTTCGGCAAGGAAACTACTCTCATCTGATTGTTCCTACTTCAGGTGTTCTCGCATATCGATTGTTCGCAGCCTGCATCGAGGACTTGGCAGAGGAGATTTGATGATGAAGGCAAGAAGGTTGCGATGTACAGCATGACCATGACCGATATGATGACAATTGTAAGTTGTCCTGGCGTTTGGCTTTCAGATTTACTAGGTTCCAATTGAACTAGTTAAATTGGCTCCTCCTTACTTCCCAGAGAAAATACCAAGCAAAGGGCCCTCCTCTCTGTTGTCATAATTCAACTGACCTGGAAATGCAAGTCATTAAATTGGTTGGCCATATTTAACAATAACCATATACGCTCCTTTCTAGGTTAAACTGAACATATTTATGATGCATTGTAGGTGCCCTTGATGGTCAAAGTATTGCAATTGCTAGTTGAAGAAAGTGCAAAAGGCCTAGTGAGTTTCTTTTTTTATCGTCAAACTTTATGATCGAGTTTTTTCTTGTCTGACACCAACTTCTTTTATTATGTTTCAGTTGTTGAAACGTTAATGGATTATGCTATCAAATCATGTCACTAAACTTTAAATCTTTTGTCACTTTTCTAAAGGTTACAGTTTATGATCCACTGAGAAAATGGATGGATAACTGCTACCGCGGAGTACCACTTGGTGGCATAGGGTCAGTTTTATCAATTTTATATGTATAATAAATCCTAGGGAAGCGAAGTCCAATATTTGCATAGGCACAAAATCAGATATATGTTAACTTGCCATGAGAGATAGTATAAAGTTTGTTTGTTTGTCTTTTGATGAATAGAAAGTTTGCCCATAGCTCAGTGAAGGTTAGATGACTCATCATACACACAGTTTTTCAAACGATTTACATTTATCAGTGCAGGAAGCATAGGAAGAAGCTACAGGGGGTATTTTCAGCAATTTCAGATATTCCCGGCGACAAATGAAGAGAAACCTATCCTAGCAAATCAGTTTTCAGTAATCATTCTACAACTCATGATTTGTAATAACCAGTTGCACTTAACTGTAAACAACTTCTGATATCTGTTTAAACTTTTAGGCATTTATTTCACGCCCGAATGGGAAGAAGTACTCCTCGGTGTTGTCTGCACCGACTGCAGATCTCCTGAAGTGAGCGTTGGAATCCTAACATGGTTTTTAGTATGCATCTGAATAGGCAAGACTTAATGGACTAATGGTCATGAGTTGTGCAAATTTCAATTTACAGAGGAGTCAATAAAGCTGGTATTGGATCTTGGGACTGGAAACTGAAGGAGGACAAATGCACTTACCACGCCCTTTTTCCAAGGTCATGGACAGTTTATGATGGTAAATTACCTCAGCACTTCAGTTTCAGATTAGAAACTTTTAACTAAAAGATACAGTGTTATCATAACTACAGAAAACATGAGGATGTTATGTGTGCACATCCTAATAGTCGTTGTCTGGAAATTCCAATGTAGGTGTGCCTGACCCTGAAATCAAGATCACCTGCCGTCAGATATCACCCTTCATCCCACACAACTACAAAGAGAGTAGCTTCCCAGCCGCGGTTTTCACATTTACGGTACAAACTGTTTTCTTTTCGTCCTTTCGTTTCTGCTGTGAATACAGGGACTTGAATTGAGTTGCAACTTGTATCAGCACTGCTGACGCCTGCATTTCAGGTGCACAACTCTGGGAGCACACCTGCAGATGTGACGCTGCTCTTCACCTGGACTGTAAGTGCAGATCAAATCCTTGCTTGTTCAATGTTCTTCAGTACAAAGGGAATAAATCTCTGTTGAAATGCCTGACCCTTGATTTTATCATCGTGTAGAACTCAGTTGGTGGGAATTCAGAACTAACTGGGAATCATTACAACTCAAAAATGAAGTAATGGCCATGGGACTGTGTTATTATCATCTCCAGCTGATGCAATCATTGACAGTCCCTTCTTACTTGTAAATTAAATGTGTTCTTGCCTGTTTTGCAGAGATCGTGATGGCGTCAGTGGTGTTGTCCTCCACCACAGGTGTGTTTGATCATCCATGGCATCTATTTCTCCCTAAGCTCTTGCACTTCTGTAAATGCCGATGTCTGACACTGACACCAATGCAGGACGGCCGGTGGGCACCCTCCGGTGACGTTCGCGATCGCATCCCAGGAGACGGACGATGTCCACGTCAGCGTCTGCCCGTCCTTCACGATGGGCCCATCCAGCTCCGGCGAGTTCACGGCGACGGACATGTGGGGCCAGATCAAGAAGGTAGAAACATCCATCCATCCATGATGAACTCTGAATTTTTTGCCTCTGAATCTCTGACGGCCTGACGCTCCGCGCGCTGTACACGTTTGCTGCAACAGCACGGCTCGTTCGGGCACGTCGGCGACGCGGTGAGGTCGGCGTCGAAGGCCGGTTCGTCCGTCGCGGCGGCGGTGGCGGCGTCGACGGCCGTGCCGGCGGGGGCGACACGGGTGGTGTCCTTCTCGCTGGCATGGGCGTGCCCTGACGTGAAGTTCCCCGCCGGGACGACGTACCACAGGTGAGTGCGCGGCCGCCGCGTCTTGCTGATCATGCGGTGACTTGTAGCTTGTCACTGACATTGCATGGTGTTGTGGCTGATGCAGGAGGTACACAAAGTTCTACGGCGTTGACGCGGACGCAGCTGCAGAGAAACTGGCTCATGATGCTCTTCTTGGTGAGCCCCGTTACTGAACCTTCGTGCAGAAAGAAATGTTGTCAAAAGGATTGGATGTTATTTGACTCTTGCTGAATTCACTGTACGACTAGATCATATGAACTGGGAGTTCCAGATCGAGGAGTGGCAGAGGCCGATCCTGAATGACAAAAGGCTTCCTGAATGGTAAGCATTCAGTCATGTCAGAATAATTTCCTGATGAAACTGACAATGCAACACGACTGAACAATTGTTTCTGTCTGAAACACTGAACATTTGGTTTCAGGTATCCAGTTGGGCTGTTCAACGAGCTCTACTACCTCAACGCTGGAGGCACCATCTGGACAGGTAACTGCACCCATAAACAACTTGCCAACAATTAAAAAATCATCAATCTTTCAACAAAAACAGATTCAAACTTTTTTCATAAACTGTCGACTGATCATTGAAAAAAAAAATGCATGCAACAGACGGGCAGCCTCCGAAGAATGCCGGCTTGGCTTCATCCGGAGCACGAACCGAGCCATTCTCACTGAACCCACTCCTTACCACCACCAGCAGCAGCTCAGTGGACGGCCTCCTTCATGCCACATCATCGGCGACGGCGAGCTCCAACGCGACGGCGGCGTTGGGCACGTCACTGCTCGCCGCCGGCGACGACAACGTGGGGCAGTTCATGTACCTAGAAGGTATGGAGTACAACATGTACAACACCTACGACGTCCACTTCTACTCCTCCTTCTCCCTCCTCGCCCTCTTCCCCTACCTCGAGCTCTCCCTCCAGCGCGACTTCGCCATGGCCGTCCTCATCCACGACCCGCGCCGCCGCCGCACGCTCGACGGCAAGACGGTGCGCCGCAAGGTGCTCGGCGCCGTGCCACACGACGTCGGGCTCAACGACCCGTGGTTCGAGCTCAACGCCTACATGCTCCACGACCCGGCGAGGTGGAAGGACCTCAACCCCAAGTTCGTCCTCCAGGTGTACCGCGACGTCGTGGCCACGGGCGACGTGGCGTTCGCGGCGTCCACGTGGCCGGCCGTGTACATGGCCATGGCGTACATGGACCAGTTCGACACGGACCGTGACGGGATGATCGAGAACGAAGGGATACCTGACCAGACCTACGACATCTGGTCGGTGTCTGGTGTCAGTGCTTACACGGGTGGCATATGGGTCGCCGCGCTTCAGGCCGCGGCCGCCATGGCGCGTGTCGTAGGTGACCGTGACGCTGAGGCGTACTTCTACGAGAGGTACGAGAAGGCGAAGAGAGTCTACGACGGTGAGCTCTGGAACGGGACGTACTTCGACTATGACAATAGTGGTGGTGCCACGAGCTCGTCGATCATGGCGGACCAGCTCGCCGGGCAGTGGTATGCGAGGGTGTGTGGACTAGAGCCGGTGGTGATGGAGGAAGAGGATGGCATTGGCAATGGCAAGGCACGGAGCGCGCTGGGGACGGTGCTTGATTATAATGTGATGAGGGTGAAGGGTGGTGGTGTTGGGGCGGTGAACGGGATGCGGCCGGACGGCGGCGTCGACGCGTCGTCGCCGCAGTCGAAAGAGGTGTGGCCTGGGGTGACCTACGCCGTGGCAGCCGCCATGATACAAGAAGGCATGACGGAGGCCGCGTTCCGGACGGCCAAGGGCGCACACGACGCTGCCTGGGGCAAGGATGGCTTCGGGTCAGTGATGAACACCTTCGAATTTCAAAATTTGTTGATTTTACCATTGACAAACAAAATACATGCTGCTGCTTGGAGCGATGAGCGAGCGAGTGAACAGCGTTGATGAATGGTGGCAGGTACGCGTTCCAGACGCCGGAGGCGTGGACGGAGGACGGTGGCTACCGGTCGCTGCACTACATGAGGCCGCTCGGCATCTGGGCGATGCAGTGGGCGCTGTCGCCGCCGGAGCTCCACAAGGACCTCAGGTCGGCAGCGGCCTCAGAGGAGTCATCGCCAGGAGACGCCGCCATCGGGAAGGACAAGTTTGAGAAGCTGGCGAGCATGCTGATGCTGCCGGAGGAGAAGCAGCCAAAGGGATACCTTTGGGCCATCTACAATCTCATTAGGCAAATGGTGTTCCCAGCATAACTGTCACCAATGAAACAGCTTGTAAGAACTACGCTTGAAAGATTAATGTTTCCTACAACTACAATGCATTCTCATGACCACAAAAACAGCCTGTTCGGCCGATCAAAACCGGCTCCGGAGCTGGCTGCCCCAGCCAGCCAGCAATTTTACCAGCCGTTCAGCCAGCAGTTCTACCAGTTGTCACAAGTCAGTTCAGCCAGACGGCTCGAACTTTGATAAACATACAGATATAAACATCCCAACTCGAACCACATAACAGAAAGCGAAAGCATACCCCAAAACAATCCAGGAACAAGAGCACAAACGAAACATATAACACGATCCAAACAGACAAGGAGTTCAGATATTACTCGTCCAGAAAAGATAGTAAGGCAAGGTTCTCCTAGAACTAAATAAGTACGATGTTTCCAAGTCAACAGAACCAGACTGCTAGGTACTACAGGAGTGCAAGTAATCTCAAGGGTTACAATGTCTTTCGGATAACAAAAGTCAAGCGCTACCAACCATTGCATCCACAGAAACGTCAAAAGGATCCCAACACTGGGACAGGTACCCGACAAGCTCTAGTGCAACTGAAGTTTGAGAGATGCAGCTCATGATGTCCACTGCCCAGAAGCATACCCAGCAGCTGCTGGCTGTGGTGACACCCCCTTTGCTGGAGCAGGCTGTGGATTTGCAGCCGGTGCAGTATATCCGCTCTGAGCCGGTGCTGCTGCTGCTGCAGACTGATCATAAGTTGGAGGGTTTGTAGGTGGTTGGGTGTATGCTGCCTGGCTATATGCTGCAGGTTGGCCAGCTGCTGGTGCAGAAGCATAACCAGTCTGACCGGCCACTGGAGCAGGAGCTCCATATCCTGACTGTTGGTAGGCACTTCCATAGTTTGGATCTGCTGGAGCTCCCTGGTAGCCATAGTTCGCATTGGCTTGAGCTGCTTGGTCACCATATGCTGGTTGGGATTGCGGGTACTGCCCATAGCCACCTTGCTGTGTTCCTTGCTGAGGATAGCCTGATGCTGCTGGTGCACTCTGACCATACTGGGTTGGTGCTTGCCCACCCTGCTGTGGGTAACCTTGAGCATACCCATCAGGTCCAGTTGCTGTTGCGCCATAGGTTTGACCATAGGCAGGAGGTTGCTGAGACGGTGGCCCATAAGATGCAGGTGGCGGTGCCTGGTAGGAGCCGTCTGCAGCCGGAGCACCTCTTGGCGGTGCCCATTGTCCAGGTCCACTGTATGGAGGCCTAGCATAAGGATCGGGCTGTTGAGGATAGCCTTGCTGGGGACCCATTGGTGGTTGCCCATAGTACTGGTTCGGAGGCGGAGCATTGTATCTAGGATCACCATACCCGTGGCCATAGTTCTGTTGATGTGCATGTTGCGGATACGGAGGTTGTCCATAGCCAGGAGCCTGAGGTTGCCCATAACTATTGTAGTTCCCTGGTCCAGGACCGTAGTTTGGTGGCTGGCTGTCGTATGGTTGAGATCCCTGCTTGTAGTAGTCAGAACCACCACCTTGATATGAAGGATGGGGTGGAGGGCCCTGCCTTTGGTCCCAGCCCATGCCGCCTCTTGGAGGTCCCTGCTGTGGGTAACCACCATAGGGTGGGTTGTAGTTCTGAGGTGGAGGCATACCTCTTGGTGGGTATCCATAGCCAGGCTGACTTTGAGAACGTGGCCCCCACTGAGAAGCTGCACCGTGACCCTGAGGGCGGTAACCTTGCGGACCATATCCACCAGATTGATTTGTATGCTTTGAGAAATTCTGTACAAGAAAGCCAGTTAGAAACCATAATAAAGGGAAACTAGTAGATTAGTTGCAAAAACACCTAAGACAGTTTACATTGCATTTAAATAAACAACAATAACAATGAGAAAATACGCCTGCACCATATACTTCTAAAAGAAGTCCAGAACTGATCACTGAATCATTCAAGATTTTTTTTCAATAAAAGAATTCCGTAAATACTAAAAAATCCACAAACTTCTGTGGACAATATGACATGAGCATGTGAGACCATCAATATATAATACAAATATCAACAAGACCTTTGGTAACCATAAGTAAAAGCAGTAACAAGAACTGTGGACGCAAAAGAAAGGTAGTGCAGAATTTAACATAATTTTGGGCCTCATGAACATATACAAGCAGCTTCAATCGAAAACACAAAAATACTGAGATTAAATACAGTGTAGCATGCATGTTATCTGATAGCAACTGTGACAATAATGGGCTTACAATAATGCTAACTTGTCAAGTCACCCAAATTTCTATATAGTTAAAGAGGGTTAAGGTACAACTGATGTCCAAATTCATAGTTGATCAGCTACAGCATATAGAGTTGTGCTTTGCAGACAACATACATTCACAAACGATTCAGTTTAGCAAACCTAGACATGATGATGCAGTAGCCTTGTCATGGCAAAGATACACCTGTAGCAGTCTTCAAATGCCATACTGTTTCTGTTTCCTTTTGGCAATAGGCAGTCTTACCAGTAACCAACTACACAAACCATGCAAGAGTAAGGGAAATGGTCATTATTATCCCCCTTCGGTGCATAGGATGAAGAACGATGACCCCGTGAGGAAACCTAGCTGTATCTGCATTAGGATACCCAACCAACTCCAAAAGCGAATGAACCTGGTGTGTCAGTTGCGACTGCTTAAGTAGGAAACAGCATACGATCGTATCTATTTAGCAAATGCTCATTGGACAAATCAGTGGTATGGTAACACAGCACTTGCAAAGCTGAAATAATGGGTCTTGTGCTCCACTTTACTACAATGAAGCATGCCCATGTTTACTGTTAAGTCTAGCAGAGAAACTGTGAAGTCTAACAGAGAAACTGTTAAGTCATTAAACTATGTTTACTGTTAAGTCTAACAGAGAAAGAAACTACTAGAAATAGTCAAGGTAGTGGAATAAAGAATTGTCAGTCCCACACAAACCACTTTCTATGGGACATCTCAAAAACCTATTCCATTTCTGAATTGTTTGATCATGCATTCCTCTGACTATCTTGTAACTCATATTATTAATTTGTGGACAAGTGCAGAAGCATGCATGGTGCTGTAAAATAGGAAGAAAAAACAAACCAACAAAAACGTGCTTAGTGCCAAGGACAGGGATTTTGACAAGGAGAGGAAGTGAAATATTCAGAGGTACTGAATTTGATGACGCAGACAACCTAAGAAAGAAACATTCCTAAGTACATGGTGGATGAGGAGATAATGAATTATAAGGAATTACTGATGTCCTCAGTCCTAAGTAATGGTGCACCATTTGTCTTTCATCAGAAGATGGAAAAAAGAACACAAACAGATCACTGACTTGGAAGAACTTACCTTTCAGTCCATCTAGGCCCTGCTATATATCAAGATTGATACTTCATACAAGGGTCATTGTTGAAGAGATTGATTAGTCTATAACTTCAATTCAATAAAGCAAAGCCCAACACACCCCCAACAAGAAAAAATAGCAATATATTTACAATATTAATAAGAAAATAGTGAAGCCAAACAATATTTTCCTTTACAACAAAAATACAAGTACAGTTGGGACATCTATACAGGCTAAAAAGCTTATCGATGACACAGATTTAATTAAAACGAGGAAAAAAAATCTAAAGTTTGGCTCAAAAATATCAGAAAAGTATGAATTCAACAATGAAAAAACAGGCAAATTATAACCACAGCTCAGAATAGTCACATCAATCAATCAATATAATAGCATGAGAATGAAGCAAGTCTGCTGAACAGTCATGCCATGAATTTGCCATACGTAACAAAAAAGTATCACATAGAGAACATTGAATTCAGTACTAGCATCACAGAAGAAATCATACATGAGCCAAAATAAATCAGTCATGAAGCAAATTACATCATCAGCTAGCACTCAGTTAAATCACAGAATGAATGAGCAATCAAAGCAAAAGCATTATCATGACAAGCTCTAGAAGCAGAACAGATAGAATACAAAAAAAAGGTCAAAGGAAGATCACATCACCTGATTCATAGCTTGCTTGATCAAATCCTTTGCAACTTCAATCTGCTTCTTATTTCCAGTAAGACGTACAGTTCTTTCAGTCAATGTGACACCATCTGGAGGATGTTGGGGTATTAACTACAAAAAAAAGGTTTTCATGAGTTTAGACATCCAAATATATGCTAGAGCATTGGCAAGCCAACAATTGAGCTGTAAAAGTATTGACATGCTAACATAATAAGTAGCATATCCACCTGAATACGAGCACCAGATTTTGTTTGCAGGCCTTTAATTGTCTCACCGCCTTTTCCAATAATCAGGCCAACCTATGGAATACAGGTAATGGTTTATAACATATATAAAATGGCACACAATACCTACATCACTGATGCTAAGAAAGAACCTTGTTATCAGGAACTGTCATCTCAAATTGTTCTGATCCTGACTGTCCACTTCCAAAACCTCTAGCTATCAAAGCAGGGGAACCGCCAGCCTCAGCCTGGAACAGAGATAGGGAACTATTAGGATTTGTGCAGGTGAATACAAAGGTCGAGAACAACAAGAGTTAAGGAGTCGACACATATATTTAGTGTACCTCAGCTATAACACTCTTAATAAGCTGCTCAGCTCTATCTACACTTGCAAGGGTTCCAACTAATTCCACCGACCGGGTAAGTGCATTCGAATCAGCATCGACGTCCTTGGTGATTTGAATCTTTGCACCCGAGCTCGTCTGCAAGTTCCTTATTGTTTCACCAGCTTTTCCAATTAGGACGCCGACCTGCATTAATCCCCATAATCAGCACATAGCGAACAACACATCAAAATTGCTAGTGCCTATAAATGCTATTATCCATAATCATCATTTCCTCTATTCATCCTAGGCCTCGCTAGTATCGTGTATCATCAGTCTAAGCAGAATCTCACATTAAATCAGTTCTTCAGATTAAGATACCTTGCTATTGGGCACTTCGATTTTACGAGACGTCTCCTGCAACGCAGCTTCTGCATCACCTTCTTGCGGTGGAGCTTCAGCTGCTGCTTCGGGGGTGGGCTCAAGTGGCTTCTCCTCAGAAACATTGACCGTGCCATTGGCACCATCTGGTACCCCCTCGGCAGGAGCAACGTTTCCATCCTCCACAGCTACGGGCTCTTCGACATTCACGGATGACCCATCGTTATGCTGCTCAACCCCTGATCCCAAGCCAGAAAACGAGCGAATCGATCAGATTAGCTTAAGCTTCATCGAGAAGTAACAGCGCGCACGCCAGCGACAAACAGATTCGGATAGAGAGACACGAGGGGGGCGCGTGAGAGATCCACCTGCTGCGGCGTCGGGCTCGGCGTCCACGCGGGGTCGCTTGGCGTCCTCGCCGTCGCCGTTCGCCTCGTCCGCGTCGGCGGCGACCTCCTCGAGCTTCCTCTTGTTATCGACCTCGCTCGCGGCGGCCGCGGGGTGCTCCTCGGGGGCCACCACCTCCGGCGGCGGCGCGGCGTCGGTGTCCGCCATGGGGAGCGAAACGATTAGGGTTTGAGGGTTTTCGCCGCCGCCCCCCGAATTTTTTTTTTTTCTTTTTAGACGGGTCGGCGTTGAGGTGCTTCTGGTTATGAGAAGGCGTCCGTGGCTGTTCTTGCCAGCCTATATATGGGATAGCAACAAAGGTTGGAAGGCGTTTCTTGCTGTGCCACTAGTACGTGTCGTATGTAGAAAGGCGTATTGAGTTGCAGCTCTAGTGAGTGTAAAAGCGTATTTTTAAGGTAGACATGTAAGTCAACTTCATACCTGCGAAATTTCCAAGCTCCGACTAAGATATGCAACTGTGCTACAAGTCATACGCTCCTTTCAAGTTCCATATGATCTTCCACGTGAAAAAAAGTTGCATATTCATATGATATTGGTCTTTTCTATAGTCGACTTGTTATGTTTTATGTTTGTACCAAGGTTTTTTCTTCATGATGCAATGATGCAGTTTGCATTTACCTTTGTTGCTTTGATTCTATAATGAAAATAGGTTTGTAGTTTCTAGTATGTATGCCATAAGTTCAGAGAAATAAGGTCATAATGACAAAAGGTAGAGAAAACTAAAGAAACGAATAACAATAAGCAACTAAATAGCTCATATTCCCATTTTATTATTTGTGATAGACCACTAACATATAATATACGGAAAAGTCAAGTTTTCACCTTTCAACTATAACAAAAGTCTGATTCTAATCCACAACTCCAAAACTGGACAGAAAAGGCCATCCAACTATCAAAACCGTGCAAATTTAGGCTTTTGAGTGGTCTCAAAGCTGGTTTTCTATTTTCTAAAATTATTTAAAAATAATTTAATATAAAAAATTCATAAATAATTCATTTTAAGTCAAAAAGATATGAATCATGTGCTAATTTCCTAAAAATATAAACTATATGTTGGTACATCATTGGAGTTATTTGCATTTTATTTATTTATATTCCTAGCAGTTTTAAAAAATATTAAAACACTAGCAACATTAAAAAATAATACCCAAATAACTTTACATGATGTATCAATAGGTAGGTTGCATTTTTAGAAAATTCTTGGCATTGGTTTCATATTTTCCTATTTAAAAATGAAATAGTTATGTTTTTTTAGTTTAAAAAAAATTATTTTATTTTTGCATAAAATGGAAAAACACCTTTGAAACCACTCAAAGGGCTAAATTTGCACGATTTTGATAGTTGGATGCTCTTTTCTGTTCGGCTTTATTTAAAAATCAGACCTTTTCTATAGTTGGAGGGTGTAATCGGCATTTTCCCTATAATATATGTCATTGCGGTTGATGGACGATATTACCCCTCACACATGAAACACTTCAGTTTTGAAATGACTTTTATCAACTACATCAACATGATGTATGATCCAAATTTAGTCCCCAATTCAATTGTAAATACCTCATGATACGATATCTCGCCCTGTTATACTCTTCATCGATCCAAGTAGCAAAAGCGGTTGGTTCCACTATCATCAACAATTATAGTCCTAACCACTTCTATTTCTACACACCACGATCGTTGGTGCCATCTACTAGCATTTTTTTCACCTACCTTTTCATACAACATATTTTTTTTCCAAAAACCATCTCATCATTTTTTTTAACAAAAATCGTGAGACAAAACTTGGAGTTGTAGGCATTCCAATTTGGTGCGCTTCCTCTAAATTAAAAATCCGTATAGTTTTTTTTTATGAGTAGGCCTGGGTGGTACAACTGCTGACTGGGCTGGGCTCTAGTCATTCGCCTCGCGGGCGGCACATTCCGTTCCGTGCCTTCCTTTCCGAACCCTTCCTCGGGCCCACCTCGCAGCCTCCTCTCTCTCTCTCTCTCTCTCTCTCTCTCTTCCCCGTCTCCGGCTCGCCCCTCCTCCGTTTCCCTCGTCGCCGGCGATCCCGAGCCGGGAGCGGCGCGCATGGCGGGGACGAACGAGAGCTGGGCGGGGGGCGGCACGGGGCACGCGTCGTCCTCGGGCGCGTCGACGTCCGGGGGCGCGTCCACGAGCCGCGCGGCGGCGGGCCCCGCCGGGGACGCGGAGGGCGCCTCGCCGGACTCGCTGCGGAACACGGCGTCCAACATCCGGCGCCTTCAGGACGCGATCGGGCACTGCGCCGCGCGCCGCAAGTACCTCGCCCGCACCAAGAGCCCCTCCGACGGCCAGGAGGTCCGCTGGTACTTCTGCAAGCTCCCCCTCGCCGACACAGGTGCGCCGCCCCCCGCCCCCCTGCTCTCTCGTCCGCTTCCATGCACCTGCCACACCCGCGTGGCCGAGTGTGTTTGACTTGAATTGTTCCCGTTTGGGTGGCGCTCCAACAGCTGATCAGTGGCCCCACCTTAATCAGTTGCTCCGGAGTAACTCATCCATGGCTCATGCTAATGCTAACTCTGTTACCAGCATCCATTGGATTTTTTTATACCAATATGTCACACACAAACTAGTTGCTAAATGCTAAGTTTGGGTTCATAACTGATGTCAGAACTTAAAATGCACTGTTCCCTCCCCTGGACCGGCAAATCGGGGTTTGCGATTCAAGTTCCATGCCACTCCTATCTACTTTAGGATCACTATAATTGAGCAGTAGCAGAGCATGTTTGCGCAGTTCAGAACATGCTATTTTTGCTGTGTCTTGGTAGTTGGTATTATGTTATCAACGGTTGACTTAAAAGTATCAATGATTCAACTCGTAAGGTTTCATGTGATTAATTGTTGATGCAGTGCTCTCTTCTTCGGTACCAAGGACAGAGATAGTCGGGAAAGGAGACTACTTCCGGTTCAGTCAGAGGGACTCTCTGGCACTGGAGGCGTCTTTCTTGGAGGTTAGTATCTTAACATAGACACAGATGCCTGAATGCTAGTCACAAACCATGCCAACATTAGTATTATTGGTCTAGTCCATCTGAAAATTAATTAACATCGTCAAACAATTGATCCATGATTTCGTTCTTAGTTTTACATTTGCTAATTTGACCTTAGCAGTCTATGCTTCCCAGTTGCATTTAAACTTGCTTCGCTATTATTTTACATCTTCAATATCTATACAATATGAGTGTTGAAGTCCATTTTATTGGGTTACTGTTTGTAGAGGGAGGAAGAGCTTCTTGCGTACTGGTGGAGAGAGTATGCCGAATGCAGTCAAGGACCAAGAGGATCAATGGTTAAAAGTGAGGATTCTGAATATCTTTATAAGGTGGAGGAAGAGCGGGTTGGAGTTCCTGTGAAAGGTGGACTATATGAGGTTTGTACTCGCTTTTCTGGTATGCTCTGTCCTTACCGATATGAATCATGTATAGATCACTAGGAAGTAAAACTTTGGCTTCTATTTTATTCTACCCATTGTTATTGACTACTCTCAGCAGCTATCTAGTGAATGTGTTATTGCCATAACAACCTAAGGTCCTGCAGGTTGATTTGATGAGGCGTCATTGCTTCCCTGTGTACTGGAATGGAGAAAACAGGCGTGTCTTAAGAGGCCACTGGTTTGCTCGCAAAGGTGGTCTTGATTGGCTTCCCTTGCGCGAGGATGTTTCGGAACAACTTGAGTTAGCATATAATTGTCAGGTACAACTGTTTTGTGGGGTTTTCTTTGGTAACATTTTGCCAAGACTATCGTTAACATTGCGATTTGACATTAACTGCTAAGGAATTTTGAACAGCCACTTGCTTTAGGAATGACAACCAAGCTTGCCTCACCAGGTCCAAATATTCTGAATCAATTCAATGGGCTGGGAGCAGAATTTTGAACTGTTCAAGGAATCTTTGGATCTTTGGTTTGCCCCATAAATGACAACTAAACTCACCTATCAGATAGTCAAATTGATACAATGGACTGGAACTTAGCTCTGAACCATGGGCGTCATAGTTTTTATGGCAAATGATATAGCTGCATAACCTTTGATACGATCTACGCCGTGCACAAATCTTTCACTGTAGTCATCTTGTGCTGTTACTTGTGGTGATCTCATACTCACTTTCAATTTTTTAGCTCGGAAAATAGTTGAACACCCTGTTGTTGTCAAACCTAGGTCTGGCATCGTCGTAAATTTCAACCTTCAGGCCAATTTGCAGCACGGGTTGATCTCCAAGGAAGTGTACCGGTATGTAATGCTGATATAAGATTGATACTTTGGGGTCAAGGCTAAAATATAATTTGTGCAGGATTTGCATGCTCTTTTTACTGGAGAAGATGATACATGGGAAGCTTGGCTTGTCTTTGATATAGGCCCTAAGCTTGGTAGCAGCACAATCAAATTAAGGCGGGGGTTTTCTTCTGACCCTGAAAAGGTCTCACAGGTAATCTACCATTGTCTATGAAGTGTTTCAACCTGCAAGTATGATGGCTTAGAGAATTTTCAAGCTGAAGCGTTTGTTTTTATTTTATATTCTAAAAAGAAACTGAAATATTGATACTTGCTCCATTTGATGCTTCTGCTCATTTGTCCATTATTTTGTAAGCGCAAAATGGCATTGGAATTTTGCTGTAGTCATAAGTCATGAGGACTGGTAAACCCATTTCAGTTATATCCTGCTGAACATGTAATTTGATCTGGCACACCTGAGATGAATTATGTACAGTTAGCAAGACCAAATTTTTTGTAGTGCATAGATGAAAGTCACCCATCTCACTTTTCACGAGCCTACCATGTTGCTGCATGGGTACTTGAATGTTTTATCTTTCATGGAAGACATCAAAACAAATGAACTATTGCAGAGAAACTGCTTAGTTCTCCATTTTGCTGTCTTAATTTTTGAAATGTGCTCCTATTTTAGGTTCGTCAACTTAGATCATATCAGAGCCTGTAAGAATGTGAACAATTGCCTTTTTCACCATCTTACCATTACTGTGTTCTATTTCTATAATCAATTCCTTTTTAGTGCATAACTGGTCTTATGATTCTTTGCCAGGATGAGTTGCGTCAGCAAAAGGAAGAGGAGATGGATGATTACTGCTCTCAGGTATTTACTGTTGGCATAGTGACCTTTTTTTCTCCATACCAGTAGTCGGAATTTGGAAGTGAGACTGAAGTGCACTGTGAATATATGTTCCCCACCGATTAGACATCACCTTGAACTTTTTGCATTAGGATTGGCCTGATGGCATATGACTGTATTTACAAATCTATAGTTCAATGGAGCACCTTTTCCATCGTCTGAATGTTTAGCACTATCATCTTACATCAAAGGTTGCCATATTATCAGATTACCAGAAGTTCATTGTGTTTAACAATTCCCTTTAATTTTACAAGTTCTTGTGTGCAACAAAAACTTTGAAGTGGTAATACATTCTGCAATTGCTTGTTCATAGGTTCCAGTTGGTCATCTTGTATTCATGGTTCACGGCATTGGCCAGAGGCTGGAGAAAGCTAATCTTGTTGATGATGTTGTTGATTTCCGTCGAGTAACTGCTAACCTAGCCGAAAGATACTTAACTTCTTATCAAAGAAGCACCCAGAGAGTTCTATTTATTCCCTGTCAGGTAAGAATTCAAATTTTCCTATAAGTGGTGCATCCTGCTGAGACCCCCCCCCCCCCTCTCAAATATGCAAAAAGGCTGTACATTCTTTCTTTTAAGAAGAAGAACAATAAATACAGAAAACACCACATGGGGCAACTTTCTCCCTCCCTCTCTGCACGCTCGCACTCAGATACACACACACACCCAACACAACCCCCAAAAGACAATAAGTGTACCGCTATAGAATTCTGGATTCAGGCGTCCTGAGTTAACATGTAGCCAATGGGTAATCGTTATGAACTACTCTGTTATACATTCAAACAAAAAAGGCCTAGCACCTTACAGTATTACCTTTCAATATTGAGAATATTGTCTGTGTTTTAATTTGAACTAACAGATGTTATCTAACACTCACAAGCATTTTGATCTATATATGTACTTAATCATACATTGCTTCTGCTAAATGTAAACGAATAACAGTTGTTTAGTTGTTTCTTATTTACATTGATAAGAGGACATGCCACAGAGTTGTTTTCTTATGCAATCATGATATGCCATATGGTTGAACATCCGTTGTTGTTGATGACTTCCATTTCTAATACCAGTGCTTATTATTGCAGTGGAGGAAGGGTTTGAAGCTCAGTGGTGAACATACTGTTGAGAAACTCACTTTGGATGGAGTTAAAGGTCTTCGAGTGGCGTTAGGTGCCACAGTTCATGATGTTCTATATTATATGAGTCCTATCTACTGTCAGCATATTATTGACTCGGTAATTTGCTATAATGCATTACCCTCTGTTCTTTTGTTTATGTTCTATTTGTTTGTTTTTGCAAAACTCTTGATTTTGTTGGTGCCTTAACCATATCTAATTAAGCCAAGCAACTGTTGATGACACTGATACTATGCCTTTGACCCTTGATCTTACTGCTCCAGATATCCTCTTTTGGTGTATATTGGAAAACTTGAATATTCACATGATATTTTTTTATATTGTATTACCTTAATGATTACAAGCACTGTTGAACTCCTTACAATAAATTAGTAACTTGGACTTATTACAGGTCTCAAACCAGTTGAACAAGCTGTACATGAAATTTCTGAAGAGAAATCCTGGTTACAGTGGAAAGGTTTGCAGTTCATAACTTGTTCACAGTTTTCTTTATGATTGTAATTGTGCTGGTAATTAAACGAAAAAAATCTTGCCTTGTATTTTTTTGCAGGTGTCATTGTATGGCCACTCGTTAGGAAGTGTTTTGTCTTATGATATACTTTGTCATCAAGAATCCCTTTGGGCCCCATTTCCAACAGAGTATCTGAACATGGAATGCACATCTGACAGAAGTCAAGGAGAAAAATCAGCCAATGAAGTTAATGGACATGATTCAGACACAGAGCGCCATGATACTACTATTCTACGGCATTCTTGTGCTGATAATGTAAATGGCGGTGTTGATGAAAGTAGCACCAGAACTGATGCTTCACATATGGATGGTGTCCTGCCATCATGTGTGCTTGAAAATTCACAAAACAGCGATGACACAGTTGTGTCAGCTGGCACAGTTGATGCTGAGCAAAATGAAGAAAATACGGTTGAGAATCATCAGGCAATATATACCGAGGAAGGGACTACTGCAGCTGTTAGCACAAAACATGATGAAGGATCTAGCATTTCAAGATCTGCTGAGGAAGTCCATGAAGAGGTCCTTGACAAAGACAAATTGATTGTTTCACTAGAAGAAGAGGTGTGTGACTAAACAGAATCCAGCTAATTTATAATCTGTTTATCATCTATGAATTCATAAGAAGGCTTGTCAATTGTTTATTGCCTTGAAAGCAATGGTTAGCATAAATATATTTAATCAATTGAAATAAATGGTTTTTTTTTGTAATATTAAGGATTTACTTGCTCGGAGTACTCAACAGCTCACTTTGAAGCCCAAACTAGCAGTGTTATCTTGAAGCCAAGCAATAGTCTGAGTTAAACTGACAACAAATTGATGCATAGACCTCTTCTTTATACAGGTGAAACGTCTTAAAGCTAGATTAGAACTCCTCGAACAACAGAATCATCTAGTGACTGAAAGCATCAGTGGTGTTGAGCATCATGAAGGTAAGTTACTTCTGGTCCAATGCATCTCTTAGAAAGCTTGTAATGTGTTTATTAAGATTTTTTTGTGTATTTGTGATAGGTAAAAGTTCCAATCATGCCATGAACTCTGGCAAACTTTTCACAACACAAAGCAGTACAAATCAGTCCTACTCACCACAGATCAGATACACAAAACTAAACTTTAAGGTAATGTAGCCTGAGTTATATTCAGTATTCTATCATTGTTTCTTCCACTTTGAATTTTTTGTCATCGTTGCATATTTTTGAATGTTCAGGTTGACACATTCTTTGCTGTTGGATCTCCCTTGGGTGTTTTCCTTTCCCTGCGAAATGTTCGTATTGGTATCGGTATGAAACCTTTCACTAATAAATAGTTTTATTTGGTTATTCAGCAGTCAGCACTTTTGTGTATTTTTTTCACTTGTTTTTTACATCAATGTTGATTGTTTTAGTCTGTTTTCAGTTTAGATAGATTTGCATAATGTTCTTGTTAGGTTTGGAATGTATATATTAAATCATACTGATTTCTTTTAGTGTTTCAAACTACCTGCTCAATAATGATGTATCCACGGGGGTTTTCCCGTCGAACCACACAGGGTCATTTCATTAAGGTAGAATAAAAAGTACACGAGTCTGGAAAGACCCAACCCAAGACACCACACCACACCACACCACACGCTACTAGAACCAGCTTACAGCCTCGCCACAGGCGAATAGACATGACCAGCAACCTCCAGCGCATAGGATCTAGGGGGGAGGGGAGCAACCTGGCCAAAAGTTGTATAAGCTTGGAGCCCCCCACCATGCACCAGATGTCACCCTCTGTGCTCACAGAACTAAGAACCTTCTGAATGTTTGGCCTCATTTTCAAAACCGCAATCATTATGCTGCTTCCCAACCTCCCAAGCTACCAAATTATTATTTTTTGCTTTGTTGCATCATAGTCTGAACAAAGACATGTGAAATTGCTGATTCTTTTTGCAAGAATAATAGACTATATTTTACCATTCGTTAAATGTTCTCCCAATCCTGCAATGGACATTAAAATTTTCTAAAGTTTCTTTTGGATGTGATCTTAAGGATTATGGAAGGATGATGTCCATGTAGTGGCACATGCTTTAAGTTACTTCTGGAATTTCTTTCTGCATACAGCTAGATAATTTGTCCTGGCAACTGGCGAGTCCGAGAGTGCTTCCTGTATTGCCATTTTATTCCATCATTTGCTGTCTTAATTATTCCATGACTTGTGCCTAAAGTTTATGCGTTGTTCTAAAGGCAAGGGGCAAGATTATTGGCAAAATGAGAACATAATCGAAGAGATGCCATGCTGCCGGCAGATGTTCAACATTTTTCATCCTTTTGATCCTGTAGCATACAGGTCTGTACCTTTGTTACACATTGTTTTCGTATGTCACATTTCGGGAGTTCATAAAATATGCAATACTGCAATGGGACTAGATAAAGGAATGACATGAAAAGTTGTGGTGGATAACCTTTGTAACATTTAGATACGGTTCTTTATTGCACTGGAAGACAGTATACTTATCTGTTGCGTAGTGAGAAATATGTCATATGATTTAGGTGGGCTTTTATACAGAGTTGAACCACTTGTATGCGAAGATTATCTGAAGAAGCGTCCTGTCATTGTACCCTACCATAGAGGTGGAAAGAGGATACATGTTGGAGTGCAGGTGGGTTATTCGTCATTGGAACCGTCTATCCTTACAGAGAATGTGTTAATTTTTACTTGACAGGATTTTGTATCTTGATTACCTTATTTTGGTTGGTACATCATGTAGGAGTTCACGGAAGATGTTGTTGCACGTTCTCAAGCCATTGCGCATCAATTGAAGTCATTAAAGGTAAGGTTTGCATTTTGCAAGGGTTATCTGAATTTGGTGCCTGCTTTTTATTATGAATCTTGGTGGGTTTTGATATATTATTAAGCAGTATGCATCATGAATGATCTAGCAACGGAACTGTTTACTTAGCCCTAGTCAAATGTGCTTTCAATTCACCAATTCCTTTTCTTCTATAGGTTAAAGCAGTAGCTGCTATGCTAGCATTGAGCAGAAATGACACAGAAGGTATTCATTTTTCTATTATCTTTCATTCATTTAAAATTGCAAATAAAAAAACTGTGACAAAATGACAAATCTTTTTTTATATAGAGGATGGTGAGGGTGCTAATGAGAAAGACAGATCATATGGTTCCATGATGATGGAAAGGTTGACAGGTTCTCCGGATGGTCGTATTGACCATGTGCTTCAGGTGATAAACTTTCTACTCTGTATTGTTGTATTACAGCACAAGGGAAATTGGCACACACCATCCCCAAATCCCATTGTACAGTCCTGTGGGGATCTGAGTTCTACCACCAGAATTACTAACTACTCAGCTAAATAAATAAATTACTAATTGCTAAATTGTGGTTTGAGAACCCTGGTGAAGTTTCAATAATACAAAGGGGTGTGCGACTCTGAAATCAGTTCCCATCATGTCAAAGCACTGCACAGTACTTGCAGATCTATTTGTATTGACTGTCACATTAACATGTGCAGTGAACTCCTTTGGCAACATGATCCACTTACATTTCTGGCTTTGCCTTTCTTGTATGCTTTACATTCAATGAATATATTTTTTTTATCTCAAGTTTCAATCATGTTCTTGCAGGAGAAAACCTTTCAACACCCATATCTCTCTGCTCTGGGAGCTCATACGTGAGTTTAAAAACCTTTTCCTGATTGTTTGATTATACTGTTACCTGTTTACATCTAGTTTCAGATTTTCACTGACCCTGGAATCGATCCCTGTAGCAACTATTGGCGAGATCATGATACTGCTCTCTTCATTCTAAGACATTTGTATCGTGATATACCTGAGGAACCTCCAGCAGATGCCATTGAAAGGATGCCTATTAAACTATTTTATGAGAGGGATCTATTTGTTGAAGAAACGCCACTGACATTTGCAGATGAAGCATCAGTTAAGGAGTTCTCCAGAAAGATGAGAACTTACTCCAGAAAGGAGGAGAATGATGCCAACTGCGAAGCCTCTTGATGGTACGTTGGATGTTTTTTGTTCTCATTCCTTTCAATCTTGTTATAGATGCATACCTGAACTCTAGAATCACCGGATCATCAAATTACTGACTTCAGAAAAGAAAATGCAAATTGCTGGGAACTGGCAACTCATCACTCCTTGCATTTTCAGTTGACATGATGGAACAATATGCGTCTGATATGGGTGCCTTCTAATGCTTTTGAATAAACACTCAGTCCAAAGGTGTCAATATTTGTTGCAGCCATGTTGCACAGCCTCAGAGTCACCGCCAAGACGCCAAGCATAAGATGACATCGCCTGTAGGCATGGAATGGAAGAACGATTCCATGAATGGTTATCCTCAGAAAGATAAAATCCACGGAATATGGTTCAATTTCGCAGTTAACACGAGAATTAGAGCAATCCTGAGAACGTTTGTACAGAGTACTGCCGGTTACACTGTTACAGAAAAAAACTTGCTCTTTCCTATCCTGGATGCAATGCTGCACATAGAATTCGGCTATAGGTTTCTGTCTTGGATGTAATTTTGCAGTTGTACATATTACAGAATGTGACAGGGATTAGTCTCAGAATGATGGCTGTAAAATTCTCACACGGCGTTGCGTATGCCAGCACGAAGATCACAGGTCACACACGTTGATTGCATTTTTACCAAGTGCAGGGCAATGCCAAAGTTAGCTTTGCCTAAGCAACTGCTCATTCGGTAGCTTCTCAACCAGCTTCAGCACCCGTAAAGAAATGCACTTGTACTCCCCCAGTTCCAATTTGTAAGGTATATACATAGATATAAATGGTTTTATAGCTTTTGATTAATAATTTGATCGATAATTTTTGTTATTACAGTATAATACAACAAGATTTGTAATCAAATGTACTCTACCAAATTAGATTTCACCTTATAGACTGCAAGTCTGAAACGAAGACAGTACACCCATGGCCCAAATTACACAAAGAAATTTGAATCGTAACAAGATTTCAACTTCCCAACACTGACAAAAGCAATTAAACATGCGAACAAGGCTGGTTTGGTACCGAACGATTATAACTTGTACAGCCATCGAACAATCATATGCCAGCTAACAGCATATACAGGACAAAATCTCGGTAAATAGGTAAGTTGCCACCAATGGGAATATGGGATAAGCTATACAAAAAATCCTCAAAAAAGGGTAAAGGAACCGAAAAGATAACATCTCAATAGACAACAATCACGGCCCACAACACTTACATGAGCATAACAATCTCAATCTATAAACAGTTTGGGCACAGGGCATTGCATATTTCCAGCCAGCACACATGTGATGTGGGGCAATAAGACACTCGCTTAATGTACACTACGACAAAAATTCTGAAGGCTATCTCCTCGCTGAATTCCCATGTCTTTGGCTGCGGAAGTAGCTGAGAAGAGCTTGTGCCTGCACAACAAATAGTAAATCATGACACGTTATATTGGCTGCACATGGGTTCAGGTGTGTCTGCTGGATTATAAATTATGACTTGCAGCTGTAGCTAACCTTCTCTCTCGCTCGCGGTGTTCCTGATTGTGAAAGAGCGACTAGAGGCGGCACCGCGCCCTCTTGAAGAACTATACTGCAAAATCTGTTGCTGTTTGTACAAAGCTGAAGCAAAGCGGCAGCAGCGTTCTCCTTCCCTCTCGCAGAACCCAATTCAACAACTTCAACAAGGGCTGGAATGCCACGAGCCTGCCCAATCGCATTCCTCCCTTCTGGTATTGTAGCAAGGTTTGCCAACACAGCCACAGCTTTGTCGACCATTCCAGCAGCAGGATCCATAAGCTCAACCAGGTGCCTCACAGCGTCTGCTTGCACGATGCGAGCTTTGTTCTCATGAAGTATGGACAAGTTGAACAATGCGGTAGCCGCATCTTTCTTTCCTCGAGGGGTGCCATTTCCTAGTAAGTCTACTAGAGGCTTGATGGCGCCAGATCGCCCAATCCTCATTTTATTTTCTTCAATAACCGAGAGACTGAATAAAGTAGCTGCTGAATTTTCTTTAGCTTCAGGGTTCCCAGTCTCAAGGACATGAATGAGAGGACCGACAGCATCAGCATTTGCAATTGCAATTTTATTGTTGTCATTGATTGACAAATTCAAAAGAGCTGTCACAGCATTCTCTTGGGTTTTGGCATCTGGTGAATGAAGAAGACCAACCAGCAGATTTACAGCCCCGCAGTTTGCAATGACAATCCTGTTCTCCATGTTGTGTTTAGCTAGAAGACGAAGCTCTGATGCTGCTGACCTTTGAACATCTACAGAATCACTTCTCAAATCCTCAATCAGCTTCCGGACCTGATTCTCAATGGCAGAGAGATCACTCCGTGCATCCATCGATGAGGAAGATATAATTCTGGGGAAGCCTCTATCAGATGCTTGTCGTCTAACAAATTGTCCTCTAGTGGTCAGTCTCGGAGGGATTAAATGTTCCCTTTGAGGAATAGAAGATGCCACAGGTGCACCGCCACCATCTGTAACCTCTCCTGATGCATCACTACTGTAATTTGTCCTATCGCTTGGAACCCTTGTCACCCCATTGTCACATTCCCCATCAAGTTGACCACTATTTGGAAGACTACCATTCAATGAAGAACTGGCCATGTTGTCCTGAGTATCCCTATCCAAATTAGAAGATTGAAACGCTTCCTCTGCAGACTGTTCTGAAGTTTGTCCAATCGAACCACCACGTCTTCCTTCCAAACTAGACTCTCTTGCTTCAGAATTCGCAAGTGATAACCTTGAAATATCTGGCGCAGAACCATTTGCATTTTCTGAAATTTGACTTGTTGAGACCTCATGAGCAGAACGGCTGGCATGCACATGAGAATTCTGATTGGCCACACTGGGGGGAGGAGATGCTCCATTCAAGTTTCTCAAATACACATCAGCTTCTGGGGACCCAGGAATATTAGCCCTTGAGATGACACTAGGATGTAGAGGACTGCCACCAGCAGCACTCAAATCCTGGAGGGAGGAGGCACCTGAAGGGAAGTTCAACTTCAGGGATTTCATAGGATCAGGTAGTCTAATGTCATGCGATTCACACCAGTTAGCTATCAAAGCCTTCACAGTATAATTAGGAATTAAATTGGAGTGACCAAGTCTTTGGCGCGTTTTCGGGCAGATAGTAAAACCCTCATCAAGCCACAACTTGATATAAACCCTCTCATAGGTCTGACCAGACGCTACAATAACTGGATCAGACATCAGTTCCAAGGATAGCGGACAGCAAAAATCAGCAGGAATAGGCACCCCGTTGATGCTAAGCTGTTGTTTTTCCCTGAGAAGACAATCATGCATATGATTGACCAGTGGAATCATCTGCTCAGCTAGATCCAGTTCTTCACGATTCTCGCTCCGTAGTGCCCGTGTTCTGAGATTCTCAAGGGAAACAGCTTCCATGTACAATTCCATGTTTGTTGACAGACTCAATGAACTTGACAGTTTCAACAGATTCTCAGAACTCACTGCGCTTGTCTCTTCAAGCTCCTTTGCAACATCCTTAACTAGATCAAACATGTGTTCATAATTGATGTCCTGGAGTTTCTACAAAAAGTAGGAAATCACAGGAGAGTTTGATTGATGCGTAAGAAAAATTAGGGTCACCAACAGATGCAATAAACAAAGCAATCAATGTTCATTACCTCAATACACGTGCAGGCACATCCAGTCAGAGAAGGCAATAGAGAATTAGCCAGTTGGCACAGCTGAAGGGAACATCCCTGAATATCTGATATTACTGACTCGATTTGCCAACCCTGTTTTAAAGTAATAAGAACATTGCCAAATCAGAAATCCATGACTATCTTTGGATATTTACGGCACTCATCAAGTGGTGCTAGCTAAATGCTAAATATTGCAATGTATAAAGAAAGTAACATTTTCAAGTTTGGGGGGATCTGTGAACATGTAAACATTCAGAATACACCTACACCAACATGATGGAGAAGAAAGGGTCTCATGTAATGGCATAAACATTAAAGAATATCAGTAACAAGGACAAGTACACTATTCTCTGCATAAGACAAAACTGAACCGCCAATAACTCATGCAAGTTCCCTCATACATAAATAGCATATAAGTACGGATGCAGCTAATACACACATGGCCATGCTGTAGTCTGGCCGCAAGCTAATCCCATAAAAAGAAAGCAAATTGCTTTCCGTTTTTGGGCTTCCCGTCCCTACACCCACCTCCGCCGCCGCCCCTCCACCTAGTCATCCACTAACTGAGACAGCTAATGGCCTGGGCTGCGGGTCCTCCCCACTGATCCGAGGCCATTGGCGACCCAGCCACCTTACCTCGCCGACAGCCCACAAATCCCCAGCCCGAGCCCCAAAACCTAAAATCAGTCCCTTCAACCCTGGACAGTGACTCCAGTCACCACTGTGCCTCAACAGGAGGAGGAGAGAGGGTGGGGGGGGGGGTACCGATCAGCCTGGTAGAATCTGTAGTCAAACACCGCCGCTGCCAGCGGTGTTGGAGCTGCCCTGGAGATCTGAGAGAATTCTTGACAGAGAGAGAGTTCACGAGAGAAGAGGAGGCAGGAACAGTCAAGGGGCATAGGCAGTGACTAAATAAACGTGTTTGGCTCGGCATGTGGGGGGCCCATCATGTGGGTGGAGCTGCCCCAGAGATCATGCGGAGCGAGGGAGAGTTCACAAGAGAAGGGGAGGCAGGATTGCAGGAATGGTCAAGGGGCATTCACAGCAACTAGATAAACATGTTTGGCTCGGCATGCGTGGGCCCCATCGTGCATGTGGGGAGGCAAACACACGCACAGCTAATGTAGAGTCTTTACCTATAAGCATATCCTTACGATGGCTTCCCTGTTTTCTTTTTGTATATACCATGTATCATGGATTTACTTGCGGAACCAGTGCGCTAACTAGAGAAACCATATTATGAACTGACAAAAATGTCAAATACACCAATAAATCTATTTCAAGCAAGTCTAGCTAGAACATCTAGGCTATTTAACAAGGACAGGATCAATTTCCAACATGCTTCAAATTATTTAACACAAGAAGTGGGCAGTCATAGTTAATGTTGATCTGAAAGTTGATTATATGAATCTTCAATGCTTCAATTCATATAAGCATCTGTGCTGTTAACAACAGCTAAAAAATTACAATATTGAAAAGGGCACAATTCTGTTAAAAAGCAACAGATGCATTTTCCCTGGGTGGCATCACTCTAAAGCATAATATATGGAAAGTGGACTGAACAAATGAAGAGCGGCAGTATTGATTTGTATGTATGTACTTACGAAATATATTTTGCTGGTCGTCTGGTGCCAGTTTCCAATAAGGCCTGAAGCTTCATTGATAGCAGTGTCAAGATCTCTTAGGACCTCATTGAGTTGCTCTTCTGGAGATTTGCAAAGATCTTCAAGAAGGGGGTTGACGATGCTAGAGATATCATATACATTTTGGCAGTACTTCTGAATAGGCTTGGGTCTCACGGCAGAGCCATCAGATGTCAAGGCACCAAGACGGGATATATTATTGAGCAGAGTGCTTGGGGAGAGATTATCCATCAACCGATCCTGTGCAAGAACCCCTACAAGTGAGAGGAAGACTAAATGAACACACAAGTATTGAGAATTCAAAATTTCTGTCACGACATCTCTTTGCGATCCACAACAATGTACAATATTCATATCCCAATTGGCATACTAAGCGTGTGCTAAGGTGCGATAAGAAGCGGAGAATCTTCTTCTTTGTTTTATTATCCATTCTGCGTCTTAGACCATTCCGGCTAGCTATTTTCCCATCCCGTAGCATTTCCCGTTAAGGTACGGCTCCCCCCACGATGCTGACGCAATGTGCTAGCGTGCAGACAAACAACAGGGCGGCGGAGCTAGTAGGCACACGATTTCTATTGCAGGCAGCACGTAAAGGCCATGGGGACTAGGTTGGAGGTCAGGACGTTGCCGGTGGATTGCGCAGGAATATGGAATGTTCGGCTATCCAACAGCAGCTGGGCCATGGATGCCTCGAGCAAGGCAGCTAGCTACTGAGCATGTGGAACAACACCAAGCATAGGAGATGCCAAGCAGTTAGCACCTGGCAGTGATGGTGCTGCCATGCTATGCTTAGGAACTGAAGCAGCAGCAGCAGGTAATAAACTAACTACATACGTGGTAGCAATAACATTAATGGAAGGCTAATTAATCCAGGGGCGAACAGTGTTCATCATCTGGGATGAGAGGGGGGGTCCAAAAGGGGAAGGTTGTGGCCTAGTACGTTTACATTCCATATTTCCATAGGCGCGATGGCGCCAAGCAGCACGCGAGGGGGGCGAAGCCGAGGGAGGGCGCGGGCGGGCGGGTGGCGACCGGGAACGGGTATCGTCATCGTCGGTGGGGGGAGGGAGATTCGGCTGTGCGCGTAGGTGGTCGCGGAACCCTAGGGCGGCGGGGTAAAGCTCGGGAGCGAGCGGGCGGGGCGAGCGAGGGGGTGGTGGAACGGGCGGGCGGGAGGAGGAAGGAACCCTGGCTAGCTAGCTAGGATCGAGGCGGGGATTGAAGCAGGGAGAGGGGGAAGGTGGTGGAGACTGACCTTGGCCTGGCCTCGTGGCGGCGACGACGGCGGGGTAGGAGGTGGAGGACGAGATCCGGCGGAGAAGGAGGTGCCCGTGGGCTCCGGGGACTCTCTCTCCTTCCTTCCTCTGGCCGGCGACGGTGATGATGGGAGGAGGGGGAAGGAAGAGAAGGCGGGGGAGGAGGAGGAAGACTCGTCGTCGTGCCGTGCGTGCCTCCCTCCCTCCTTGTTTGCGACCTGTGCCTGCCTCCTCCTCTCCTGCGTGGGGTGGGGTGGGGTGGGGTGGGGTGGTTGGGCTCGGCCGTTGGATTTGGTGGTGATCAGGTCAGGTCGGGACGGGCCGGGCCGGCCCGCTGCCCTTTGCTGCTGCTCCATCATGATGGCTTGGATCCATTGGATCCAACTGGCTTTCGCCTGGATTATCGTTTGGTCGGCAAAGCACCAAAACACCAACAAGAAGAAGAGACACACCGTGTGGTTTGTTTGCCTCTCGCGATTTGCACGCACACAAAGGTGGCAAACGGACGACCCGGTCGTGGCAGCCACCTCACCTGCTCCGACTATTCGTTTCCTACACCGGAGCGTTCAACGTTGACTGACTGACTGACTCAGGCGAACGAACGATGAGTCAAAACTCATGACCCTATCGACGACCGACATCGATCCAACACACATAGCTCGTGTGTTAGTCTGTTGGAAACAGTGCGCATGTACGTATTTCTCTCATCCTCTTTGCCAGCGAGCAAGGCAGCAACAGGGACAACGACGCGGTGGCTGCGATGTGAGTCGCGAGCTACCACACGTGCGGTTGTGTGGAGGAGCCGCAAATCACACGCGAGGTGTACTATTGACTCCTGCAGGAGGCCGAGCTTGGCAAGGGTATCCTCCGGCGTGAACTGCGGCCCCATGTAGAGGAGCCGCAAATCAACTGCAGGAACCCAAGGTGTTCGTTCACGGCGTCGATGGAGTCGCTCCACCGATGGAGCCCTCGAAGCAGCCCCGGAGGTGGAGGAGAGCTTGACGCCGAGGCCGCCCATGGACCACTGTGCTACCTACGGGTTGACGCGGTCGTGGGGAAGAATTAGCACAGCCCACACTAGATGGAATCGTATACGGCAAGCATCGATAAGTTATATCAGTAATGCAAAACTAATTCTTTTTTTTTGCGAAAACAAGAAAACTGATTTGTACATGCTCATTTTGAAACGATTGTCCTGTTTCATGGCCTGGCCATTCGTAGTGTATTTTTTATACTAGAATAAAGAATAAGTTTACCATAGAATAAGTAAAATTAAAACATTTCTAATTCAAATCAGATTCATTGTACCCTCCACACTGAGCTCGCTTGTAAGGGCTAGGGGAGGTGAGAAGGAATGCAGATCCATCAAATTTGCGAGTTGGATAGTGTTTATATCAAATATTAAATATATTTTCTTACTAACTTCGTTACCCTCTCGCTATACCTTTTTGTATCACGTGCGTGTCGCACATGCGCCTGTGCTAGTAACGGGGAAATGAAGCCCACCAACCAGATCCGGGCCAGTCCATGTCGCTATTCCTTGATGGGCCAAGACTTGTTGTATTGGGCCGAAAGCCCACCAACCACACCCGGGCCCAGCAGTGCGCTGACCACGTCCGTCGTCAAGTCGTCGTCGTCCGTGTCAACACAACTTTGCTTTGTTGGCAAACTTGGCATGCATAATTGTGCGTGGTGGCTGGGCTGACCTTGACCCTGTTGAGAATTGACTTGGCCCGTCGTCTCCTGCTGCCTGCCGAAATGGACGACGAGACAGCGAGTTGAGATTGAAACGGCACTGCCACTGCCCACTCGTATGATTAATCTAGACCTAAATACTGCAATTCAAGTTAAAAAGACACTACTACGTAGTAAACGGGGGGATGCATGGGATGGGATGATTAGATGATACTACGTAGCCCCCTATAGTGATGACCCCTACATGATGATTGTGATCCATCGATCTCCGGTCGACAAAGCTGCTGCATGCCGCCCCATGGTTTGTGATGAACGTACCTGGATATAATTACATTGTTTTTTACCTGGATAGAAATTAGAATATGCGGCCGATACCGATTTAGTGGGATGATGTATCCGTTTTAAATTATAGTTCGTTTGACTTTTTTAACTTTAAACATGATGACTTGTCTTATCCAAAAAAAATTGTCCAGGATAACATAATTTTTGTTATGGTTTACTTTATTTAATAGAAGTACTTAAAAATAACTTAAACTTAACTATGTTTACATAATTTTTAAAAATAAGATGAGTGGATCAGATGTAGATTATCGTAGATAGAGGACACTAGGAGTACTAATGGACGTACAGATCTATACTAACCAGCAGACCAAATAGATTATTAGATATATATATGTGGTGGGTTATGTATATATACGAGGACGGACGGACAGTACAAAGCGATCGAGATCGACACCGTACCATACCAACATATATTCAGATACATATTTATCTTGATTTGTGAGTGTGTATTGATCTGTACGTACAACTTAATTAGGTTGTAACGGGTTAGCATCAGAGCTGGATGGACGCTGGGGATCGATGGCAGCTCCGACCCGAATGGGTGGGAATAATGATGCCTGCATGCATAATTGCATATGGCCGGCCGGCGGCGCCGGGCATCTGATACGATTCTCAGCTCCAACCCAACAAATTAACACGTACATCAGTATCTCTACCTACACACGCATGTGCCCGCGACCAACCGTGTGTGTGTATATATATATATGCATTTACAAATAATAACAGATAATAAGGAATAAGAATACGAACTAACAAGCTAATAATTATGCTAGATGCATGGCGGTGGCAGCGGCGGCGGCTGCTGCTGCTATGCATCATTCGTCGTTAATGCTGTGAGCACAAAATTAGCAAAGCCAGCTAGCTAGCTAGCTTCGTTTGTTTTCAGACAACAATGCAATCGAATTGGCTTCTCGATCTCCTTGCATATGCCAACATCGATATGATCTATATGGCCCGTCAGCATCATGAAATGAAACTGTCTGTGTGTGTCTGATATACATAGGAGTATATATATTTTTTATAGATATATTGGCATCGATCCGAATTCCATATGGGTATTTTAATTTTCAGAGCCATGATGCATTTCACTCAGCACGCATGTGTGGTTCCACATTTGTATACGCACGCGGGTACGTATACGGTACAGCTCGTACGAAACATATGTGTGTGCCCTTATTTAGCTTTTGCATACCACGCGGGTACGGTACAGCTGGTACGAAATTAATAACGTACCATCGACGACATGAAGAAGCAAGGATAAAGGACGACAGGCCGGCCGGCAGCTCTGATCGTTGGCCAACGCACATCCAACGGTTCAAGACCAAAATTGGAGCCTTCAGAGTTTAGATAGCTAGCAGAGTTTATTCAACGACATTATTTTCTGCTAGCTTGGATCTAGCTAGCTATCTCGCTCGTCTTTTGTGTCTCTACTACGTACTCAACATGTACGCGTACGTATCACCGATTGAAGCAAGTCGCCTTGTTTGTAACGGACACATAGCTAGCAAACGGTGTATATGTTGTCACAGAGCATAGTCGCGTTGCATTGCTGGCTGGATGGCTGCTGGGTCAACAAATGGCTACACATATATAGCCAGCGGGCGTACGTTGGACTAAGCACCAGTCGCTAGGTGCCGAAACCAGAAGGCACAAGGCACACGTCCAGGCTCAGTGCAGATCTTTTTTGTTTGTGCATTTATGTACACGCGGCGACGCATGTGCTACTCCCTCCATATTGGTAAAGGACGACGTTTTGAGATTTTCTTTAAGTCGAACTTTGTAAGCTTTGACTGTAAATAATTTTTTAAGTATTAAGTTTAGAAGTATAAAAATGGTATGAGTAAATTTGTATTGAAATATAGTTTCAGAAAAGTACTTTTAAAATATATTTATAAGTATTTTATACTAAAAATTATTATTCAAAATTGAGTTTTGGAGACCGTGTTAATGTCCTAAACGTCATCCTTTACCAATATGGAGGTGTTTTGACGCCGACTACCTAGAATTTGAACTAGCCAGTGCGAACGGAGCAGTATGTATGAGTATGATGAATGTACTAAAAGTGTAGTTTGAACTGGAAAACAAACAGGTGCCCAGGACATGCCACGTGGCACGGGAGGCGAGGCAAGGCGAGCCGGCCGACCACCAACGGCCACCGCTGACGGGTGGGGCCCACGACACAACGCTCACTCCACGCGGTCCACCCGGTCGCTGGCCGACCGTTCCAGACCCGTTCGCCACGCCCACGCTAGTACTCCCCCTATTAATTACTCTATCTACGCGGCAACACCCAGTCTATGACACGCGGGCCCCGCCCTCCTCCTTCCTTCCCGCCGCAACCGCGTCTCGGCTCGGGTCGACCAGTCGCGTGCACCTGCTGGCCCCACGCGCATAGAGGAGGAGACGCGCCACGTTTCTGGTGGGCCCCGCCTTCTGACCGTTTCACCCTCCTCCTCCTTTGCCCGTTCCCTTCCCTTTCCCCTCTCTCTCTCTCTCTCTCTCTCTCTCTCCACCATCACCTCTTCGTCTTCCTCCGGCGGTCGACCTCATCGAGAAATCTCCCGCCGCGGGGGGCCTCCGATAAATACGCGCGCGCGCCCCCATCCCCGACCCCGCCTCCTCTCACTCCCCCATCCTCCTCCGCAGCGCCCGCCCGTCCGCCGTCTCTTCCTTACCCGCTAAGCATCCGTCCTCTCATCTCCCACCCCCTTTCCACCTCCTCCTCCGCGCGCCGCTCCTCGGCGTCCTCGCCGCGGCACCCACCAGCGGCGCCTCCCTTCCGCTGCTTCCACCCACTCACCGGCACTAGCCCCGATCCCATCTCTCCATCTCGCGCCCGCGGGGGCCAGGAGATCGGGCCACCGATCCCGGTAATACGAGGGCCCGATCTCGCCCGATCTCACCTCCCGCTTCAACCACAGATGTGGGGCGGCGACTCCAACGCCAAGCACACCCTCAAGTCCCGGGGCGGGGGAGTCACCGCCATGGCGGTCGGGGACGAGGAGTCCGACTACTTCCCGCCCACCCCACGCAAGGACTGGTCCACCGGCCTCCTCAAGCTCGTCACCGCCACCGTCATCTTCATGGGCGGCGTCGTGCTCGGCCTCTCCGTGAGCGGCAGCGTCGCGCGGTACTACTACAACTCATCCCACGCCGAGCTCTTCTTCCCGACCACCACCTACGGATGTGACCCTAGGGACCGTGACTGTGGCCTTGGCCTCGCCTTCAAGGCCTTCGTCCACCCGCCTCGGCTCGCGCACTCCATGACCGATGATGAGCTCTTCTGGCGGGCTTCGCTCGTGCCCAAGACAGAGGATTTCCCGTTCCAGCGCGTGCCTAAGGTCGCCTTCTTGTTCATGACGCGTGGGCCGATTCCGTTTGCCCCGCTTTGGGACAAGTTCTTCCGCGGACACCAGGGACTCTACTCTGTTTATGTCCACACCGTGCCGGATTACAAGCTCAACGTCTCCAAGACCTCGGCCTTCTACGGCAGGCAGATTCCCAGCGAGGTTGGTTTCGTTAACTTTTCTTCCTTTCTTTCACCTCATTCATTCATGCACTCAGTGTATGTTATTAGTAGCTGATTGTTAATCATACATCCATTCATTCATCTATCCGTTCTATCTTTCATTCATTTTTGGAGGACATGAATAGCACATTGCAATCCAACGGCAGCTTGGGACTTTGCGTCCAAAGGAACAAAAAAATAAAAATAAAATTTAGCTTGATTGGATAGCTGGTGCCTTGGTGGCCGCATGTCGTGCTAGTTGGTGGCTGCCATGTGCTCTACTTGATTGGGATACGCAAATTGGTCGCCATTTGCTCTAGGGGAATATGCTTGCTTGTCCCAATGCTAGCTAGCTACCTAGGTTGGTAATCTACCTCATCTGTTCAACAACTAGTGGTGTTCACGAATTTCAGATGAGTGATGATGAGATTCTTGCTTGACAAATATTCTGGTTCAACCATTCAATAAATAATCGGTCAAGGAAGTTGGGGCTGACCTATTCAGTAAAGTGAGGTTTCATTCCCTTTTCTTTTTGTGCTAAAGTATGACCTTCAAATTTCATTCATTCTCTACTTGACAGCATGATTCTCCTCATTGTGCGCCTGCAGTTTGTTTATCCATGGATAACTTTGTTCCACATTCTAACGTTGTCCCTTCTCAATCAATGCAGGAGGTTTCCTGGGGATCGATAACTCTAGTGGATGCTGAGAAGCGCCTGCTGGCCAATGCCTTGTTGGATTTCTCCAATGAGCGGTTTGTGCTGCTCTCGGAGAGCTGCATTCCTGTGTTCAACTTCCCGACCGTCTATGAGTACCTCATTAACTCGGCACACAGTTTTGTCGAGTCCTACAACATCGACACCCCTCAGTGTGCTGGCCGGTACAACCGTCGCATGGCTCCTCACATCATGGCAGATCAATGGAGAAAAGGGTCAGAGTGGTTTGAGCTTAACCGTGAAATGGCTGTCCAGATAGTAGCAGACTACAAGTACTACTCAGTCTTCAGAAAGCACTGCAGGCCATCCTGTTATCCAGATGAGCATTACATACCGACTTATCTCCATTTGTTCCATGGGCCCCTCAATGCCAACAGGACCATCACATGGGTTGATTGGTCAAGAGGAGGCCCGCATCCAGCTAGTTATGGTGCTGCAGACATCACAGAAGAGTTCATCCAGTCCATCAGGAATAATGGTACTCAGTGCTTTTACAACTCGAAGCCCACGTCTGTCTGCTACCTCTTTGCGAGGAAGTTTGCTCCGAATGCTTTGGGTCGGCTGATGAACCTCACCTCGACTGTGTTGGACTTTTGAGTCAATTCACCATGCGCCGTTGTTGTTGTCGTCAGCATTAGCGCTATCAGAGATATTTATTGACGTGCATCCATTCAGGAACTAGAGCTACTCTACACTGCTAGGTTGGAGTCGGCGACATATGTCTCACTATAGATGGATGATCAGAGATGGCTTTCGATCCATGTGTCTCTTGCGGAAGATGCTGTGCAGGACAGTGAAATTTGCTTCACTTATCCTGAAGCTGATCCCCAAGTGATGGACAAATGGCACTGCCAACGGAGAGGACATTTCTTTCACCTCCCATTCTTTTTAATATATCATAGTCATATGATAGAGGATCGTTTTCTTCTTCTTCCTTCCCCCTATCTACTGTAATGACTCGGTCAGATACTAATTTCTGTGAATATAACTTATCAATCATTGCTTTACTTGAGGTCTGGCATTGCCAGATGTCACTGCATGCTTGATAGCCTGTCTCTTAAACCTTGAAGTTACAGATTGCCATTGGTTGTTGTGTCTGTAATGCTGAAGTGCAGAAAAAGGTAGATAGGGAAGTATGTGGACGCAAGCGGCAGAATATGCCATATTCTTGCGTTGCATAGCATTGTGTAGACTGGCTGTCCTTGCAGGAAGAAAAACAAGCAGGCTCCTTTTGAAAGGCACACTTGAGTATGCCATTTCAGATTCTTGATCAGTTCAAACATGGGTTGCTGCTTTATCCCTTGATTGAAACGGATTGCCAGGAACATGCTTTGATTGGGCCTTCATTTGACAGATAACCCAATATTCTAAGATTGGCTGGTGAACATGGGGGACATGATTTAGGCTGGTGCTGCAGTCTACAGCCTTGTCATGCGTTGGTGTTTAGCAATATACAATCCATGAGCACAGGTCCATGAACCAAGATATTATAGTAGACATCTGTACTGTATATCTAATCTAATCTTAGTTTAATCCAGGCAATAGTTTATGTGCTGCTACCTATGTGTCTGTTCTTTAATAGTATATGCTTGCAGTTAGATATTTGGGGGAATTTGTGTGCTGTTTTTTTTTTTTGGGGTATGTGTGGGAATTGTATTGTTGGTGTTTTTGATTCGTGATGAAGATGTGAGATTGGGTGAAAGTGACTGTTTCCGGTGCTTGTGCCGCTTATGAAAAGATGGTTGATTCTGTTGGTGACCTGGCGAGTTTTGGACTAGAGATAAGAAAGGACTAAAGTGATGTGTCCTGAACTTTGGATTTGTGGTTCTGAGAAACGATTGAAAAGAATGTTTCTACCGAATGGTTCTTGAGAAAATAATCTATATGAACCATTTAGTACTATAATAGGGTGAACATGGCCAGGTCTTTTTGTTGGAAGGACGGAGCAACTGAAGCCGTCTCCAAATGCACGCCTTATCCATCTCAATTTTGACCAGGCATTTCGAACATAATGATTGTCACGCAGGCTAGAGATATTCAGCAGGACTACGATTATATACAGTCCATTTGCCAGGCACACTTGTCATTAAGAAGTGGCAGGATTAGCATGTGATCTACTAGGTCGGTCAGGTCCATCCATAGACCATAAAACACCCTTTGGACTTTGCAAACAGTGAAATTGCAAGAGGAGGACGAGGGGGAAAAAACAGCACAGAAAGAAGCAAGGCCTGCTTCACCTACCCGAGTCAGGATTTTGTTCGTATATTTCTTCATGAATTTGTAAATCTACGCTCCCATTTGAACTGCTCCTAATTCTATGGCATTTTTTATAGGCTGACAGGCAACTTATAAAAATCTTCAGCCTTGTTCGGTTAATTCTTTTTTTCAAGAGGATTTATATGCTCTAATACTTTTCAATCGCCTTCAAAGGGAACAATCTAGGGAGGTGCCAGACTGCCAGGAGAAAGAAAAATGCTATAGGGGATGACTGACCTAGTCACCCTTTTTGACCAGCGACGTGAACAAATTGCTGACACAAGGGGCGACTTTGATCCTTTCAGATACTTCCCTTTTTGTGTTGTTTTTGGTTGACTAAATATTTAAATCAAGAAATGCAATCATATGATACTTCATATTTGGCCTTTTGAGATTGAGGTAAAGAAGAGAATATTTCTTTAAATTAAATGTTTTTTTTGGCATGTCGTATTTCATTTGAAGCAAAAATATATAATCGCTATAGCGAGGAGTTGTTCATGTGGTGACTGATGCGACGCCGACGCTTCGTCGCCAACGCCGCCGCCGCAGGTGGATCCCTCTCTCTCTCTCCTCGAATCTGTTTGTCGCTGGCGCGTGCGCTCTTAATTCTCGTTTAAGCCTTCAGCTAGTCTGATCGATTCGCTCTTTTTCTCGTCTGGGTTCAGGGGTTGAGCAGCAGAACGATGGGTCCTCCCTCCTCCGTGAATCAGTGAATGTCGAGGAGCCGGCAGCTGTGGAGGAAGGCAGCGTTGCTCCTACCGAGGGGTTGCCAGATGGCGTCCATGGCATTGGTACGGTCGCGGCTTCTGTGGAGAAGCCACTCGAGCCTGCACCTGAAGCAGCAGCTGAAGCTCCACAGCAGGAAGGTGGGTGATGCAGCAGCTGGGTCACAGGAGACGTCTCTTAAAATCGAAGTGCCCAATAGCAAGGTATATTAATCGGACTAGCTGATTTAATTTGAGATTCTGCTTAAACTAATAATACATGATACTAGTGAGGCCTAGGATGAATAGAGGAAACGGCGATAATGAATAATAGCATTTATAGCCACTAGCAATTTTGACGTGTTGTTCTGCACATGCTGGTTATGGGGATTAATGCAGGTCGGTGTCCTAATTGGAAAAGATGGTGAAATAATCAGGAACTTGCAGATGAGTTCGGGTGCAAATATGAAATATCCAAATCACCAAGGACGTCGATGCTGATTCGAATGCTCTTACCCGGTCGGTTGAATTAGTTGGGACTCTTGGAAGTGTAGATAAAGCGGAGCAGCTTATTAAGAGTGTTATAGCTGAGGTACACTAAATATGTGTGTCATTCCTTGACTCTTGTTGTTCTTGGCCTTTGTATTCACCTGCACATATCCCAAGAATCCCCAATCTGTGTTTAAAGAAGGTTGTGGTCTTGTGGACAGTTTAATTCAGTTGCCAGAGAGGACAGTCAGGCTGCCAGAGAAATGATACAGTTGTGGGAAAGATGCTATTTTATTATTGTGCTGCATACAACAATACTGAAAATTTACAGTTTCATCATAAACAGAGATCTATTACATTCATGTTCCTTTTCCTACAATGTTCCATTCAATTTTTCTCTTATCCTGTGCAGTTCCCTCAATGCGTCAGTTATCTGCATCCGCTCTGCTGGTTCCTCCTTTGAACATTGTATTCCAACTGTGAGAACTGAAGTGATACACACAATATCTATTTCCATATCGCTTTTGTCTGGTTTGTATGCTTCACTATGCTCTCCTAGGAACAAATTCTGATCAATTACCTCAGTTATTTTTTGTGGCAGTGCCATCTCAACGTACTGATGAAGGCTAAAACCTTCCTCAGATGTGCTATCAGTTGGTCTTTTTTCCGTGAATAGTTCCAGCAGAAGTATCCCATAACTAAAGATATCTCCATATGTAGAAACTTCATTGCCAATCCCATACTCTGAAGTGGAAATTGTTGCAAGATAGATGAAAATCAATTTTTTTTTTACCACAGCATGTTCATTTAGAAACAAAAGTTTTGTCATATTAATGAATGACGCTTGCTGCAAACTTACACAGCCTAGTGTATTTTGCTCCAATACAATCATTTATTGTCCTCAAAGTGTTATATGAAAATGTGATACTTTTGATAGTGAACTACTGTAAAAAGTGTAAGTGAAATAAAAAATCAAACAGGCCCATGGACATACCTGGAGCAATGTATCCAATAGTCCCTTTGAGTGCTCTTATGCTAGTTGATTGATTGGCATCTTCATACAGAAACGTTGCCAATCCAAAGTCAGCAACATAAGCAACCAGATCATGGTCTAGTAAAATATTACTTGGCTTCAGATCACAATGGACTATTGATGTTGGTTTATGATTGTGTAGGTAGTCAAGTGCTGAGGCCACATCAATAGCAATACTTATTCTCTGGTTGATATCTAACAGAGAATTGGCAAGTCCATCTCTTCTACTTGGATTATGCAGCCATTCATCCAGATTTCCGTTGGGTATGAACTCGTATACTAAAGCTTTGAAATCATTGCCCGCCGAATCAAAACCAGAGCAAACAGTTAAGATCTTCACCAAATTTCTGTGTCGAACATATCTAAGGGCTTGACATTCTGCTAGAAAACTCTGTGATGCACCGTGCTGTTGAAGGTTAAATACCTTTATCGCAACAGATGTAGCTTTGCCATCATAGTTTGTGAATCCCTTGTAGACTGATCCAAAGCTCCCATTTCCAATAAGATTCGTGGAAGAAAACCCCTCTGTCGCTCGTGCCAAGTCCCCATAAGTAACCCTCGGCCGTTCATTCATCAAGGTCTCTGAAGTCTGGGAGTTCCTTAATGATCTGCACCTCGAAAACCTTACGACAAGCAAGGGAACCAAAATGATGCAACCCAAAATTGCTGCTATTGGTGCTATTATAAGCTTCATTTTTTGAGAGTGGTGCTTCTGGTAGACTTTGCTTGGGCATGAGGGTAATCTGAGTTCCGGAATCCCCCCACATAACCTACTATTTCCTGTGATAGAAAATGCACTAGAATTCTGAAAGATGCCTTGTTTTGGGACTACACCATAAAAATCATTGAAGGACAGGTTTAGGCTAATAATTCCAGTGAGGTTTCCAAGGAACTCGGGGATGTGTCCTGACAAGTTGTTGTATGAAAGGTCAATAATCTGTAGACCTCTTATGTTGCTTAGTGAGGATGGAATGGATCCCTCGAACAAATTTTTACTCAGGTTGAGATATCCCAAGAGCAAACACTCACCGAGTGATTTCGGAATCTCGCCTGAAATCCTGTTGTTGGATATGTCAAGCTGCTGCAGATTTATCAAACTACCCACTTCTGCAGGTAATGGCCCTGACAGCATGTTGTTTTGCATGTCCAAAAATACAGAAAGGGATGGCATTTGAAGAATTTCTTTTGGTACAGGACCAGTTAACATGTTCCCTTGAAGATCCAGCCAGTTAAGTGGGCAGTTCGCGAGACTGGATGGTATGTTTCCAGTGAGTTGATTCTCTGCTAAACGAAGTTGGGTCAATATGGTGAGATTTCCAAGTGATGTTGGGATCATCCCTCCTAGTTTGTTTAGTTCTAATTCTATGTCCTGCAACATGTTTAGTCTGCCAAGTGAAACTGGAATTGTGCCTTGTAGGAGGTTTCCACCCATAGCAATCTGTGTGAGGCCAACAAGGTTCATGATTCCTTCAGGTATGTCTCCCTCTATCGCATTATAGTCTATATAGAGGATTTGCAAAGTTGTAGAAAGATTAGTTATGGAGCTTGGCAGCATTCCTCCCAAGTTATTTGCTGATAAACCCAGATGACTTAAAATGCTACAATTTGTTAGAGATGTGAGAAAATTCCAATCAGTAGGGTCTCTTGCTTCTAGCTGGTTGACACCTAGCTCCAACCTGAACAGACCATCTAACTGTCCTAAATATGGGGGAATGGGTCCTGAGAACTGGTTATATTCTAGAACTAGGTCCCTAAGATTTGTTGAGTTACATAACGATGATGGGATGAACCCATGAAATTCATTAACACCAAGGTATAGGTATTCAAGTTGAGGAAATTTATTGCCCATATCGCCAGGCAATGATCCTTGTAGGTTATTTGACTGAAGTGACAAGAGCTGGATTGAGGAGAGGTTAAATAGGGAATCCGGAATCTGACCAGTGAGATTGTTAAATTCTAAACCCAGATAAGTGAGGTTAGAAAGACCCCCAAGCTGGGGTGGTATTGGGCCCATAAGTTGAGTTTCACTTAATTCGAGCAATGTAAGCGAGTACAGATTCCCTAATGACATTGGTATGGTACCAGTAAGGTAATTATATCCAATATCCAGCCATAAGAGATTAGAAAGGTTTCCTAGTGATGGGGGTATGACTCCAGTAAGGTTGTTCCCCGCCAAGCCAAGCTTTGTTAGAGAAAAGAGTTCGCTTAGTGATGGTGGAATTGTACCAGTAAGGCTATTGTTATTCAGGAGAAGATAAGTAAGTGAAGTTAGGTTTCCTAAGGAATGTGGAATGACCCCTGAAAGCTTGTTTTTGGCCAATGATAAGTGCTGTAACTTCCGAAGAGTCTGAAAAGAATTTGCTGGGATACTGCCCGATAAATTATTATACAGTAGACTGAGTGACTGTAGATCCACAAGAGTTCCAAATTCTTCAGGAATTTCACCTGCAGGAAGGTTATCATTATTGAAATAAACCATACTAACTTCTGAACTAGCTTCGCAAGTGAAACAAGAAGCAATTTTCAGCATCAGATAGATTCGGACAAAGAAACAACACATGTAAAGGTAGGTTAACTTTCCTTTCCTGCTATCTGGGATTCCCTTTCATCCTTCTTGTTTTTCTTTTTAACTAAACAAGAAATGTATTTTTAGGAGGAACAGTACCGGTGAGTAACCTTTTTTTTTTTGTTTGAGAAAACAGTACATCAGAAGGAAAAGGAATAAAAAGTTGTGTTATTCTACTACAAACAACCTCTTAATTTTGCTAACAGAATTCAATAGAAACAAAAATCTGAGTCCACGCTAAACAGAGTATCATCATAGATTACCTGATATCCATGCATAATAAAAGCATAAACTAAAGAGGATCACTAAAATGTGAATTTTGTACCTTGAAGGTTGTTGAAGCCAAGGCTGATGTTGCGTAGGCTGGAGCAATGGGAAAGGGAGGGCGGAATCTTGCCATTAAGGTTGTTGAAGCTCAGATCAAGATGGTTGAGATTGAGGAGAAGGCTAAATTCACGGGGGATAGTACCATGCAACTGATTTGTTGACAGGTCAAGTCTGATCAGGAAGGTGAGATTTGCTATGTTTGGAGAGATGATACCGGAGAGGTTGAGCATCGGTAGCTCTAGTGCTGTAACACGACCACGCCGCTGCCCCCGAGCACCACATGTCACGCCATGCCATTGGCAGTAACTGACTGAAGATGTGTTCCCCCATGATTTCAGTACTCCCGATGGGTCATCAGTTATGAGGTCCTTGAAAGAAAGGAGCGCAAAATGGTCGGTTCCATGGGTTGCTGCTTGGGAACCAGGAACCAAAATAACAAAGTGCAATTGTAGTGATGAACAACAGAAAGTTAAGTAAAAACTCCATCGCTCAGCTATGCGCTGCAGGATGCTGATTCTCCTGGTTTTATACTGGATGGAGCTCGAAGTAGAAGAGATGCCTGGACAAAGTGTCAACTTGATGTATTACAACCAACCGCGTCGAGCATCCATCTGTTCTTAGAAAAATCATTGTCAGCCAATCAATCACTATCATTCTAGAGTCGGAGCCAGCTCTCTTTGCCAAACATTTGGTTTGTTTCCTTTTCCTTTTGTCTACTTGTAGTTTATCTGCAACTTTCACTCTGCATTGCTGTTCAGATAAATTAGACATTACGATTTTCTTGGCTGTTTCCAGTGTTTGAAATGATAGTACTTGGTGACCATCGGCCTTGGCGGCTTGGCTTCACTCCAGTGGGAACTGTGAATACAAAAGTAAAGGGGCTAGCCGGCTAGGTAGTTGGCGGTACAACATTGCTAGTATCTTGCAAAGTACGTTTGTTAAATTGCAAGGAGTTATGTTTTCTTTTTCAAGTTTTAGTCAAACAGTGCTATTATTGTCACCTTCAAGGATGCAAGTGCCATCAGCAAACAGTACTTGACTAAAACTTGATTATGCGCCCTAAAGGACACATATTTTAGTCAAACCGTGTCAAGTGCCATCAACAACTAGAAGTCTGGACTAATCAAGCGCCAAAGAACTTGTCGACCTTGACCGGCATCAGAGTAGACGCCGGGGCAAAAAGGGCCTTGCTTCTATGAGCTGAGGTTAAGGCAGGGTTTTCGAAACCACAATATGCAAAGCATCTCCGACGACTTAGCTGACGTAGAACCCTGTGTGGCGGTGGCCGACGGAAAGCTCAAAGGACACCGATATAGCCGAGCTTGAAGTAGAATTGGCCTCGTTGTAAAGTGTAGTAGTAGCATAGCTGAGTTAGATGAATTCATGGGCGGCCTTTTGTCCATGAACGTCGAACAGGGACAGCACGGCGATACATGTGCGTCAGCAGACGCATCCGTTTTGACAGATGGGCCACCCCACCCATCATCTCTCTCCCTTAAAACAACGACACATGTAAGCCCAAACCGCGTAGCAACATTTCCAATCTTTTTTGTCTCCTTCTTTTTTTGCTTTATCTCTCCATTTATTAAATTCCTTCTTATCTCGATTGATTGCTTGTCGTCCACAGCTTCTTATGATTCATTATGTTTTTTTTTAGAGTTCAAGGGCAGGACGCCCCAGTCTTACTTATGAAAGCAGACCGTCAAACGGTTTACAGCATATGTTCTCTCATTACACAGACAGGAATAGGGAAAACAGAGCAAGTAACAACAAAAGCAACAGCTTCTAAGGTCTACAGCCAGAGGGACGTTCTTCTTCTTGTCGGATCTTCAAGTATTGATCAACCAAGTGGGTATGCTAGCGACTTTGCTAGCTGGTCTTGATCTGCTCCTACTTGCCGTCGTGTTGCATGATGAAACTGGGCAGGTTCTGCTCGAGCATGTTGGTTACCTCCCCAACCTCCCAGGTCTTCCCGCCAAGTATTTCATCTTGCATAGCTTTTGCTCGAAGTCGGGCATGCTCTCTACTGGACAGAGGATCTTCCAGTCGATCAGCATCCCAGTTATCCTTTGAATCAGAGATTGAACATCTCTCCAGTGCCCATTCTGAAAACAAATAAAATTTCTTAGCTTCCAAAGCCCCCACAGGGCAGCAGAGGTAAAGATGTTAATCACTAGATTTTTTTTACTAAGCCAGAGTTTTCCAATGGATTCAAAATCCTTGCCACATTCAGTGTCTATTGCCTCAGACATGTTTGCCCAAAGTTGTTTTGCAACTACACAGTCAAAGAAGAGGTGTCTAACTGATTCATGTTCACTACAAAAGAGGCAGCTACTAACATCCACTGGTTTCCTCTTACTCACATTGTCTCTGGTCAAAATCTTGTTTTTGGTCATAAGCCATAGGAAGAATTGTACTCTGGGAGGGACTTTTAACTTCCAGATGGCTGGTAAGTGAACAGGTTTTACCCCTCTATTATTGATGATCTTGTACAAGGACTGAGAGGAGTAGACCCCTTTTGAATTAAGAGTCCAGATCATTTCATCTGCCTCGTTAGTAAAAGTAATGGTGGAAGCAAGTTGCAGGATCTCCTCCCATTTTCTGTACATGTCATTATTCACTATCCTTCTAAAGGTGCATCTAAGGATGTTACCATCCCATAAATCATGCACCGATTTATTCTTTTCATTGACTATAACATAGAGGTCCCAATATTGTATTGCTAGGCTGGAAGGGCCTATCCAATTGTCCTCCCAGAACCTAGTTTCTCTACCATCACCAATGTTCCATCTGTATCTTATTTTTGCTGCATTGGCAGCCCACATCATCCCTTTGAAGAACTGGGAGGTACCTACTGTGTTACTACAGAAAATGTTGGGGTTTTGGGTTCTATATTTGGAGTCTATTAATTGTTTCCACAACCTGTCATTATCTAGGTTGTATCTTTTCAACCAAGATCCTAAAAGGCACATATTGAGTTCTCTGAGGTCAGGAATTCCCAACCCACCAAAATCCTTGCACATGCTTACTGATCCCCAATTGGATAGGTGCCATCTATGTTTATCCTCAGAATCATTCCAAAGACAGTTGGCCATGTGTGAAGAGATCAGTTTAATGGCCCATTTTGGAAATTTAATAAAGGACAGAAGGTAGATAGGGGTTGAGGCCAGGCAAGTTCTAATTAAGACTACTCTAGCAGCATAAGATAGGAGTTTGCCCCTCCATCCTGCTATCTTTTTCAGAACTTTGTCTATTAGGGGTTGGATGTCCTCCCTTCTAAGTTTTTCATAATGTAACGGCACACCTAAATATTTTATAGGGAAATTTCCCACAGGACAGCCAAAGATATGAGATGTTCTATGTATCTCTCCCGGTTCTAAATTGAGGAGGATCAGCTCACTTTTATGAAAATTGATTCTCATACCTGATAGCTGTTCAAACCAGGCTAGTGTCCCTTTTAGGTTTTTTAGGTGTTGCTCATCAAAGTCAGAAAAAAGAATTGTATCATCTGCATACTGGAGTGAGATGATGCCCTCACTCTTAAACTCAGGCAGCAGCCCTCTAATTAAATTGGTGGCTGCTGCTTTAGACAGCATTCTAGTTAGCACATCTCCTACTAGATTAAACAGGATAGGGGATATGGGATCACCCTGTCTTAGTCCTTTACCCGTTTGAAAAAATTTACTGTCATTACCATTCAGGGTTACTCCTACTGAGCCTCCTTTCACTATTTTTTGAATCCATTCTATCCAAATGGGGCTGAAGCCTCTGGTTTCAAGAATATCAAAGAGAAAATCCAGGTTGACCTTATCATAGGCCTTTTCGTAATCTATTTTGAGGATAATACCTTTGTTCTTCCCTTTATGGATGCTATGCACTACCTCATGGGCAATAACTACACTTTCTAGGATATATCTCCCTTTTATAAAAGCATTTTGCTGCTGGGAGATTAGCCTGTTGGCGATATTACCTAGTCTAATAGCCAGGATCTTGGAGAAGATCTTAAAACTACAGTTGCAAAGGCTAATAGGTCTAAATTTTTTCATATCTCTAGCATCTTGTTCCTTAGGTATCAGGGTAAGGAGGGCAAAATTTAATCTATATAGGTCAAGATTACCAGCATGGAAATCGTTGAACATATCTATTAAGTCCTGCTTGACTACATCCCAGAATTTCTGATAGAACATAAAGGAAAGGCCATCAGGGCCGGGGGCCCCCTCAGCATAACAACTAAAAACGGCTTCCTTTATTTCCTGCTCAGTGAAGGGAGCAGTGAGCAGTTCATTTTCCTCCCTAGTTACGTTATCACCATCCTCCCAGAAGTTCTCTTTAAGAGAGACATTTTCTCTACTCTCTTTCTTGAAGAGATCCTTATAGAAATTGACTGCAATTTCCAGCATCCCTTGGTCGTCTTCTACTGGGCCATTAGGGCCATCTAGGACATCTACCCTTTTCTTTCTATTTCTCTGATTGGCTATTGCTTGAAAGTAAGCAGTATTCCTATCTCCCTCAGAGGTGTTTCTATCCCTAGATCTTTGTTTTGCTTTGATCTCTTCTAGAGCCCAGATGTCTGCCAAACTTTTGGCAATCTCCCTCATTCTATCCCTCTCTATGTCAGTTAAGGTGCTTTGCTCAGATTTGAGGTCTAGACTATTATACTCCTCAGCTAACTTAACCTTTTGTTTATTCATGGCTGCCACTTCATTTGCTGCCCATCCCCTGGTAAGCCTTCTAAAGGTCCTTATTCGGAACTGCCACCTATTTAAGCTCCCCACTTCTCTGCAAGGTGTAGACCAGGCTTTGTTAACTACATTTCTAAAGGAATCTTTCTCAAGCCACCATTTTTCGAACCTGAATTTCTTTTTTGGTCTACTCAAATCGTCCCCAGTATTCACCAACAAGGGGTTATGGTCACTGGGTAACTTGTGTAGGGCTTTGACTCTAGCTAGAGGGAAGCCAGTTTCCCAGTCTGTAGAAACAAGAATTCTATCAATTCTAGCCTGCACCAAGTTGTCTTGATTGTTTGTCCAAGTATACATCCTATTACTAGGGTTTAGTTCCATTAACCCCCATCTATTAATCCAGTCATTAAAGCCATCAGCCCATTTATGGTTGATGTTACCATTATTTTTATCAGTAATAAACCTGGTTAGGTTAAAATCCCCCCCAATAAGGATGGGGCCCTGCCAGGAGGACATAATTTGTTCAAGCTCATCAAGGAAATCCTGTTTCCCATCTTCATATGGGCTACCATACACTACCACTAATTTCCAGACAAAATTTGATCTTTTAGCTTGAACAATTGAGGAAACAGAGAAATTCTTAATGTCACCCACTGTGACATTGAAGGTATTAGAATTAAAGCCAACTAAGATTCCCCCTGCACTTCTATTGGCAGGTAGGAAGTGCCATTCAAAAGGGGTATTTCCAGTCAAGGATTTAAGGAAACTAGTAGAAAAGGAACTTTTCTTTGTTTCTATTATTCCTACAAAATCAGCATGGGTGCTTCTAATTCTATCCATTAGTGCAGGGATTCTATCAGGCCTCCCCAGGCCTCTTATGTTCCAAATAAGACCTATCATTTGGATCTCTTTTTATTTTTCTTCCTAGGGGCAACATCAGTCCACTCTGAATGTTGCTGATCCTTATTTGGGATGCTTGAGGTTTCCAGCTGGATTCTAGGCCTTGGTGTGACAGGTTCCACTTCCTGATCACCCAGGCTGTAGACATGGCCTAATTCAACCATACCACTATGGTTGTAGATTTTGCTGCAGCCAATCTCTTTACAAGTTGCTGCAAAACTGCTGGTTCTTTGTTTATCTAAATTGTGCACAACTTCTACTGCATGGTTGAGGGTGCCACTACCCTTACCATTGAAATCTATATCTATTGAGTTATTAATAGAGGAATTATTACTTTTATGGTTGAGGGTGCCACTACCCTTACCATTGAGATCTATACCTATACAGTTAGCAATGCATGAAAGATTATCTTTAGAAAGAACTGCTGAAACATAGCTTTTCTTACCTTGGTTATCCTCCAGGTTGACTTTTCTCTTCAAATTTTGGGCTTTCTCTAGCGCAGTCCTCCCATCATTCACCACTCTTGAGCTTTTCTTCTCAGCTTGAATAGGTCCCCACTTCTTGTTGGCTTTCTCAGGTTTGTTTTCTTCTGTGTGCTTATCTAGTTGTTGTTGTTCATCTTGATCAGGGGCTTGCTCCTCCTCTGTTCCCATTTTGACTTCTCCCTGTTGGTTTTCAGTCTCAGGTCCCATGTTCTTGGTTTCTAGTATGCTTTGGATATATTCTTCTTCTTGTGCATTGTTACCACCCTGGGAGTATACCCATTCCTCAGGGAGGTTTATCAACTCTGATTCTTCTTCAGTATTGCAGTTATGTTCCATGTCATTGTCTATCTCTTCTTCTTCTCTTTCCTCTAATTCCATGGCACTAAGAAGGTTAACACAGCTCACATCATCAGTGTTGCTTCCAAACTTACCCAAGGCATCTTTTCTGGATAATGACTGCCATGCCATCTCAACAGCCTCAAATCTTTTATTGGAGATGTCTTTTGGGGTTTGTTTGGTTTTAGATCTATCAGTCTAGGGAGTAGTGTGTTTGCCTCCAGGACTTGGGCTCTGCTCAGCTCCAGGGTTTTCTGTATTCTTCGTAGGGCCTTGATCTGTTGGATCATCTCCAAGTAGGTCATCTTCATCTATGTCGAAATCTTCATCCCCTTCTCCATCTCCTTTACCCTCATCACCATCATCATCATTATCTCCCTTTTTACCCTTTCCTTGTGATTGTTCAAATTCTTCTACCTTGTAGCTGACTATAAACAACTCATCATTCATCTCCAGGACTCTCTTGGTTGGTATCTTGGATGGGTCTTTACACTTGATTTTTAGTCTTATCATCGCAAAGTGACTAGAAAAGAGGGAGTACCAGTCTACATCTGATAGCTTGCCCAGACTGGATGCAATTTGTTGGAAGACTGGCCAATCACTCCATTTTTGGGGGATACCCCTGACTTGCACCCAAGCTTCCACTAGCTTTCCTATGGGTTTCGCTTCTCCATGCCATACTTTCAGAGAGGCCATAACATCTTTGTTTAAAGGAAACCAGATACGGCGATTTATGCTGACTAGGTTCTCGAGGGGATGCCCCGAGAGAAGGGTTTAGGGAGAAGTCGTCGAGAATCTAGAGCCGAAGGTGACAAGAAACGATTTAGACAGGTTCAGGCCGTAATGTGCGTAATACCCTACGTCCTGTATGGTGTATCTTGTATTGATGAGATGCTTTGAAGGGGGTCCCTGCCTCCCCTTATATATGCCGGAGGGCAAGGTTACATGGAAACCGTATAGGACTAGGAGACTTTTACGAGTTTATCTCTAATTCCCTAATACAGTTTATCCTAACCGACTAGGACTAATCCTTGTCTTGTGCGTCAAGTCTTGTACGTGGGTCGGCCCATAGGATGGTCCGCCAGAGTTGTTTAGTCCGTCAGGACTCTACACCCACAAGCCCCCGAGCACCTTATCTCCTAAAGAACAGCACTGTTGAAAATACAGAGTTCTTTGAAACTCTCCAGAGTTCTTTGAAGCCAACAGGGTTCTTTTGAGACCTACCAGGGTTCTTTACTTTTGGAAGTTGCAACCATGCTGTTCAATAGGTAATGAAGTGCTCAAAAGTCTTCTTGAAGTTCGGATTGGTGCGCACCGACTAGGTGCGCCCAATTGGGCAGCCCCCGAGCCTCGTTTATCTTTGAAGAAGAAATTCGAGGCTCTTTCGAAGTCCGAACCAAAAGAGAATCAATTTCCGAAGAAATCCGAGTTCTTTTAGAACTCCTCATGAATTTATCAATTGAAGCCAAAAAATTTCAGAAAAATATTTCCTGAAAATATTCCTGCAGCCCCCGAGCCTAAATTTGAACGAATTCAAATATAGGATCAAAGAAGGACTATAATTGAAAAGTACCGAAGTAACGATTCGAAGAGTCAATATAAACCGTGCGCGTCCCTTTGTATCCGCACGCCTCTTGCGAAACAGATCTAGGTTTTGCGACAGTTGCTTTATTAGCAATCCTAAGACTGCGCACATACTCCCGCAACCTCCTCGAACCCTAATCCCATCCACACCAAGCCTTGAAGAACTGCAATGGCCGGTGGTGAAGGATCCAGCCGAAGCAAGGGCGCAAAGAGGAAGGCAGAAGCCATGAAAGAAGTCGTAACGACTGAAGAAGCAGCGCCCGCAGGAGACATTCCATGCGTGGAAGATCCAATCAGTGTCTGGACAACCAGTACACTGAAGGAAAAATATATCAAGAATCTGGAGACAATGGATTCCTGGCAGCCCAAGAAATCAGTCGGTGGAGATGCGCCCACGGGCATGAATACCCCACTGAAGAAACCGAGGAGCTCGTGGTATGGAAAGCATTTTATAGAGTTGGTTTCGGTTTGCCGACCTGCGATTTTTTCCGCCGAGTGCTGTAATTTTATGGGATTGAATTGTGTCATTTGAATCCCAACTCCATTCTGAATCTATCCATTTACATCCACCTATGTGAAGCCTTCCTTGGAATAGACCCCCATTTTGCCTTGTTCCGCCATCTGTTCAGAGTGAAGACCTCAAGCGGACCATTGCAAGTAGTGGGGAAGGTGGTAATCCAGTTCTGTCATGGCATGAAGCCAGTGTACTTGGATTATGCAACCAAGGAGAGCCTGAAGGATTGGCAGAAAGAATGGTTTTATGCATGGAACCATCAGCCACAACTGCCCAGCCGCTCGGGAAATCCTCCAGTAATGAAGCCATTCTGGAGTGAGACTGTCGGAGTTAATCAAGCAATGCAGATTCCCGAGCTGCTAAATATGATCCGGGATCTAAAGGCACAAGGACTGACCGGTGCTATGGTATATCGATCATTTCTGATGAGGAGGATCCAACCATGCAAACAACGCTGCTATCCAGGGTACTTGTACTCTGGAGAAACCGACCCCTCAAGGAATGCCACCGGGAACATGTCTGACAAGAGGATTATACAACTCTTGAAGAAATATCTGGTCATCAGCGAAGAAAACTTTCCCGAAATAATGGTAGTGTCAGCAGTCACCATGACGCCTGAGGTATGAACCATATCATAGAATGAAGTCATTATCTTCTTCTTGAATGCATAGTATTAACTAATTCCATGATTTATAACAGTATGAAGCCCGGCGATCATTGTATGTGAGTCTACCTCCCCTGGATCCAACCAACGCTGAAGAAGCAACCCTGTTAGCTCGCTGTGTGGATCCAGGGGTAAGGGATCAGGTGCGCCAACGCAAGCATCATTCTGAAGAGACACCTGTATCTGAAGAACCTGACGAACCCCATGCTGAACAGCAGGTGTCAGAAGAACCCCGTACCAAAGCAGGGGCGACCTCCAAGGGAGGTGAAGGGTCCAAGAGGGCCGCGTCAACAGAACTGGCGGCACCTGTGCCCAAGAGAGCACGGACCCTACCCAAGCCCCGGGCAAGGGTCATCCCGGTGGAGAAAACGAAGATATCCCCACTACCAAAGATGCCATCTTCTGTGGGGATATCCATCGGTGAGATCGGAACCAGCCAATCACAACAAAGCGGCAGTGCCCAGCAACCTCTGTCAGAAGAAGAAATCATTCACAACATTTACAACCCTGTCTCCGCGCCCTTCTCAAGTACAATACCAGTGGTTGAAGAACCCTGTCCAGCTGGACCATCGGCGCCAGGGCAGGAAGCTGAAGAGGAATTCACCTTGGGAGAGCCAGAGATCCCAATGCGGCCTTCCGCCATGTAAGTATCTTGTCGTGCGTTACAAATTATACCTTTGTAACATTCTAAGGTAACTTATGAAGTTATGGACACAGGGTTGAAGAAACTCCATCAACAACCGGGGAAGAGCCAGCCACCGATCATGCGGCTGTAGGACCAGAGGCCATAGTGCCCGAAGAACCCAGGGAGATGCCAGAAACAACCCTGCCAGAGGTTCATGCAGCCGTGCCATCAAGCCTGCCAGTACCAGTAGAAGCACAAGTTGAAGAAACAATCGCTGAGGTGCTGGCAGACATCGAACAACTGGTCACGCAGGCAGTAATTGAAGAAACTGAAGTAGAACACCGTGACCAGAACTCTGCGGAGCCCCCGAGCGTCATGAAGACATCCCAAGGCAGGGCGGAGGCTGTTTCAGAGGCAGAGTGCTCAAGGGGTAAACAAGCCAAAACATCAACCCAAGAGCAAGCGATTGAAGAGATCCCTAGAGTACCCAAGGGTACTGGAGCTGAAGAGGAGATCGGTAACTTCCGCATCGGGAGCTACGATCCAATGCTAAATCCAAATCCACAGACCTTCGAGTACATCTTGCACGTGGCGGAGGATGAAGAGCACATCGACAGGGGATTGTACCATGCTGAGAGGGCAGTGGCCTACTTCAAGGTATGAGAAACAACCCTGTACTTGTTGTCCCTTGTGAATATATTTCATGACAATATTTCCGCAGGCCGTCGGCGAAGCATCGAGGAAGAAAACAGAGTATATCCACAATATCTCCTCGATGCACGCCAAGGCGGACCGCCTGCAAAAGGAGCTGGAGCGCGAACGTGAAGACCGTAAACTCCAGGAGGCGGAAGATGCCAGCATGATCCGCATCTTGCATCTGCGAACCAAAGAGTTGGTCGCAGAAAAGGAGGACATGAAGAAGAAACTCAGCGCGGCGAAGACAGAGCTCAAAGGTACTCTTTCACTGCCGAAGTTTTGTAATGAAATATCCCTTGTAATATAACAACTCTGTCATTGTCTTGAGTGAGCAGGGGTGCAACAACAGCTTATGACAGCCCAGAGCAAGATGACGGATTGGTCAAACTTGGCCAACCGTCACGAAGAGGCGTTGAAGACTCTCTCTGAAGAGCATGATACTATCAAGGAGCAGCTCAGAGTTGCAGTCGAACAACGCAAGGAGGCTGACTTGCAGTTGATTCAAATCATTGAGCAGCAAAAGAAGGCTGCCAAGGATATTGAAGACGCTCGTGAAGAAAACAAGCAGCTATCCGAAGAACTCGTCCAGGCGCGAAAAAGTCTTGCTGATAAGAAAGTGCTGGATGAAAAGCTTGAGCAGACAACCAGGAGAATGTCAGAGCTTGAAGAAGCCATGCGACAGATGAAGAAGTCAGACGATGACCTGGCCGAGGCCCTGGAGCGGATTTCGTTGCTGGAGAAGGCAGCGAACCCGGTGGTGAAGGCCTTGGTTCCTGAGGACCCTGCATCTCCGCAATCATTCCTGGAGCGTCTGAAGGCCATGCCTCGACAGTTGAAGGCTTATATCAAGAGATCATCCAAAGCCTGTCTTGTGCATGTCCTTGCTGTAATTAGGTCTAGGTACCCTGAAGTAGACATAGGCAAGCTTGTAGAAGGCGCAGAGCCCAATTGTACTGAAGCCGCCTTCAGGGACCTAAAACAAGAGGCCGAGCCAGTTGCCGAAGCAATTGCGCAAAGCCTTAGGCTGTAATTGAAACAATTAGTCCTGTAATATAAGGTTGATGCAATGAAAGGTGATATTTCCATGTTTGAAAAACAATCCAAGAATTTCTAAGAACCCTTGGGTGTCTCTGTGTCGATGACCAGGACTTAGTTAAAATATACGTTGCGTAAATTTTAACTATTGGAAAAACAACCCTGTTAAGGACCCAAGGGAACCCAGGGAGATTTCTTATAGCACAAGCTACATTTCAAGTATAGTGTATCCCGAGAGGATACTTGGGAACAAACTGTATGTGGTTTGCGAGAGCAAGAACCCAGTAAGACCCACGGAGCGGCAGCTTTAAGCTGAAAACTATCGCGAAGTAGCGAAGTTGGAGGAACAGATCCGTTATTGGCCCCGAAGGAACCCGGACAGACCTCATTTGTGTGCTCCGATTGCATGAAAAGGAAACTTTCCAAGTCTAGAAAGAACACGGAAGTTTGAACGTTGTCACAATGACGTAAACAACCCGGTAAGGGGAAATTTACTTAAATTTATCTCGTTGTCGAAACAACGGTATAGAAGAACTCATGATGCCGAAGCAATCAGTTCGTGTGTTGCCGGAGCAACGTTACAGTGGAGGAGCTACGCGTAGAATTTACGTAGATGCTCTATCTTCCAAAGATTTGGTAAATCAATACCATCTTCTGTTGAAGTCTGTATGTGCCTGGCTTGAGGACCTTGGAGACAATGAATGGACCATCCCAAGGCGAAGTGAGCTTTGAATGACCAACTGTATTCTGGATTCGTCGTAGAACCAAGTCTCCGATCTGGAATGACCTTGTCTTAACATTTTTGTCATAGAATCGGCGAATACCTTGAAGATACGCAGCGTTGTGTAACAAAGCTGCCAGTCGTGCTTCTTCAGCCGTATCAACCTCAATCGTCTGTTGTTCGTCCGCCATGGCTTCTTGGAATTCCTGAACGCGAGGAGTGCCATGTATGACATCAACGGGTAGGACGGCCTCAGATCCATATACCAAGAAGAAGGGAGATTGCCCTGTAGCTTTGCTGGGTTGAGATCGTAAGCCCCAGACAACCGGGTAGAGTTCTTTCATCCACCGGCCTTCAGCTTTCTTCAAGGTTCGTTCCATGCGAGCTTTAAGTCCGTCGAGCAACATGCCGTTGGCTCTTTCTACTTGACCATTGGCACGAGGATGAGCAACAGAGGCATAGCACACCTCGATGCTGCGATCTTCACAGTAATCCCAGAACTTGCTACCTGTGAAGGTAGTACCCAAATCTGTAATGATTTGATGCGGTATCCCGAAGCGAAAAATCAACTCTTGGAGGAATTGAACTGCTTTCTCTGAGGTTGGTTTGACAACCGGGAAGACTTCTATCCACTTCGAGAATTTATCAATTGCAACAAAGCAATACTCGAATCCACCAGGTGCTCTGGGTAGTTTCCCAATCATATCGAGCCCCCATCATGCGAAAGGCCATGATGGAGGTATCAATTTGATCTTATGCGCAGGCTGATGTGAATGATGAGCGAAATATTGACAACTCTTGCAGTGACGAACAATTTCTTCAGCATCGTATAAAGCCGTAGGCCAATAGAACCCAGCGCGGAAGGCTTTGCCCACGATGGTACGAGAAGCTGCGTGGTTGCCACATTCACCCGCGTGAATTTCCTCTAGGATTCTGATGCCCTCTTGCTGTGAGACACACTTCATCAATGCACTAGAGCGTGCGCCACGGCGGTATAATGTGTCTCCAATTATGATATAGGACTTGCTACGACGAACGATTTGCTGAGCTTCTGCCTTCTCGGTAGGGAGTTTGTCGTGCAAGATATAGTCTATAATCGGTGCGCTCCAGGTAGCGTCAATGAGCATAACCTCGAGAGTTGAGGTTGTAGCGTCGGTAAGGGTTGCTGCAGCAATAGATGGCTTGGAGAGCTTGTTAAGAAACACACCACTGGGTACCTCTGCTCTGGAAGAACCCAGTTTAGATAGGACGTCTGCAGCAACGTTGTAATCTCTCTCGACATGATGAAATTCGATGCCGAGGAAGTGCTTCTCCAACTTGCGAACTTCTTCACAGTACGCATCCATGTTCTCATGGTTCCGATTCCAATCCTTGTTTACTTGTTTAATGACCAGCATTGAGTCTCCGTATACTAATAGGCGCTTGATACTGAGGGTGATGGCCATCTTTAGCCCGTGGAGAAGTGCTTCGTATTCTGCAGCGTTGTTGGAGACGGCGAACCGAATCTGCAGAACGTACTTGAGTTGATCTCCTCGAGGTGAAATCAACAAAACTCCAGCTCCACCCCCTTCCAGCTTGAGAGAGCCATCGAAGTACATTATCCAGTGCTCAGGCTTGGTGGTGATGACGGGGAGGTTGTGCTCAATCCATTCCGATATGAAATCAGTAAGGACTTGAGACTTCATGGCCGTGCGAGAACGGAACTCTATACTGTAGGTTCCGAGCTCAACAACCCACTTGGCGATAAGACCTTTAGCGTCTTGGTTATGGAGAATTTCGCCAATAGGATATCCAGTAACCACGATGATCTTGTAGGAGTCGAAGTAGTGCCGCAATTTCCTGGATGTCATTAAGACGGCGTATAGAATTTTTTGAACTTGAGGGTACCTCGATTTGGAGTCCGAGAGAACTTCACTCACAAAGTACACAAGCAGTTGAATCTTCTGGAGATGACCTTCCTCATCTCGTTCAACAACAATAGCAGCGCTAATGACGTTGGTGGTTGCTGAGATATTGAGCAAGAGATCTTCGCCCGGGAGTGGCGCGGTGAGCACAGGTGGTGTAGTTAGGAACAGTTTGAGCTTGTCGAAAGCATCCTGGGCCTCCTGTGTCCACTGGAATTTGTCTTGCTTTTTGAGGAGCTTGAAGAACTCAGTCCCGCGTTCTCCGAGTTTGGAGATGAAGCGGTTGAGTGCGGCCATGCAGCCCGTAAGCTTCATGACATCCTTGACGGTGCGCGGCGGCTCCATATCTATGATTGTCGCTATCTTCTATGGATTGGCTTCGATGCCGCGTTCGCTAACAATGAACCCGAGGAGTTTTCCGGCTGGAACGCCGAAAACACACTTGGCAGGATTAAGCTTCCAGCGCCATTTGCGTAAGTTATCGGACGTCTCGGTGAGATCGGCGATTAAATCCTCGGGGTTTCTCGTCTTGATGACCACGTCGTCGACATACGCCTTGATGTTTCTGTGGAGTTGGGCTTTGAGACAACCCTGTATCGCCCGCTGATATGTGGCACCTGCATTTTTCAAACCAAAAGGCATGGTTGTATAACAATACACGTCATATGGCGTGATAAATGAGGTTTTAATCTGATCCTCTTCTTTCAGCGATATCTGGTGATATCCTGAGTAACAATCGAGGAAACAGAGAAGGGTGCATCCGGCGGTGCTATCGATGACATGATCAATGCGAGGAATCCCGAAGGGATCCTTTTTGCAGTGTCTGTTGAGATCGGTATAATCAACACACATTCTCCATTCATTGGAATTCTTTTTCCTTACAAGAACCGGATTGGCTAACCAATCCGGATAAAATACTTCTTTAATGAAGCCGGCTGCTAATAGCTTAGCTAGCTCTTTCTTGATGGCCTCCCGACGCTCGGTGGCGAATCTTCGGAGTCACTGCTTTTTAGGCTTCGCGCTCTCGTTGAGGTTCAGCTTGTGCTCGATCAACTCCCTGGGAACTCTAGGCATGTCGGAAGGCTTTGTGGCGAAGATGTCGGCCTGGGCCCGTAGGAAGTTGACGAGCGCGCTTTCCTACGCCGGAGTAAGAGTGGAGCCAATCACCGCCGTCTTCGTTGGATCTCCTGTCTGGAGATCAACTGTCTTCGTGGCAACTTTATCCACGGGCTTGATGGCTCGCGTCTTCTTCTGCGTCGGGGCATCTCCGTCCTCCTCAATGACGGTAGCTGCCAGGGGTGGAGTTCTTGGCGATCGATGGTGGACGCGGCTCTGACAGCGCACTCAACTGCCTCTTTGTCGCAGACGTAGGAGCGCTTGATGTCACCGCGAAGAGAAAGAACGCCGTGAGGTCCTGGCATCTTCAACACCAGGTACGTGTAGTGAGGGATGGCCATGAACTTGGCCAGCGCTGGTCGACCGAGGATGGCGTGGTATGATGTTTCGAAGTCTGCAACTTCGAACTTGATGAACTCGGTACGGGAGTTGGATGCGGTACCGTATGTGACGGGCAAGGTGATTTGCCCGAGAGGGATCGCGGCCTTCCCGGGTACGATGCCGTAGAAGGGGGTATCGGCTGGCTGCAGCTTGCTTGTGTCGAGCCCCATGTGCTTCAGGGTCTTGGCGAAGATGAGGTTGAGCCCGCTGCCCCCATCGATCAGGACCTTGGTGAGCTTGCTGTTCGCCACCACGGTTTTTAGGACGAGGGGATATCGCCCGGGACAGGTGATCTCTGCCCATTGATCTTCTCTGGACCAAGTGATGGGGGTGTCTGACCACCGCAGGGGTGTGTCCACCGCTGGTTCTGCTGCATAGGCCTCGCGCCGTACGTTTTTGCGATTGCGCGAGGTGTCGCTGACTGCCATGCCTCCGAAGATGACATTGACAGTGTTGGTGACGTCTGGGAAACCGCTGTCTCCCTTGTCGTGCTTGTCGTCTCTGTCTCCATCCGTTTTCTGTTTCTTGGTGGGCTTGCTGAATGTTTCCCGTAGGAGCGAGCATTCGCCCATGGTGTGCTTGCTATCCGGATGGTAGGGACAGCGTTTCTTGAGAAGTTTGTTAAATTCTTCCCTTCTTTGTTGCTGAGACTGAGCGGCGCGAACGGTCTGGACGGTTGCGACCGTGTTGTTAGGTCGCTTCCGTGGGTTGTTGCCGTTGCGCTTGAAGGAATCACGCGGCTGATCCTTGTTGTCATCCTGATGCCCTCGACCAGTGTTGACGGGGCGTTTGCCGTAACGCTCCCTCTCTTGGTCGTCAGTGTCCATCCAGTTGGATACTAGCGCACGAAATTCCTCTAGGTCGCGAGGGCGATTGTGACCGAAGTCACAAAAGATACTGCGATCAGTTATCTCTTGAAAGCAGTCGATGACTTTCGAGTCTGGGATGGGAACGCAGGATGCTTTTATGGCGAAGAATCACCGGTTGTAGTCGCGCAGGGACTCGTCTGGCTTCTGTTTGCACGCTCGAAGTTCGTATTTGCTGCCAAGGCGCTCGAAAGAACCCTGGTAGTTGGAGACGAAAGCCTTCTTTAGCGCGTGCCAGCTGTCGATGGAGTCTGGGCGAAGGGACTCAAGCCAGGTGAGTGGACCTTGCTCCATCGCAACTGGGAAATACAACATCTTGGAGATGTCATCGCCCCCCGATGCCTCAATTGCCGAAGAGTATCTGCGTAGCCAGATGTTGGGGTCTTGCTTTCCATCGAAGTTGGTGACGCCTGGCGGCTTAAATTTTCGAGGAAAGGAGCTGACGCGGATGGCGCGTGTGTAGCATGGTAGGGCGTCGGGGTTGGGGATGTCGTATCTTCCCGCCGAATCCGCAACATGGGATGTAGCTCTCCCCTCCCGGATCCGGATGATTTCGTTGCGGGCATCGTTCTGGGTAATGTGAGAACGAGCCGGACGGGGTTCTTCGCGACGTCTGGGCCTGGGGGGTTCCTCATGAGGCCTGCGGGGTTCCTCGCGAGGCCTGGCCGTGTTCTTTGTTCTTGCGGCGGAGCTGCCATAATGGCTGCTCTGACGCCTGACTGACGGTGCTCGGTGGTGCGAAGAACTCTTGCTTTTGGAGGCGGAGCGGCCTCCGTCCAAGCGATCAACCATGACTGCTGCGGCTTCTAGGCGGGCCTTGGCGAGGTCGATATCGGGGGTAGCTTGGAACCCCTCAAAGACGCTGACCGCGAACATGATGTTGGCCGCAGGGGAGTTGAAGATGCCTTCTTTGTCGAACTCAGCATTGAGATTTTTCCTCTGGAGGTGACGACGTCTGAGGGCACGGTTGCGGTTTCGCTCAATACGGAGCTCTCGGTCTCCGTCTGTCTCTCCATCGACTGTCGGAGCGTCGTCGGAGACAACTTCGTCGTCGTTGTTTTCATTGAGGATGACACAGGACTGGCGACAGGGGTTGTTAGGCCCGGTTTTTCTGTTGCCCGTGGTAACAGAGAGTTTCCTGCCTTCCTGGAAAGGAAGCAGGGGGAGAATATCTCGTACCGTGGAGGGTACGTTTGCTTCGTGGAGGGCAACAACAGGATCCATGTCAGGCCAATGGAAGATAACCCCCGAGGGAGTTGTGGTCATGACAAGATCTGTGTTGGCCTGGCGAGGTTGATGAAACTTCGTTGCCAGCTGCTTCTGGTATGTCGCGGCTGAGTTTGTTAACCCGAAGGAAAACTGAGGCGCGCGCGATCTACGCGATGAAGTCTTCGTCCCACGGGAACTGGAATTGGGGTTCCTAGGTGCCCGTGGGGTTGTTGTCACGGTCCTGATTGTTGAACCCTGGTGGAAGTCGGAGGTAATCTGTAGTCCGCCAGGGAGTCGTGGACACGTGGATTGATCCGGCCGCTTGACAGGGGCTGGGTCGACGTGGTTGGCCCGGGCTTGAATCTGCTTCGGGCGCCATGTACTCCTCCGAGTAGGATACGATCTGAAGATCGTGTCGGAATTTGGAGTTTTCCGCGATCCTCGCGGAGTGATCTGCGCGGGTAGCAGAGCTGACGCAACCGCCTCGTCGCGCGGTTCACGCAGGAGAGTGCCGTCCTGGTTTGCGATGCAAAGTCAGGAACCGAAGATGAACATAGCGCCTGCTTCGAACTTAGTGACGATGGAGGCGCTGAAGGATGCCATCGATTCTTTAATGAATCCTCGACGAGTAGATCCCACAGATGGCGCCAAAATGTCGGCGATTTATGCTGACTAGGTTCTCGAGGGGATGCCCCGAGAGAAGGGTTTAGGGAGAAGTCGTCGAGAATCTAGAGCCGAAGGTGACAAGAAACGATTTAGACAGGTTCAGGCCGCAATGTGCGTAATACCCTACGTCCTATATGGTGTATCTTGTATTGATGAGATGCTTTGAAGGGGGTCCCTGCCTCCCCTTATATATGCCGGAGGGCAGGGTTACATGGAAACCGTACAGGACTAGGAGACTTTTACAAGTTTATCTATAATTCCCTAATACAGTTTATCCTAACCGACTAGGACTAATCCTTGTCTTGTGCGTCAAGTCTTGTACGTGGGTCGGCCCATAGGATGGTCCGCCAGGGTTGTTTAGTCCGTCAGGACTCTACACCCACACCAGATAACATCTCCCATAACAATATCTTCAACATTTTTTGTTGGGGGAAAATGTATGAGATATCTGTATTCTCCTAGTTCCTTGAGCTTCCATTGCCATTCTTTGTCAAACATCCTTCTCAGGCTTTGGGTGATCCCCTCACTGTCTATCTCACCTTCTTCAATTGTAAGTTCTCCACAATTTTCAAAATTGGACCAGGCTTTGAATTTGTTTTCAGCACTGCTCACATCCACATGCAGGAAGCCTAAGCCGTGGTTTGCACTTCCATAATATTGAGCAACTCTCTGTGGTTTCATCCACTCAGGGCATCTACCAACCATGTGGTCTTTCTTTCCACATATGAAGCACACCCTAGGCTTCCACAGAAGATTGTTTTCTTGTGCCCCATCTCTTCGGTTGCAGATTCTTGTTCCTTCATCTTGTTCTGTGTCTCCTCCACGATCTTGCTCTCGTTAGGTTTTGGCTGGTCGCTTTGCGGGGGTGGTTGTCGCTGCTGTTGGAATTGCTGTTGCATTTGCTGTTGACCTTTTGGTTTTGTTCCCTGGTTGTTCAACCTTTGCTTCGGTCCAGAGTGTTGTTGGTATGGTCTGGGGAAGCCTTGGCGTTGCTGCTGGTTGGTGTCGTGGAACGGTGGGGGATGAAAGGGGGGCGGCTGGTTGGGGAAGAAGGCATACGGTGGAGGTACCTGTTGGTAGAACGGCGGCGGTGGTGGTGGTTGCCTCCAGTTGCCCCAGCCCCAGTCGCCATCTGGATTCGGGGGGCGGAAGCCTCGTCCGCGCCCTCTTCCTCGGCTCGCCATTGCCGCTTGGAGGAAGGTTGGTTTCTTGCCTTTCCCCCAGAAATCCTTCGCGAAATTGAAGTTCTTCGGCGGATCGGACCACTTGTCGCTCTTTCTCACTGGATGACAATCATCGGCGGAGAACTTCTTCGATTCCCACAGGGATCTGCGAATCCATACTAGGCCATCGAGGGGGGCCTCCTCAACCCTAGCCTCCTGGCGGCGCTTGCGGGAGGAGGAAGACGAATTGGGTATGAGCCAGAGTTGACCGAACCATTCTTCTATGGATTCCTCCTCGTCGTCCTCAGCGGGTCCCTCCCGTCGGTGGCCTTCCTCGTGGATCCACGTCTCAGCGCTCCCCTTGTTTCTCTCTCCGAATCTCCACCCTCCGCGTGTCCCTGCGGAGGAGAGAGAATGCTCCCTCGCTCTGGGAGTTTGGGTTCTCAGAGCAGAGGGAGGCAGCCCCTGCTCACGAACCGGGGAGGACGGGGGGATCGCTGGTGGCGGTGTGGTGGTCTTCGTCGGCGGAGGAGCCGACGGTCTCGTCGCCATCATGCAACAACCCCCGATTCATTATGTCATCCGTAGTTTTTAGGAATACTTGTTTCTTACAGTGTACGCTTCATCAAATTCATTACCTTCGTGAATTTCACTTGCTTTCCGTTGTCAAAACCCCTGCCCGTGCGGTTTATTTCATTGTACTGTTAGATTTGTCACACCCCTTTGACCAGCGACATGAAGAAATTGCGCAAAAAAATTAAAGGGGTGACTTTAAACCTTTAGATATATGTTTTTTAGTTTTGTGTTTGGTTGACTAAATCCTTAAATCAAGAAATGCAGCCATAGAATACTTCACATTTGTTTTTTGACTTTTGAGATTGAGGTGAGAAGAGAATACATATTACTTTAAATTAAACAAGTTTTATTTGAAACCAAACAATTTGGTAAAAGGTTCTAAACTTACAGCTAGTACTACCGTAAGCCTCTTTTTCTATAGCAGCATCATTATTCAATTTATAGCAAACAAATAATCGTTATATACCCACCGTAATCCAAAACAAGGCTACCACAAGTCGCTAATAATCCATTCTTTGATCGAGAGGTGCATGCAAGTCTGTAGCAGCAGGTGGTTGTAATCGATACTGTCCTCACGCCGCCGCAGTGGTAGCTCTCAACCCACACTCCGGCCGGCGATCACCGGAAACACATCGGCGGCTGGCAAGCACCACCGTGCCGGTTGCCGAGCAGCAGCATCGGGCCCGGGAGACAAAGCAAGTTGCCAATGTAGGCCTGTTAGTGAAGTGAAACTGTCCGTACAGGCCCAGGCAGATATACGAAATTTTTTAATTTTTATATTTTTTATTTATCGTTATTTCAAAAATATATACCTGATAATTTTTTTTTTCAAATTTGTCAGTCTGCCGCCATTTGGTCTGGCGATAGGAGGCAATCGCCGACTCAAACGGCGATTTCTTGGCTGGGCCGTGGCCCAAGGCACCTATCGCCGGATGAAACAGTTATAACCGTTTCATCCGGCGATAAGTGGTACCGCCGTGATGTAGTCGGCTACAGCCAAATGAAATGGCGGGAGTCCCTGTCGCCCGGCGATTTGTGGGTGCGGCTTATCGCCGGTTGAAACGGTTATAGCCATTTCAACCGGCGGTATGTTGTTTTTTTATCAAATATTTTTTTCATTATATAATGTTTCATAATGTTATGAATTTGGGTTTTGCTGACTAGTCGGTTACTCCGTTAGTCGCATGACGTCATAGTTGTATGTCTGACACATTAATTGTTGTTAGTTGATACAAAATTTAAACTACTTTTTTATCTTTTCTTTAGAAAAAAGAGGAAATTTGTATAGTGTAAATAATAACGTACTTAGTGGTTAGATTTGTAGGCAAAGTATTTGCATGAAATAAATTTGTATGTACGTCTGAAACTAGCTGAGTTGTGTGAGGGAATGTGTACTGAACGTGGCAGTGTTCATGTTTGAAGGACGCATCCAATGCTCTGAAAAGCCTAGCATACCTATGCACGGGTCTCATCCATCTGAAAAGGCTAGTTACTCAGCTATAGTCTATTTATTGCCCCTGTTGCGAGTGCAGTACTACCATTAATTGCGATGCGACAAGAGCATTGCATTGCTCTGTGCTTGGACATGGACTTGTCTCGTCCATCTGAAAAGGCTACTTCTCCAAAAGCTACACCTTCATGAGTCATGCATAGCCTTTTCAGTGTTTCATGTAAACACATAGACACGCATACAAACAGTGAGAGAGACAGAGAGGGAGAGAGATCAGTACAATGTCATGAGCGGTACCTCTAATTACTAACGTATAGGTTACCGTGCCTACAGATAACATGCCTTAGGTAACGTAAAATGACAATAGACAACGAACAATCTACTGGGTGAAGCGAAGAAATTTTCCCTTCTTGTTCCTTCCATCGGTTGTGGAAGATTGTGCAGGCTCCTTGTACCGATTCTTCTGTTCGTCCGCTTCCCTTTTAAACTGTGCTTCACGAGCTTGGAATTGTTCCTCTTGAATCTTGAGGGCCGCCTCTCTCTGACCTAACTCAGCTCGCCGTCTCTTTAGCTCATCTTCTTTACCCTTTAAACGGATCTGTTGTTGTCGAACTCGCCTTTCTTGTTCCTCTCTTGCAAGACGTGCTTCCTCCCGAGCCTGAGTGTGCCTTGCATAGTATTGTCCTTTGGTTTCAACTTCGTTGAACGAAACCCTTCCTAGTGGACGTGTGTCAATCCATTGCATGAATGTGCAAGCCTGAATATAAATTAGTGTTTACTTGAATTAGTTAAGGGAAGAAAAAAGACTACAAAAGAGATTAGAAATGAAAGTACCTTGAAATCATCATCTATGTCAGGACACTTGAAGAACCTACACCCTTTCTTGCCTTGAGGTAATGGGTCAGTCCAAACTTGCAGCCATGTACGGATGCCACAATGGCATTTGGGCCGCTCATTCCATGGAGGAATCGCATTCGGGTCATCCCTCCATGTCGACATAGATATGGTTGTTCAATGCGCACTGGGTGCATTCATCGTTGGTGGTAGTGTGTGTTATATAGAGCACGACCGTGTTGATTCATGGACTACGTCTATCGTACTAGTTTAGTGAAAGCTGCATAGTCCAAGGAATCCGATGTTGTTGTCCCCGCAGTAGATGGTAGCTGTAAGTCATTATTAATGTAGAATAGCCTTTTCATTTAATTTGTTGTTTTTTTGCTCTAGTTGAAGACATAAATGTTGGAGGGCTGGTATTTGTAGATGCCAAAAGTCTTTGGTGATAAGGCAGAGTGTTGCGTGGTGTAGTACCACGTGATTCCTCCATGCTACTTTATTTAGCCTTTTCAGTCTACGACCTTTATAGAGTGTACGGTATGCAGTCACGTTTATAGGAATCGCATGATGTGATGGATCAAAGGACCAACGTTCAACGTAGATGAAACCATAATTATTAAACACAGTTGCATGTACGAAGAAGTAGCCATGCATACAAAAGACTAAAGCACGGTGATCATAATGTCTAGATGCGCCCACGCTTTGGCGCCCCTCTCCTGGCACGTCTCCCCGCAGCCTGTGCCGCTCTGGTATGGTGCCGCGGGTACGTCAGTCGGTCCGGGGGAACTATGTCACGACCTGGCCGACGACCTGCCTCAGGAAGTGGTGTCAGATCCTCCTGCGTGGCCCCCTGCGTCGGTACTGGTGCACCACTAAGCTGTGAAGGGCCAACAACGTCATGTTGGCCACTGCCGCAGTACTGCTGAACCCACTCCTGGTTGTCGAACTGGCCCATGTTCTCGTCTGCGTCGTCGTCGTCGTCTGTCCCACCAATGTCTCGGTACTCTGCTTAAACAAATAAATGTCAAATATCTAACATAATAGATGCTTGCTATCGTAGTTGTGAGACGTTGTTTGATACATACCTAAGTTGGTCATGGGTCGTAGACGAGACGTAGATCCGGCCCGTATGCACCCATAGGAGAAAAAGACGACGAGCCTGCAAGTACACCAACAAGGGTTGCGCATTGCATATTTAGTTTGAAATTGTATTGCTATTATAAGTAAGAAAACAATCTAGTATGGTGTACCTGGATGTGGCGTGTACATGGGTGGAGGAGGACGAGGTGACGTAGTCGTGGTAACAAAGGGTGCCGGAGGAGGCGCACCCCATGCCGTGGCGGAGCTGTCCTGTCGTGTACACGTACCTCCATACGCTCCCGGACGTGGACCACGAGGTGGAAGGGTGGTGCCGTCACTACGACAAGTGACGGCTCGGCGAAACCGACCGCAAAGGTCAGCAATCTTCTTGTATGCGCTTAGGTGTGGCGCGTGCGTCATGTCGGAGCAATGGGCAAGGCTCGACGCAGCCTCTGCCTCAATCCCTTGTATGACATTGTACTACAGAGAATAAATAATGTGAAAAGTTAGATATAATAACTCAAAGAAAATATAAGTTCAAGTAAGAAAACATACCGCTATAGCGAAGTTCTGGTCCCTCACAAGGGGGTACGTGTCAGACAGCTGCGCCATAGCCATAGGCGCCTCTGGAGGAACATGCACCATACACGTGCGCGTCCTCGGAAGGTACCACAATAGGTACTGAGAGAACGCCTCGTCCGTGTGTGGACGGTTCTCCAAGACCAAGTCGTCCAAGGCTTGGTCCCAGGACTGAACGAACGGGAGGACCTTTGCCGCCCAAAGTGACCCTGGAGACTGACCCTGACGTGTCCACCTGGAATAATACAAATATGACAGGCTATATGTACTGTTCTTTTTTAGAAGTTATTATATGTAACATACAGATCCATACCTGTGCACGTGTGCCTGAACTAAGTGTGTCACGGGAACGGGAAAGTCCTGGTGGAGGCCGAACTGTCTCATGACTCGGTGCACGTGGTACTCCTCAATGTGGATGTCGTAGATGATTGGCTTCTTCGTCATCCAGTACTGCTGGTCACGTAGGCACAACAAAGAAAGGCCGTTCGGTGCTCGTGCAGCAACATCGGCAGGACTGTACGGTGTCCACCTCACGTCATTGTCCACAAGGGCGTCGAACTGACCAACAAAGTCAGGGTATGACTTCTTCGTCTGCACGCTGACCCAAATAGGCTGCGAAAAAGAAAATAATTGTTGTGAGCATTTTACTATACAAATTGGCAGTACAAATTGACAGTTAAAATAACTAAATCAACATCACATACCTTCCTGAGGCACCACAACGAACCCATCGTAGGCATGTCGACCTCATCGTGGTCTGGGGACAGATCAGTGTACGGGTCCAAGTTTATCAGAGGCCGGCCCACGGGGAACCGCTCGTAGGACCAGAGCTGTAGGAGCATGGGGCACCCAACAAAGATGGGCTCGTCTGCTGAAACCTTCATGACACACTTGCAAAGGCCCCTGTACGTCGCGGCCAACACAGCAGAACCCGAGCTGTACTGTGGCATATCGTCAAGTGGGGCATCTGCTATCGCCCTCGCCACTGGAAGGAGGTGCCTCGGACACGAGTCGCCCTGGGAGCTACAAAACATGACCCAGCCAAACAGCCACAGTAAGTAGGCCTCAAAGTGCCTAGCGACTGTAGCGTTGTCTGCGTCGTCTCTCATGTACTCTGCCTATATTAATATATCACATAGTTAGTCCAAGAACTAAACAATATCTTACATGATATGTTCAATTCACTATTACGTACACTGAACTGCAGGAGCCACCTCTTCGTCGGCCCGTGCATGGAAACGAAGGTCTGGTATGGTGGGGCGTGGGCGTTTCGCTGAACAACCGCAAAGCGAGCCAGAAGCTCGTCACGCCACAAAGCTGGCACGCCATGTGCGCCCACAGCTCGGCCCGCACAAGGCAGCCCTAAAAGCATAGCCACGTCCTGTAGGGTAGGAGCCATCTCACCTACCGTGAAGTGGAACGTATGCGTCTCCGGACGCCAACGGTCGAGAAGTGCCGCGATCAGGGAAACCGTGTGGCCTTGTCCTTGGGACGACGGTCGGGATCGACCATGTCTCCCTCAACCAGCCGCGCGAGCGGCAGAAGACCTGAAGCTCGTAACCTGCATCGTGAAATATATATCAGATTGCAATATAAGAGTGACTAAACCATTACAGTGACTGCTGAAATAACCCTTACCTAGGAAGCCAGCGAGGGTCTATCTGCATCGTCGCCATGGGAACACGTGCCCGAAACTTACCCTGGCTAAGGCCACGGACGGCAGCCACATACGATCGGTGCTGCATGTCGACCTGAGCGTCAAGCAGCTCAGGAGTCGTCATTTCTACAAGATTAAATTATTAGAAAGCAACATAACAGAGTATAATATGTAAAAAAAGGCATAACATAAGAAAGCATAACAGAGTATAATATGTAAAAACACTTAGTAGGTACAACATAGTTCTTAACACTTAGTAGTTACAACATAATTCTTACCACTTAATAGTTACAACATAGTTCTTCACATAACATAATAATCCAAACACTTAACATACATAATTATAGATACGCCAATGTTCCGTATTAAATTATACATAGCTTCTTAACATTATATAAGCCCATCATTAGTCACATGACGATCACGACGACTTGCAGTCTGCGTTGAAGGACCTGAAGCACTTCTAGATGGACCCGCTTGATTTGTGGCAATCTGCGTTGAAGGACCTGGAGCACTTCCACTTGGACCGGCCTGATTTATGGCGGCACCGTAGGTTAAAGCCGTGCAATTGTTGTAGTTGTGACCCGTCTCATGGCACTTCGAACAGATGCGCACTGCAGGACCTGCTTCAGATCGATCCATGTTGTTTCGGATGCGTTTTTTCTGGCGACGCCCAATACCTTGAATCATTTCTGGATCCGGGTCTGGAATATAAGTTGCATTACGTCCAAGGTCAGTTATGAAGTCACCCAGTATACGGAATCCATAAATCTCACGCCGCCAGGTGTTCCAAATTGTTTCCTTTATGAAGTAATTTGAGACAAACATACGAGGCTGCAAACCCCCTGCCTCCAAACATGCAGCAATAACATGTGTGCGTGGCAGGTGATATAGCCTTGGCTTTTGACATGAGCAAACACAACCATCATTGCTGAGAACACACTCATGTGTGTGCTTCTCACGCCTGCCTCCCATCCGACCTTTGTCCCTGCATGTAATCTCATAGCGACGTTCCACTGCACCAACTGGACAAACCCGGTGCAGATAAGCCTTTTTAAATGCTTTCTCCATGTACTCAGTAATCTTGTAGCCATAAGTTATCTGACTATTGCGCATATCTTTATCTGCCACCGCGAATCGGTCCATAAAATACTTGCAGGTGCGATATAAAAAGAACTCCACAATCCCCACAAGGGGTAGTCCTCTTACACCACGCAGCACCCAATTATAGACCTCGAATAGATTTGTAGTCATTATACCATACCGAGCCCCTCCTTCATCATATAGTAAAGCTCATTTCTCTTTGGGCTCATGTTCAATCCACTGCGAGAATGTCTTAATTTGCCTTCTTCTTTTCCTCCTGACATTTGGGCCATCCACGCCCACGTCTTCAAGGGAGATGAGGTCGTCCTCCTCCGTATTGATAGCTATCTTCGCTAGCTCAGCTGTTTGCTTCTTTGTGAGCTCATCTAGTTTATTCCAAAACAAGTTGAATTTCCTCTCCTGATTTTGGCTGCATAATCGCTTAAATAGGGTCATAAGGGTCTTGTTTTTGAATTGACTGTGAAAGTTTGCTCCCATATGCCTCATGCACCACCTGCTCTTTACGTCCGGCCATTGTGGAACCCTACGGCGCTCTTAGTTACCATTCTGCATGTCGTCGATTACTTGTAAGATGCCCTTATGCCGATCATGAATCAGACACACATTGGCTACATCTCTGACAACCATTTGCTTCACCCTTTCTAGAAACCAATACCAACTATCTCCAGATTCTTTCTCAACAAAAGCAATTGCCAAAGGCAACAACTGTCTATTATCATCACATCCAATGGCTGTGAGAATGGTGCCTTTATACCTTCCTGTTAAAAATGTCCCATCTATGCAGATTACTGGTCGGCAGTACGGAAATGCCTCAATGCAAGCAGCCAAGGATATGTTTTTAAGTCATAGAAGCTTCCTACATTTCGAAGGCATATAGTCTGCAACAACGCCGGCAAGTTATGATATGAAGCTTCATACGTGCCCCACCTCATCTCAAGCGCATTTTGCTTTGCTCTGTAAGCTTTGTTATAGCTAATTTTATATTTGAACTCCTCCTCAACGGCACAAATAATTGACTTCGGCTCGTAGCTAGGATTCTCCATGATCTGAGGGTACATGTAGTTAGCAATAAAGGCAGCTGTCAGGTTGCGGTGCCTTGATGCTAATTGCTCAAGCTCGCATGTGTGATCTACCACAATCTTGACCTGCCAGAAATCCTGCCACTTGCCCTTGGACGCGTACACCCTGAACAGGCATTCGCTTCTCACACAACGAATATCATATGTTTGCGGACTGCTCTTGAGCACTTTGAACTGTCTTTGCAAAGATAGAGTGGACCAACGTTTTATTGCTTCTTTCATATTATCAGGATTAGCATACATTGAACCGACGCAGACCTCATTCTCCGTATACTCCCATTGCACCGCTTCACCATCATTTACACTTAGCCTCGAAAAGTCGTACCCGTTCCAGTTCTGCGGGACACAATAATCATCTTCATCGTATGAAGATGAATCATCCACTGCATGCTCTTCACCCTCCCTCTGAAACTCATTGACAATGCAGTGATTGTCTTCCTCCTCATCAGCCTCGCCAGTTGCTTGACGAGGTTCCTGTGAGCCATCTCCATCTTCAGCTGGTTCATGCATCGTATCCGGATCTTCATCAGGTTGTCCATGCATCGTCTCCGAATCTTCTAATACTGCATCCCCCTGGCCTCCATCTTCGTCAACTGCTTCAGTACTAATTGTAGCCTTTTCGAACGCTTGCACAAATAATACCAGAGGTAAACCCCGACTAGTGGTGAGATTCACATAGTTCCTCCAGTTTTGGGTGCCTTGAAGTGGCAATAACTCCCAAAATACCGGTTCCCTCCGATTCACAACGGCCATGATCGAAATCTCATGTTGCTCTCGATTAAGTCCGAAAGCTTTAAATAGCCAATTGCAGATTGAAACCCAAGTTTTCTCTCTTGCTCGGGGTACTTCCTTTCTGAAGGAACTAAAGTCTGACAAATCTACCCCTTCAGGACCATATCTAACATCCCCAGACCCATAGAACACTTGAAAAGGTAATCTTTCTGACATGCCTGCCAACACAATTGACACCGATTTCTCAAACTTAGATATTTAATCTGGGGGCAAAAAGGTTTCTATTCAAATAAATTTAGTCCACCTACTTAAATATTTTCTAAAGAATCCTAATATAACTACACAAACTAAACAAAAATTTATGTTCATAAAATTCACTGAATAATATTTATATGTAGATATTCCTAATTTAAACTACTATGTTTCTAATTTTACTGACTACTATTTCTATTCAAATAATTTTTCCTATTAAAATATTTAAGTGCAAAATATTACTAATTTTATTGACTACTATTTCTATCAAACTATTTTTCTATCTATCTAAACTATTTTTTTTATTCTCACAAATTAAACTAAACTATTTTTTGAATCTCACAAATTAAACAAGGCAATATGCCTAAATTATTTATTCACTACAATTTCTATCTAAGCTTCCATTTCTATATAAAACATTTAACTTCCAAATATTTCTAAACAACCTTTTCGATCTATCTAAACTAGGCTAAAATTTGGATTTGTATTGGACTAGTCTATCTATCTAAACTATTTTTTCTATGTATCTAAACTATTTCTATGCAAATAACTAGCTAATATTTTTATCTACAGAGACATATACATTACAATCTATAGAGATATAGAGATTAAAAAAAATACCTAAACCAGAAGACAGATCTAGCAGAGTAGCACCCCACCCTTCCCCTCCCCTCTCCTCTCCTCTCCTCTTTTTCTTCCTCCTCTCTTCTTCTCTTCCTCTCCTCTGGTCACCAGCGCGGCAGCGCTCCGCGCTCTTCTCTTCCTCTCCTTGTGGCTGCGACGGGCTGGGAAAGGGCACGGCGCAGCAATTTATAGCGGCGCCTTCCGCCGGATGAAACGGCGGTAGGTTCGCCTACCGCCATTTCAAATGCGATAAGAAGTGGGGCCCAGGCGCCACCAACCTACCGCCGGTTCATCCGGTGGCATTTAATTGGGCCCCCTGGCTCGTCTGCCTACCGCTGGATGAACGGCGATAAGTAGCTGGCCCATCGAGGCCCACCAGCTATCGCCATTTCATACGGCGGTAAGCTGTGCCGCCAGCCCAAATGGCGATTTCTATGGCTATCGCCGTTTCATTTAGCGATAGGAGCCTAACGCCGGACCAAACGGCGGCAGGCTGACAAACTTGCAAAAAAGTTTATCAGGTATATATTTTTGAAATAACGTAAAATAAAAAAATATAAAAATAAAAAAATCTCCAGATATACCAGCTAAGCCCAACTGGCCCAGCATGGCCTGTTAACCACCAGAATTGCCTTGATCTCTCTGTGAATAAGCTTTGTTTGTCTGAAAACATGGTACGGATCGAGGAACAGAATCAGATCAAACGGACGTGGTACTTCTTTAAACAAGAAGGGTGTTCCAAGCAAAGCGAGTGGCCTGGTCAAGCAAACTTTTTTTTTTCTTTTCAAAAGAAGGGGAAAACACACACACCAGAACTTGTTCATGTGGTGAGTTATGAGTAGTGTTGCTGCCCCGAACCAAACCCTTTTTACCTTTTCGATAGTGTCTTGTACAAATCGCATGCCGTCCCATCACCATCAGTTTTGCAATGCACACGGCTCCCACAGGGGATGGCCACCACTAAAGCTACTAGGTGCATTGCCTTATCCACATCTGCCAAGTCACGCCCATATATCCTTTCTTGCGATGCCATTTATCAGTCCCAACTCTCGATATCTCATCTTGCTTGGGAAAGAAAAGGGCTTGTATGCATATAGATATAGGCTCATTATCCATGTGGCGAGGATACAGAGGTTGGGGAGAAAGATGGTTTGAGCTGCAAAGGGTTAGTGGTGGTGGTGTTAGCTAGGTTGCCACCAAACAACGAACTCGTCTGAAAGGGCACACCTCTTCTTGCTTACTTTTCTTTTCTTTTTCATGGGAGCTTGCTACAAGACAAGTCTTCAAATTACAAAGGGAGGATATTTACACAGTATTTGTTTTTTAATAGTAGGATATTTACACAATAATCTTATGATCCTGCTAGCACGTGGACGTGGTATATATAAGCGTCTAGTACGTCGTCTATACCATATTTTTCAATTACCTTTTTCACGACCGAGTCAAAATTGGACATCATCGTCGCGGTGAAGGGATACACTCGGGCAGCACCATCACATCGACGGATCGCCATCGATCCTCCTCTCGACTTCGACGCGACGGTCAATCACAAGCATTGAAGCAGCAGTCACAGCCTGAAGCATCAGCGAAGCAGCAGCAGCAGCGAGCGAGTGGGGTGTGGGCCCATCCTTTTGTTCTCCATGAACTTTCGAATAGGGACAACATGTCGGCGACACATACATGTGCGTCAGCACACGCTGCCGTTCTGACAGATCGGGCCAAGCACTCGTCCTTGGTCGGCTTGGCTTTGCTCCTCTCTTTCCTTTAACACACGCTGTCGTGTCGACGCCAAGCTTTTTGAACGCTTCAACACTTGTCCTCGTCGGCCGCCAACGAACGAGACACCGCCGGTGTCAGTCAGGTGGTGGAGATTGGTGAAGACACACGAGAGTGACATGTGAATTGTTTTCTTTAACAAAGAGTCGAAATAATCAATTAAGCAATTACCCGTTGGATCCCTTGTCTAAACTTTAAAACTTTAGTCCTCTCTTTTATAGTATTAATTAGGGAGGCTAGATGTAGTCAAATTGTAAGCTACTCCCTTCGTTCCAAACTATAGATTCATTGATGATGTTATGAATTTAGACAACTATATGTCTAGGCTCGTAGAAGATGTCATGAATTTAGACATTCAAAATGATATCTAGGATGACTAATAATTTGGAACGGAGGGAGTAATTGCCTGAATGAAGTCTAATTTATGAATATAATCCATGGATTCTAATTAGCACATGTTTATTAGCCTATATTTCTTTTGACATTACTCAGGGTAATCGTGAGCTATAATTAGGGTCAATGGATTCTACTCATACTACACTTTATTTATGTAGTTAATTTTGAAATTAACTTACCAAAGGATCCAAACAGGTTATAACTTAGGGCATGTTTGGTTCCATGGGACTAAACTTGAGTTTCCTTTTAGTCCTTAGAATGCCAAACACCGAAACAAAATGGCTTAGTCCATTAGTTCCTAAAAGAGTGATTAAAAGTGTTTTCTTTCCCACCTCATGCTCCCGAAAAGCACGCATAAAAGGGTGGACATCACATATGTATGCATACAACATAGTTTTTATACAACTGTTATAATGACTTTAGAGATGCACGCATAAAGGAGAGCCTTCTCCAGTGGCCAATGCATGGGTCAACATGGAGCTGGTGAATCGATTCATTCTAAATAAAGAAATGAAAAAAAAATTCTATTCATTCTAAATAGCGATGTGCAAAAGAAGAAAAAATGCTACTTTATTTTACAGTGTGCTGATTGATAGTGACTTGTACTCAAGAGAGAAGAAATATACTCTGCTTGAGTAGAGCTCGTTAAACGGTTCACTAATACATATGCCCTTAATCCAAAACCTAAATTTTAGTCCATAGACTAAATAGATCCAAAACATACAGAACTTACTTGATAGATGCTGGATGGTTTTAATCAACTTTTCAAGTGAACCACGACTGTTGGCTAACCAACCACTATTACCACTAACTAGTCACGTCATGGCAACTGCAGAATGGTCTTTGAAGAACGTCCTGCACATTCCTATCACCTTAGGCCTTGTTTAGATGAGAAAGTCGGTGGAAAGTTGGAGGTGTGAATAGTCCATTGATAAACGTGTCTGTGAGAGAAGATGTGACTCGATGTGACTGGAAAGTTGGTGGAAGTTGGCGAATTAAACAAGGCCTTGGCCTCTCTCTTAAACAACGACACATATCAAGCCCAAACCGCCTAAACGAACATTTTTCCCATCCTTTTTTTTTCCATCTTTTGCTTTGTCTCTCCATTTATAAATTCCTTCCCAGCTTGATTGCTTGTCGTCTTCGCATGGTTTGCCCGGTCAATCTTGCCCAAGCGAATGAATGAACGAATCTCCACCCCTCCTCTTCGGAGACTTTTACCCCTGTGCTATTAAAAAAGATGTCAATTACCTGTGTGCCACAAAAAAAGTTCATACACACCTGTGTGCCATGAGCTCATCTTTCTTTTACCTGTGTGCCATTTTGGATGGATGGAGTGGTAACGGCTGTTAACTGATGTGTAAAAAGACACTTTTGCCCTTGTGGCCAAATAAATGTGAATAAAATCGTAAAACGTATAAAATATCTTTTTAAAAAGCGTAAAAAATCAGAAAAGTTGAAAATAATTATAAAAACCTAAAAAAATAAAAAAATTGGAATTTTTTTTAAAAACCGTAAAAATATCAGAAAAGTGGAAAATAATTTTTAAAAAACTGTTAAAAATTAGAAAAGTGCAAAAAAAATGTAAATAGTAAAAACCTTAAAAAAATTGCGGAAAAATTTAGGTAGCTTAAAAAATACGACAAAAATTGAGAAAAATATGCAGAAAATTAGAGAAAAATAAGGAAAATAGATTTAATTTTTTGAATGACCATTGCATTCCAACATTTAGGCAAACAGGTTCACATCAACATAGTAACAAATACACATCACACCAACATTTAAGCAAATATGTTCACCAACATCTAATGGCATACAGGTTAACATCACCAAATAGGTTCAACATCACCAACAGGTTCACATCACCAAATAGGTTCAACATCACCAACAGGTTTAGTAGTTATATATTACATCAAAAGTAGTAATTTATTCTACTAATTTAGTCAAGCTTGAGTCTCTTCTTGCTTCTGGTATTAAAAGTCGGGCTTGCTGGATTGGCTATTTCAACTGGTGCCCTCCTTGGTGTACACTTCTTCATGATAGCTCATTTCTTCGTTGGCGTCTGTACATCATCTGGAGAGGCTTCATACAATCCTATGTCTTCATGAACAGTTGGAGGATGCTCAATTTGGATAGGAAAGGGGTCATTGGATCCAGTTGCAGACCTTTGTGAAAGCAAAAAAATGAAGTGAGGTTCAAAATGACAAAGTGTGGAAAAGTGAAAGATCATACCTGCTAGTCACAGAATTGCCAAGACTTGTTGTAGGTGGTGTCGCCTTCTTTTTTGCGCCTTTTTTCACTCTCTTTTTTTGTTGTGTAGCATTGGACACTGCTTCATTGTCTGGGAATACCATCCTTGATGCAGGAGTGGCCACAACAATGCTAGTGACCGTGTTACTGGAAGATGCTTTCTTTAGCTTTTTCTTTGGTGGACCCCTGAAATAAAGAATGGAAAAGTGTTATTATGCATAGATAAACATGAAGTGATGTCATTAAGTAGCTATGTGTACAAAGTTTACCTCTCAGCCTCCATTGCAGCTATGTCTTCTGGATTGCCATTCTTACATGTGTACCAATGGTGCCCTAACTGGTGACATATTGGGCACTCATGTTGCCTCCTGCCAGTTTCTCCCTCTGACTTCTTCCTACTACTACCTCCCTCCATAGCTGATTTCATCCTATTCTTCCTCCTTCCTCCCGCAGTTGCCTTCAGCAATGGAGGATGCATGAAGAAGCCATGGGTGGCTTTGGGCCACATGGACTTGTCAGGAATATATGGCAGAGAACCTGCATATGCAACTTTGAATTTCTGAACTGAATAGTACTCATCCACATAGTCTTCAAGTTTTGCCCCACGAATTGATGTGATGTAGGCAATGGCGTGTTTGCATGGTATTCCTGACCCTTGCCAAGCCCTGCAGGAACATGTCCTCTCATTTAGGTTTACTACAAACCTGAAGCTACTAGCAGAACTCCCCTTAGCACAAACTTCAGCAATGCCATCAGGTGAGCTTGTGATGACTTCAATGTCAAGGTTATAGCTAGCTGCTGTTAACTTCTCCACTATATGAGGTAAGATCTTCCCTTCAAATTTCTCGGCAACCCTTTTTCTATTATTCCATTTAATCAAGATCATCTGTCTAATAGTATCCATCAAATCATCTAGGTGCATGCCCTTAGCCTCCTTTACCTATAAACACAACAATCCATTTTTTATTAAGCATGGAATACAAAGGAAATCAATGCAAAGAAAGTGTTAAACAATGCAAACTTACCCATGAATTGAATGCCTCAGCCAAGTTATTGGTAATATAATTCACCTTCGACAATGTGGAAAACTGGCTCCTGGTCCATAGTTTCTTGTGATTTTCCTGAAGATATTTCATAGCCTCTGGTTTGGCTTCTGCCATGGCTAGATAATGTTTCCCAAACATGTAAGGGCTCCAAGAATATGCAGATGCCCATTCATCACTGCTTGCCCACAATCAGTGCTGAATGTAAGACCAACTGGGTTCCCTATAGCTTCCTTCAACCTCTCCATAAACCACACCCAATTCTCATTTGTTTCTGAGTCAATGACACCAACAGCAACTGGGTACATCCAGTTGTGCCCATCAACAGCACAAGCTACACACAACTAGCCCCTAAACCTTCCAGTCAAAAATGTACTATCTACTGCAAGGTATGGTCTACAACCTTGTAGGAAACCATCAACACAACCTTTCATAGCAAAAAATAGCCTATTGAACCTTATTTTGTCGTTGATGGTATGGTGATCGATTACAACAACAGATCCAGGACTACATTGCTCTATTTGCGCCTTAAATCTGTACAGGTTGTCAAAACTTTTGTCCCAAGGTCCATAAAGTTTATCCATAGCACGCTTCTTACCTAGATACACTTTCCTATAGGTCACATCAATTTTGTGACTCTCTTTCAACCTCCTTTTCAGCTCTTTGACACCCAGTGTTCCATCTTCCTTCAGCCAATCAATCACTTGTTCACACACCCAGAACTGTGTTACTCCTACACAAGAGCCTGTCCTCTTAGTGCTCTGACAATACCTCGCATGTTTTTCTAGATTCCTTGTGATCTGTCAATTTATACAAAAATAAATTATTAAGTATGGAATGCATGGTGTTACAAATTTTGATTAAGCATGGACCACATAGAGCGTTACAAAAATTTTACCTTCACTGTGACTTCATCACCCAAAGTAGAGGCATGAATTCTCCACTTACACCCCCAATCCTCCTTGCCACTGCAATACACCCTGTACCGAGTTTTATCACTCTTTTCAATTTCATATTGGAACTCATGTTTGGTAGCATGTGTAGCTAAAGCCAACTTAAAAGCATTCACGTCTGAATACAAAGTGCCTACTGCCATAGGAGGATCATTCTTGTCATAGTTTGCATCAGGTTTCTGTGCAAGCTCTCTATCATTAACAATGTCATCTTCCACTACTTCATCATCGGACAAAGATTCAGATTCAGATCCCACTACTTCATCTCTCTCTACTTCATCTTCCTCTACTTCAGATTGTCTAGAATGAATGGTAGTTGCTAGAGGTTGAGCACCAATGTCAATATACAAGCATTCATCATCAATACCCACATGTTCATTGGATGGGTTTGGGTTAGCCAGAGATTCATTATCTGCAGATTGAAGGCTAGTTTCAATGCTAGGTTCAGTTGAATGACCACCAATTTCCCATTGTGGAATATCAGGAGGATTGTCCATCCTACAGATGAACAACAATATAGGCTACTCACATATCTATTCATCCCTTCAGTAAGAAAAACAGAGAAGAGGAAGAAGAAAAATACCTGCAGATGCAGCGCGCAGGGGCCTGGCGGCGCGGGGCCCAGGCAGCCCGCGGGCCCACGCAGCCTGTTGCCGCGCTCACGACTGCGGCGCGGGGCCCACGCGGCCAGCGAGCAGGCGCAGGCGCGCCGCGCGCTCCTCTGCCCGCGCGTCCGAGCGCGCGCGCCTCGCGTCGCGGGCCTGGCGAGCGTCGGGCTGGGGCGAGCGTCGGCAGTGGAGGCGCCGGGAGGAGCTGGCGGCGGTGCTGGAGGATTAGGGTTAGGGTTTCAGTGGAGAAGAAGAGAGGGAGAGAGATGAACTGAGCATACGAGAGAGGAGAGGAGAAGGAGGGATGAACTGGGGAGAGGAGAAGGACAAAATGGACATTTCTATACGTGGGCTCCACATGTCAGGGCCATGAAACCGTTAAATCCTAACAGAATGTGGATGGAATGGCACACAGGTAAAAGAAAGATGAGCTCATGACACATAGGTGTCTATAAACTTTTTTATGGCACACAGGTAACTAACATCTTTTTTAATGGCACGGGGTAAAAGTCTCTCCTCGTCGCCTCCAGGCCAAGTCGTCGTCTCTCTTCCTCTTCCACTTCCACCACCACCATCCTCTTCTTCTTCCTCCCCCCCGGTCGTCGTCGTCTCCCCCCACTGCTCATCCTCTCCCCCTCTCCCAATCCCCACTCCTGACGCGGCTTCTCACCTCTGGCGGCGCCCTCCTCCTCGGCCGCGCCATTCTGTCCAGGTAATTGCCGTGCTTTTCCTCTGCCGCCGCCGTTTTAATAGTCCGCTCGTCCCGCTGCCCGCGCCACGAATGGTTCGTTGATTCGTCGGGGAAAGGCGCCTCCTTTTGGCTCGTCCTCAGGCCGATCCTTGATTTCCTGGGTTTCTTGCCCGGGGGAAATGTTGTGTGTGGGGGCGCGCCGCGGTGATGTCGCGCGGGATTGCGTTTGGGCGGATGGATACTGACCGTGGCCTGCCAAAATTTGCAGCTCTTGATCCGGGTCCTGCCGCCGTCGGTCGTCCGGGGACTCACCGCCGCCTGCCGCCAAGGCAAACCGGGCCTGAATCGCCGCCGTGCTCCGGCGCTATTCCCCCGTCACTCCATCAGCCGCGCGGATTCCGAGGCGGAACGATCGATCCTTGTGGTTGGTGCTCGCTGAATTTTGGGGACAACTTGCCTTGTCGGCGTCGGCGACGAGGGCGAGCTGATCTGGCGGTCTCGATTGATGAATTCGCGCCGGTCAAAGTCGGTCAAGCTCGTGTCGGCGCGCACTAACAAGCCCCTGGAGGTGGACATCGCAGAGGAGGAGGACGCGCGGATGAGCTCCTCGGCCGACAACACCGTCTACTGCTGCATTGCCAAGGGCCGCAAGGTGATCTACTGCTACAGCAGCAAGGACGGCGGTGACCCGGACCCTCAGGTCGAGGCCACCGCCGCGCTCTGCCTCGAGAACTCGCCGCCGCACCACCGGCATTACATCCACACCTCGGGGTCTCGGAGCTATGGCTACCTCATGGCCGATGGCCACACCTTCTTCGCCATCATTGATCCCAGCGTCGGGAACGCCGACGCCTTGCAGTTCCTGGAACGCGTCCGGGACGTGTTCAGGAGCAACGCCGCCAGCAGGAACGGGCTCCATGACTCGCTTGTGCCGGCTGTGCGGAGGCTGGTGGCGTCCCTGGAGAAGATGCCCCATGCCACGTTCGTCCTCGAGGAGAACACGGAGAGGGGAGGGTCCAATGAGGGCTCCGGATGCACGTCGTCGAAGGTGCCTTTGTTGGGGAAGAGTGGGAGCAGGAAGGAGAAGAAGAAGTCTTCCAAGGATAAGTTGGCATCGGCAGGGGATGGCGAGCATGAACATCATGGGACCAGGGGAGTGAGGATTGATGTGCCGGCGGAGGATGTCGGCGGCATGTCGCTAGAACGGAGTTCTAGCCAGTCCAGGCTGCGGCGGCAGCAGCCATCAAGGTCGTTGTGGATGCGCCATGTGAAGATCATCATCATTGTCGACGCCGTCATCTGCCTGGTGCTGTTTGCTGCTTGGTTGGCCGTATGCAAGGGCTTCCAGTGTGTTTCTGGGTGATCAAGCTGCAAGAATCCTTGCATTGGTTGGTTGCCTACAGTTTTTGAGTCATTACTGATGAGGAGGATCTGAATTCTGAATGCGGTGCCGTTTGATGTCTTCCCTTTTGGAAAGATAAATAGTACAAGGCAACAAAGAAATGGTGATGGAGAGATCTTGTGGTAAAATGATGGGCGAAAATTTGTGGTAAATGCTGCAAACACCAAATGACGGTGTGTTCATGATCAGATCATGGAAATGGAGGGTCGGTGTCTTGAACATGTACATACTCTTCATCTCTGTACATGAGAGTTGAGTAGGAATTTTCCGTAGTTATAGTGCCCGTGTGTGTGTGATATGATTCCTTTTTTGCTATTAATAGTTGTGCAGATGATGAATATGATATACCTTGCTTACAGTATAGTACGAGTGAATATATTGACATGCCTTTTTTTACTGTCCTTGGTGGCCTTTCTGTTGATTTATGCTGTCATCAGTCTCGTGGAAACCAGTCCTGGAGAGCTTTCTGTGAAGCCTTGTGGTTTTGAAGTTGTGAAACATGGTATCAAAAGAATGTTGCTAGATGCTTCTGATCTGGGGGTAAAAAAACTTCAGCCATCGAGGCTGTAGTTGCATTTCAGGTACCTGACTGTAGGGGAATTCAGCATCTGCAGGCTCAGATACATGTAGCAGTACTAGGCTACCAGCAACACCAAGCTGGTCCAATCAGCATGAGACCCTAGCTGAGATGTTCGATGTCAACAAGCTGGAACTGAATGATGTTGCTGGGCTCTACACCATCATACCGATCAGCTTGTAATCAGATGAGAATGAGATGCTGATCCAACATTCCAGCAGGCAAGAGCTAGCGACATTAGAAAGGAAAACATCATTGGTCCTGAGCTTATATTTTTCAGAAGGCTGCCGTTTCAGTTGCTGCGGACGAGCAGTGCTGCCACAATCTGTTCACACGAACAAAATATCACGTTGATTCTGACAATGCTCAACGCTAATTGCCTGAAAATCAGAAAGTCGTCTCTCTCTGTCTCTCTCTCTCTCTAAAAAAAGAAAGTCGAATATTTTTTTTGAGAAACGAAAGTCGAATATTTTTTGAGGGAATATGAGCGAGCAAGCAAACTCAGCCCGTGGGCCAGGTCTACTAGTACAACCTATGGGCCGGGCCGGAGGAAAGGGCTCAGCCCGTGGGTTGTTTTGTACGGAAGCGCTTATGACTTATCTATCGCTCATTATTTTCTCATTACACAAAAAAAATCAGCCGAGGAGGAAGAGGAGCCGTCGAAGGCGACGGCGGCGGCGGAGTCGCGGAAGGGAGGAGGCCGACGGCGAAGCCGTCGACGCCTTTAGGGAGGGATTCTGCTCGGTCCACCTGCGTCCTCAACCCCCGGTTGTCGAGTCTACGGCACCAAACCAAACCAAACCCTAAGCGGGTTCAGCAATGAGTCAGTTTGATCCCCATCCCTTCTCCCCTTTCTTAGATCTATAGGCTTTTGTGTGTGCTTCTTGTGTCGATTTGTTTTTCACTGACTCCGGTGTGGTTTCACTGGTTCCTGTCGATGTTTGCCTCAAGATACTTGAGAGATAGGGTAGAAGTAGAACATGTAGAATGATAGATAGAGAGATTAGTAGGTATAACTTGTTTTGGTTATGTAGTTAACATGGTAGTAATAACCTGCGAGATGGTGTCTTCACTGAATGATTTGGCTTGCTTACCTGTGTTAGACAGGAAGAGGGGAAAATCATCTGTTTTCAGTTCATTACTCAATTATTAAGGGACCAGAACCACTGAAGTACTGAACACAAGCATATGTTTTCCTGTGTTTTCTTTATTTTCCACCTATCAAATTTTTGTTGTAAGGAGACTTGTCACATTAAACATCTCTTGGGGGACAGAAATTTCCATACCTGCTTTGCTGCACAACTTTCCGGTGTCCATTTTTGCCCATGCAGGCTGAATTCGTTTAGGCCTTGTTCGGCTGCACGGGTTTGATTCCCGAGCTGGACCAGTTCCATGCATGGTTTGAGTGGTTCCATGCATGTCACTCAAACCATAGGATTTGATTCCATGAGGTCAGACTCATGGAACGAAACTAACCTTTTTGGCATGGAACGGGGCCAAACCATGCCGGGTTTCAAACCCTTCCAGGCCTAACCGAACAAACATTTTGGGTGGATTGGGATTGATTCCATGCTGAGATATTCCATGTGGTTTGGAGCCCATTCCATGTCAAAACGAACAAGGCCTTATCGGGATCACTTTATGCCCATTTTTTTAAGAGCTGCAGTGCATATCTTAGGCTTTGAGTTGATTTCTTGTCTTGACACAATCAAGATTGCCATCCAAGGATACTGAGTTCAGTTGGGACTCCTTGAATTTGGCATTATCAGGCACTTTGAACTGATTTTGCCTTATGAACTATATGTAGAGTTCAGTGATCACATAGTTCCGTAATTACTTCCAAGTGAAGTTTTTCATCTTTTTCCCTCTGGTCAATTTATCATCTTTTCCTGGCTGATGACTTGGCCCGATAGTGCTCTTTCAGAAACAAAACTAATGTATGTTGATTGTTGAACAAAGTAATATATTGCTCCGGGTCTACAGAAATTAGACACTTTTGAACCGTATGCCTGCTGGATCAGGACACAATGATCGTTGAACAAAGTAATCTGTTCCATCTCCTTTATCACTATTCATCTTGCATATTAATGTATAGGCACTGTTGATATGGATACTGAGCACCAAGATTGGGTATTCCTTTGCCCTCATAGTATCTAGATAACCAGACCATGAATGTATAGGCACTCCTTGTATTGAAGATGGTTGCTGATACTGTTCTTGTTTATGCTTGCAGGTTTAGTGTCAGTCAGAATTGAATCATGGCGGATTACAGGGTCAACTGCCCTTTTTACTCCAAGATTGGTGCTTGCCTTCATGGGGATCGTTGCGACCGTCTGCATAACAGGCCAACCATATCGCCGACTCTTGTGCTTGCTAACATGTATCAGCGCCCTGATATGATAACCCCTGGAGTGGATGCTCAAGGCCAACCTATTGATCCAAAGAAGATGCAGGAACATTTTGAGGACTTCTATGAGGACATCTATGAGGAGTTGAGCAAGTTTGGTGAGCTTGAGAACCTGAATGTCTGCGACAACCTAGCTGACAGCATGATTGGGAATGTCTATGTTCAGTTCAGGGAGGAAGAACAGGCAGCGGCAGCATACAATGCTCTTCAGGGCCGCGTTTACTCTGGCCGCCCGATAATTGTGGAGTATTCTCCTGTGACTGACTTCAGGCAAGCAACCTGTAGGCAGTTTGAGGAGGACAGCTGCATCCGTGGTGGCTACTGTAATTTCATGCATGTGAAGCAGATTGGCAGGGATCTCAGGAGGAAGATCTATGGGCGTTCCGCTTCCAGGAGGTACCATGGTAGAAGCCGAAGCCCCCCACCTCAGAGGAGGGGCCATCGTGACCGTGATGACTACCCTCGCGACCGTGATGATTACCGTGGTGGTGGTGGTGGACGGGGCAGAGGCGACAGGCCAGACAGGTACGATGATGGAGGGGGCAGAGGTGGTAGGCCAGACAGGTACGATGGAGGGGGCAGAGGTGGCAGGCCAGACAGGTACGATGATGGAGAGGGCAGAGGCAGCAGGCACGAGAGGTATGATGATGGAGGAAGACGCAGGCATGGTAGCCCGCCGCCAAGGCGTGGGAGGAGCCCAGTCAGGGAGAGCAGCGAGGAGCGCAGGGCCAAGATTGAGCAGTGGAACCGTGAACGTGAGGCCAAGCAGTGAGGTCCCTGTGGCAAGTGTCTCGAGGGAGACGAATTTGTTTGCTGGAGCTGTTGCTTAGCTCGTCGCTTATCGCTGTATCACAAGCGGGCATAAGTGTTGGTTGATATTCTGCGTGGCTAAGTAACCTTTTTAAGTGCAGGATTGCTCAGTTTATTTTGGTTATTAATCAGATCAGACATGTAAACTTAAAATATTTGCATCTGTATTGCATCGGACCATTTGCTAGTTTGCAGTTGAATCTTTCACTGGTGTGAAATCATTCGTGGTGTTAGTGTCATGTCAGTTGACTTGTCTCACCATCTCGTTTTCAGCCTTGTGATGCTGTTCCTTGGTTGGTTTCGCAGTCATATCTTGTCTGAATGGCCTTTGGCATTTTGGTCTACAGTATTCAGTAGCTTGCAGAAGGTGTGATTCGAAGTTCCGGCCTTCCAGGGTCCTCTTGCCATGGTGGTTGTTGCCTGGGGAGGCTTGGAGTCGCCTGGGGCTTCTGCTGTAGATAGGCATTCCAAATATTGGCATGTTGTCATGGATGGGCCATAGGTTATGATCCCTTGTTTTAAGCTATGTTTACTCACAAGGCGATATATATTTTGATTGAACATTGCTGTAATCTAAGTTTTGCATGGTTAGTTCTCTGGATTTGGTACTGTCCTAGTTACCTTAGGAGCGGTAAAATTTGCAGTAGTGAGGCATCATGTTATTTGTGTTGATGTAAAAAAAAAGAAAAAAAAACTGTAGCAAATGGAACTCTGGAGCAGAGATGGTGTCAACATGTGAGGGCACAATACCAGAATCAGAAAGAAAGCCTCTGCGGGCGAGAGACAGGAGCAGGCGAGCAGCATTAGATTCCAAGCACAGCGCAGCATCGATCGCCGGCGGTAGAAGCATACCATACCGCCGTCATCGCAGCTTTCCTGTCCAGCTCCGGCGAGCCGTGTTCGTCAACGCCTTGCTTTGGTCGACCGGCTCCCTGTTCGTCAAATTCACCAATAACGGTTCAGCTTTCATTGACTTAGGTTTAGGTCTGTGCTTTTTAAATCTGATCTTTTCGTCACTTTATATTATCACCATGGATAGATGATTGAAAAAAGGCGGATAACTGGTTGTACCTTTTACAAAGGTATTAGCCTATTAGGGTCCTTAATTTGAAAGGAGTATGTTCCTCAATAGGCTTATGTAACGAAAATCATGTATACTTTAAAAAAAAAAAACTCTTGTCCATAGAAAGAACATGAACCGCTCATCAACAGTTCATTCTTAAGCAGTGGACAAGAGGGTTCAAGTACGGCATTTTTGCTTCATCAAACGTCTGCGACGTACTCCTCTCGTGGTATCTCTGGAGAAGGAAAGGGACTTGCTAGCGTTCGGATGTCCGACGTCCGCGCGCAGTATAACATGGATGATGGAACATTGCAACATCCGGACATCCAGACGCAGTATTGAACAGTGCAACATTTGCAACATGGACGGTGAAACATTGCAGTATCATCCATATGTTACATGCAACATCATGTAAAAATTGCAATATTCAGTGAGAAACATTGAAACATCTGGTGAAATATTGCAACATCTAGTGAAACACTGCAACATCAGGCATATATTTTATACAACATCAATTAAAAAATTACACCATTCAAGTGAAACATGAAAGCATTACACTGGAACATGTCGATTCCTGAAACACCCCCATGAAAATATTTGCAACATTAAAAAAATATTGCAACACCGAAACATTGTAAAAATTGCAACATCCTACCAAAACGGAGAGGAGGACCATCTGAAACAGTAAAGTTTTGAGTTAATGTTGCATGCAATATATGTGTGATGTTGCAATATTACACTGGATGTTATAATGTTTCATCGGATATTGTAATTTTTATTTTTTGGTTGCATGTAACATATATATGATGTTGCAATGTTTTACCGTCCAATTTTTTATTTCTTCTCCGAACATCCTGTCTGTAGCATTTCCCAGAAGGAAAAGGTGCAATCGAAGATCCGCCTTTCTTCAATCATCCCTGCTAATATTACAGACCTGAACTTAACTCAATGAAAACTGAACCTGACTACGGTGCTCGGTCGGTGCAAGATGATATGAACAAAGCTCAGAGAAACTGACAGCGTTAGTTGAGGCTCAAGCCGCCTCGCCGGGCGAACGAGCAGATAAAAGGCCTCCATTCAAGCCCAACAACAACAGATTCAGGCCTGCCGCCCTCCTCTCCTCTTCCTTTTTCTACCTGGTGCTTTTTCAGAATCTATTCGCATCCAAACTTTTCCTTTGTTTGCATTGACCTAGTAGCAGCTAGTGGAGTAATACAAAACTTTGTAGCTTTAATTTTTCCACAGAAGAAATCTGCTTTCCAGAGTCCACCTCGTTTTTTTATTATTTAAAGCCTGTATATATATATGGAGTTGCTGGCAACCAACTTCTTTGTACAGAACTCGGAAACCATCTGTAGTCGAAGGGTAAGGATAGGTTTATTTCACCGTGTTGTTCGAGTTCTTATTTAGTGCCTGTCTCTGCTACAACCTAACACAACACACAGCAGGATAAACTAACAGTTTTCTCTCTGTTAGCAGGCTATATATTTTATTAATTATTTTTTTAAAAAAATAGCACGGTTAACCGGAGACTAGATACCTGTTGTGTTCCAGTTCATCCAGGACGAGAGAGTATGGAGCCATACGAACAGATTTGCATAATGCCTATACGTTATGCCGTTGCTTCACAGCATTACCAAGTAGCTAGTGACGGAGTCACCTATGCATGCTTACTACTTACCTCGTTCAAACTTGAGATAATGGGAAACAAAAGTCAAACAGTAGCCTACAAGTTTCAGGGTTTAGGGAAAAAAAAGACAAATACTTCATCGTTGATTCAGAAAATTCTGTTTGATTCTCGCGATGCAACACTATTGCCCTTACCGAAATTCATGTGTCCAAATGCCCTCTTTGCCGGCCTAGCTTTGCCGTGACGATAAAGCTTTTGCCGTGTGTATCCAGCACACGGCAAAAAACCGGAATCCAGTCGTGAAAGTGAAAGCTCTAGCTCCAAACATATACCAAGTATGGAGTAGACATACAAGAGTCTTCATGTGAGCTATTTTTCTAAGTTTTAGAGTGAAAAAAGGATACTAACTCATTTGTTAAACCTATTAACTCTAAATATATTATGGAGCTAGGAACTTCAGCCCTGCTTGGAGTATAGTTTAATTCAGAAATTGCAAGAGATAGAATTGAGAACCATCATCTCCAACCCACTGATCGATCAGTTTAAAATCGATTCTGAACCAGAGACTGCATGGCCTGTCGTGCTCCAATAATTCGTCCATGACAAGCTAGAGAGAGTATATGCATGACTCGTTGCGCGTTAGAGACTGTTGCATATGACTAGCTATACGCTACTACTATGTCTTTGCTTCACGGCATTACCCCATCCATGATTATTACTTAATTACCTTTTTCAGACTGGAGATATACAGTGCCGTGGGGAACAAAACTCAAACATGCAGATGCATGCAGTACTAGCATACAATAGGTTTTCAAGAATTAGGGGGAGACAAAAGTAAAAGTTATGATGCTTTCGTCACACACATCACTCCAGAATTGTGTTCCTCGTCCTTTCGAAACAAAAATAATTGCGTTCCTCCTCATGCAACAGCAACACTATTGCTGCCCTTCTAAAATTCATGCATCCAAACAGAGTCGTTAATTATTAATGGATTCCGCAAAATATTTTGTTTGGCAGATCTCCAGCTCCAAGTGTGTAAAGTAGACATAGAAGAGTCCTTTATGTGAACTATTTTCTCAATTTTTAGATTGAAAATTATAGATATTTATTTCCTTTCATTAATAAAGATAGTTAAATCTTCTGTTTTTATCCTATGGACTCCAAATCTACTATACGAAGTTTAGCTAGAATCTAAAGCCCTGCCAGCCGGGGTTGGAGAAAGACCAGAATTGAGCACCGTACCATTGATCGTCCGTCTCCAAGCCACTGATCCAATGCAAGTGGTTCCATTAAGTAATCGCGGTTTCGGTCGCGAATCAACGTCACATGTGACATGTGTACGATTAGATCTATCACATCTCTTATATAATCTTAAAAGATTATCGCTTGCATTGATCCATCCACATGCGAGTCATCATGCATGATGCCATTACATTTCACTGTCGCTAGCTAGAAACAAACGAGAAGTGGTCGCAAATCTCTTCACTTTTTTCGCTGTACAGTTACAACACGTTATTTGTAGGGCCTCTACTGTGTGCTTGATGCATCAGCAGAGCATCGTTCCTTTGTCTTGTCATGCTTTTTGTCCGGCCGAGTGTTGAACTGCATTCTGCATGTTCAGAAAAGGCATGCGGAAAATGACATCCAGTGTGAGAGATTTGTCATTTGTCTGCATCCAGCTTTTCAGCTCGGAGGGGAAAGCTGAAGAAATAAGAATGCCGATTCTGATCCGAATCACTGTATCTGGATTATTCTTCTTTTCAATTATCAGTTAGATTCTTTTTTTTTAAAAAAAAACAAGAAATGAGCAGCATGCATGGTTGTTTCAAGAACACACATTTTTTTCCGTCAGACAAACAATAGTAGTTCCCTTTGTGTTCGTTTTGAGAACAACGACCAGGCTAACTGACAGCTGATTACTGAAAGAGGAGTCTTGGCTTATTGATTGGACGGACCAGCCATCATATAGGAGTTGTGCAGATTGAAAGGCAAGCAGATGAAAACAACACGTATATACATACCAGCGAAAATCCGAAAATGCATTTCAAAAGAGAAAGGAATCTCAAAGAAAAAGGGGGCCACATGATAGAGGAAAAAAAGGAGCTGCATTGCATTGACTGGTAAAATCATACGACAACACCATCCCGAGTAGTGGTAGTATGTCGAGAATTCGGACTTCAGAGGAACAGCAGATCTGAACCGATATATCATTGTAGTGGTAGGATGCTGCATTAGTTCAGTTTCGTCAGGCAGGTAAATGGAACTACGGAGTATTACGAACTAAATGAGATTACGCCGTGGAAACGCGTCGCAGCAATAAGAATATACGGACCTAGTAGTGACAGACACATGTGACAGGGGAATTTGCTAGGGATCTTGTGTTTCCCAATCAGGGGGCCAGCCGCCAGCCGCCGGAAAAATGGTATCCTTTGCTGTGTTGCAATACATGGAGCGAACTGAGCTGCCCCGATTCCATCCAGGCGTCATGTATCAGCTTCCCAAAAGACCTGTCAAGTTGCAGGGACTTGCAACAGCTACCGTACTGACAGGCAAACGACCGGCTCGAGGGCTGGGTAGGATTACTAGCTTCAAGAATGCATAGGTGTACTTATATCAACAAATAAGGCCATGTTCAGATTCCCAACTATTCACTATTCATTTCAACTTTTCACTATTCATTCCAACTTTTCACTATTCCTTACTCACAAAACACGTTTCCCAGCGAATGCTACAGTGTTTTTCTTATGCTACAGTGTTTTTTCCTACAATCTAAACACACCCTAAATGGCAATGGAGGAGCATCAAATCATCAAAACAGCGTTCTTCTGGTCGCGCTGATGCCAGTGTCCTACGAACTGCGCAATGAATGAATGGATGATCGATCATTCGACCCAACCATGGATGAATGAACACGCAAATAAAAGCAACTAACAGCAGTTCGATGTGGTCAGTTCAGAGTGGATCATGGACGGATTATTGGACTGATCCGTCCATCCCAACGTACTCGTGCAGGTTGTTAGTAGTTGAAGCATTTGGTGGCACTGGTTTTATGCTTTGCCATCACCAACATCTCTATCAAATCCTGATCTGTTGCTTCTGAGATCGACTCGAGGAGCTAAACCATGAAGTGCAGGATTATCGTGTCATCTCTGTCCACTCAAAATGTCTCAGCTCATCTCTCCTTTTTTTTACCCCTTGAATCCAACCAAGGCCCAAGGGTGGCGTGCCGTTATGCGCCCGCTCTCATGATAGCGTAGCTAGCTTGCTTGACTATAGTCTTGTCAATTATTCGATTGTGTTTGATTGCTGACGAATTAGGCAGAGAATGAAGCACTAGTCGTGTCGATTTCTCATTGGCTAGCTACTGCTAATTAATCGCTCTAGCACAAATTACGGATCATTACATCATTAATCGTGTTTAGCACACGTGTGGTCACTTCACTAATCTGCCATGGTTTCGACATGCACAGCAGATGCTACTTTCAACTTATACGCCGCCCCTAGTAGTAGCATTAGGAACTCAATGGTTGACTACGTACACGGTACACCTCGCCGCATCTCTTTTTTTTTTTTAAAAAAAAAAGGGAAAGAAAAAAAGAGACACCGCGATGGCAATCAGGGTCAACTCACACATGCATCTCCCAATGAATTGTTGTTTTATAGGGCATACATTTTATAACTTCGTTAACGATCGAGTATCACCAACGACGCAATGTCATATTAGAAGGTATCTAAAATATAATATCACTTTTGTACATCAAATCCATATAGTTTGTTTCGCAAAAAAGGGTGCACATAAATTGATTAGTAATAATTAGTTAAAATGCATAGTTCGATATTCTCAAAATCATAATTTACCCTCAAATATAGACAAAGAGGTAAGTCCTGTTTTGAAATCTGAAATTTTCTCAAGTCTCCACCACTATTTTTCTGTTCTGTCAATCCACTCACGATTTGAGCTATGGTCGTTTCTCCTCAACTCTAGCAAGCCCTAAAGAGTCAAGAGGTTCGGATTCAACGATTTTCACTTAGACACTACTAATAGGCTAATTTTAACGATTTTGGGGTTTTAGGCTAGGCATTTCACATATACGCTGATAACCGTTTGAGGACCGACAAAAATAGTTACTATGCTAGTGATACATATCAAGTCTTGTTGGTTGATGGTGGGGGAGTTACAACCTGAGTGAACCTCTTTGTCAACTACACCGGGGAGATACTAGTGTGGCTAGGGCCTCAACATAGCCGAAACATACTACTCCCCAGAAAACATGTAATTCTGAGTCAAACTTTTATAATTCTAAATCTATGATACGAAAATATATTTCGTGATAAATCTAATTATAATTATCTGGTATCATATTTAGTCATAACTTTTTCTATATATTTGATCAAAGTTGAGGCAATTTGCTTCATTGGAATTTGAGAATTACATGTTTTTGGCTCGGACTGTGTTTGAAGAAAAGATCAAGAGGCAATACCTATGGCCGTTCTATTTAGGTGTTTTATCCTCACAAAAAAGGTGTTTTGTAAAAAAAAACTAAAATCGTCCCAGCGAAGTCCTTGCACGCCTGCATTTTGAGCATGTCACTTCATCACCTACAGCGCCACACTATTCCAGCGTCATTTTAGGGGTGTTTAGATTGGGAAAGATTCCCCGAAAAAACACTGTAGACCTAAAAAAAACACTATAGATGAATAGTGTTCTGTGAATGAGAGAGGTGTGATGAATAGTGAAAAGTTAGATGAATAGTGTATTTTTGGGGGAAATAGTTTGAATCTAAACGCACCCTTAGTGGATGGATTTGGGGCAGTTGTTGAACAGATCGGTCGACGCAATAAAGAATTGCAAAGGACGACAAGGGTAACTTCAACCGCGCTTCCTGATCCGTTGGGTTCATCAGGTGGCGCCATTTTCTGCAAATCGCCGGTGCAACCACAAATCAAATCAGGATCGACGGAATTCTGGAGCTCAAAAGCCAGACACACAACCAACGACTTTTGCATTTCCTTATCAGTTTTTCAGTTAACCAAATGGTATTGTAACATGAACGAATCCTGCGCTCCATATTGCAGTTTGCGTAGTGATAATCAAATTGAGAAAGTCAGGCCCTGGGATCTGGAAAAGGCAGACCAGGATATCCCCAGAAATAAAAGAAAACCCAGAGGAAAAGATCACTAGAAAAATATATTAGTGTTTCAGAGAAGGAAAGGAGCAGCCACTTTCATCTCTAGGCCATGTTCAAATTCCCAACTATTCACTATTCATTCCAACTTTTCACTATTCATTCTAACTTTTCACTATTCCTCCCTCACAAAACACGTTTTTCAGCGAATACTACAGTGTTTTTCTTATGCTACAGTGTTTTTTCCTACAATCTAAATACACTCTTATCCGAAGGTGATAGAGAAGACAAGGACAGCCTGGTGGTCAAAAGCTATACCAAACAAGACAATCAGTGAACTTGTGTTGAAAAAAAAAATAGAAGAACAAAAAAGAAAGGAAACATATTCTTTTCTGTTTTCTCTACAGAAGAGAACAAGGCTGGAGAGGTGTACAGCTAGTCTTGACGGTACAACGTAGCAAGACTGCAACAGACACAATCACCCAGAAACCGCCCAAAAGCTTCCTGCAATCCTGCTGCTTGGCGTTGAAATCCCTTAATTAATCGCATCAGCAGCCAAAGATGTCTCTTTAATTTTTTTTTGGTTGAGAAGGAGAGCAGAGGCGAAATAAATTCCTCCGGCGAGATTCGTGTGGGGATGAGTTAGGTGTCAGGACCACTCATAAATTCTGTCTGTTCTTTCAGATCTGCTCCGTGCTGTGCTTTGCTTTGCAGCGAGAAGAAATTCTCAAGGCCCAGCAAGTTTCTTGTTCAGGACAGGGCGCTCCCTCTCGGCTTCTTCCAGTTCTTGGGGCTCTTGCTTCCAACAATCTCCTCTCTCGTCTAGTCACTCATGCGTCGTCGCAGGAGTCCAATCTCGCCGCTCAGAGTTTCTTGATTTGAAGTTTCCATTTCCCCGGGAGAAAATCTGTTCCTTCCAAAAGCTGAATCTTTTCCCACAGGATCCTGTGCTGATTTCGCTCGCGTTTGCGAGTCCATTTCCAGTTGAGGAGAAGCGTGTTCGTGAATCCCGTAGCCGTAGCGGTTCAATCACGATCTCCGTCCTTGCTTGAATCTCGCGACAGCTCGCAGCTTGCCATACTCGTTTCCCTTCTCGATTTCGTCGTGATTTCAGGTCGGCTCTTGCTCGCCTTCGCCGATTTGCTTGCTCAAGAGAGTCTATAAGAATCCCCACCCCACCTTTCCCTCTTCCACTCCACGAGCTGCTGCTCTCTCGTGCTCCCAATGGGCAACGGGTTCGCGTGCATGCCGCGCAAGGAGCACCGGGGCGCGGCCTCGGTCTCGCGCAGCAAGCGGATGGGGAGCGCGCGGTCCGCGCGCGGTGGGCCCAAGCTGACGCCGGCGGAGGAGGAGCTCCTGCACCGCCAGGCGCTGGCCATGGCCATCCACCAGCACCTCGACGCCGGCGGCTCCATGTCGCGCCGCATCGACGCCGGGGCCTCCATGTCTCGACGCATGGCCCCCGGCTCCACCAGCTCCCGCCGCCGTGGCGACCTGCCGGACTCCGTCATCAATGCCAAGCCAGTAAGGCTCCTACTGCCCCTCTCTTTCGGTTCCAATTTATCACATGCTTGATTGCCTGCTTTTTCAACCTTGCGGATTGTGTTCCTGCATAATCCAATCCCAGAATCATTCAGGTCTCGTTGTTAGTTGTACCTTAGAATTGTATATTTCGGTGTTCCCATGAACTTGTGTATCTGGTTAGCGTTGTGAAACTTCTGTAATTCATAGTGTTTGGTCATTTGCAATATGTGCGTATATAGATGTAGCGCCTTAACTTTGACCGCTGATAATTCTTGCATGATATTTCCTAGAGATTGTTATGGTAGGATCTTCTCATTAGGATTTCTTGATTGAGGTGTTAGGTCTGTACCTCCCTGTTTATAAAATCGGCAGGTAAGGTTCGTTGCATGGTCATTGTGGTTTGGACTGAAATTTGACTCCAACATTGGCCTTGACGCATTGATTATGTAACTGCTACAGGTTAAGCTATTGACTTATAATGTGGTTGTTAGTTTTAGACTGCTTGTGATTGGATGACTTGAACTAGTATGCTTGTGGTGTACTCTTTTCTTTGTTGAAGAATTTGTCTTCTTTCGTACATGGAAACTGTCCTAAGATTTTGAATTATTTCTTTGTAGCTTCCTTTGTTAGGTAAATTTGAGTTTTATCTGAATATTTGGCTCTTGCCAGTAGTTGAATCATAACAAGTTGGCATTCCAGTTTCAGAAAGCAATTAGCAGTAGCGTCATTGTATGGAATTGTACCATGCTGAACTAGAAATTATGCTTCCATGCTTGCTTGGTGCTGTGCTAAATGATTTGCTGTCTATGCCACTAAGTGTCGAAAAGGTATCTTTGTGTGCAACTGTTGTTCCATACGTAAGCACAAGTTGTGGATGTGTATTTTATTTTGAAATAAAGAGTTGTGTATGTGTATTCCTGGAGAAACTTTATATGGCACTAGGTACTACCAGACAATGGTAGCACATCAACAGCAACATAACTAGTTGGACAGCATGGTTCAATAACTGAAGTTTTGTCTCATTTAACTTGTTTGATCCTCATGGTCTTTCTTGCTCCAGTCTGTAGATAACCAACCATACTTTATCTATTTGTCCTTAGCCTTGTCAGCATTTAACGTTGTCATACAAACATTGCCTTGTCATTCTTGAAAAAAAGATACTAATGTACTACTGGTATATGCTTTCAGCCTCAAATTGTTCTGGAGAAATTAGAAACAAAGAAGATCGTCCTTGTTCATGGAGAAGGTTTTGGTGCTTGGTGTTGGTACAAGACCATCTCCCACCTGGAGGAAGCTGGTCTTGAACCTGTTGCTTTAGACCTCACAGGTTCTGGCATAGATCATACTGATACAAACAGCATAGCTACACTAGCAGATTACTCCAAGCCATTAATTGATTACCTTGATAAACTTCCTGAGGATGAGAAGGTGATTATTACATCTGCTGTGCTGTGTATATTTATGCTGGGGAAAAACAAATTCAGTTTTCTGAGCACTTTGTTGGTAACGGTGATAATGCAGGTAATTTTGGTTGGCCATAGTTGCGGGGGTGCAAGTGTTTCATATGCGCTAGAACACTGCCCCCAAAAGATCTCAAAGGCGGTGTTTCTTACTGCTACGATGGTGAAGGATGGCCAGCGCCCCTTCGATGTGTTCTCAGAGGAAGTATGAAATCTCTTTTTACATGTTACCACTTCCATGTGCATGTTCAACAGGAACTTACCTTAACCTGCATTTTACAGCTCCGGTCAGCAGATGTTTTCTTGCAAGAGTCACAGTTTTTAGTTTATGGAAATGGGAAGGACAAGCCTCCTACTGGGCTAATGTTTGATAAACAGCAGATCAAGGGACTGTATTTCAACCAAACTCCTTCGAAGGTACACTTTTAAGCAATTGGAACTTGTGTGCTTTATTCACTGCTATCATGCCAGGACTTGTTCAGCGGATTTGCTAACAAGCTTGCACACACTTAAAAATTCAGGATATGGCACTAGCTGCGGTGTCCATGAGGCCCATCCCTCTAGCCCCAATCATGGAGAAGCTCTCCCTCACCCCTGACAAATACGGCACCGTGCGCCGCTACTTCATCCAGACTCTGGACGATCACATGCTCTCACCTGATGCCCAGGAGAAGTTGGTCAGGGAGAACCCACCAGACGGCATCTTCAAGATAAAGGGCGGCGACCACTGCCCCTTCTTCTCAAAGCCACAGTCCCTCAACAAGATCTTGCTTGAGATTGCACAGATCCAAGCTCCAGCAGCGCTGCTCCCGGGCAAAGCAAGCGTGGAGGAGACCGCGGTGGAGAAATCATGACTGCATGTATGTAGTGTACATGAAAAATGAGTAGCACATAGGGTTGCAAAAGGGTGGTGCGGGGGTTAATTGAAATCAGTTATCAGATAATAATGTAGGAGGTGAAAGTGTTTCTTCCAGGTATAGAGATCTGAGGTTGCCAGATAGTTGCCCTTTGCCTTGTGAATCAAATCCGAAGTTACTGTTCTCATGGGCAATGTTAAGTAAAGTCCTGGGGAGGCGTTTAATTCTACAGAACACTGCTGTGCATTGCATTCTGAGATCGGGGGTTCATATCTTGAGTACAATTTTGCACACCTTTGTTTCGTTGATTTTGTTGAGGCAGGACCGCAGGGGATTGATATACGAGCTTCTTTTAGTACAAGTTTGGCAGACTACTGTCAAGTAAAACATCCCTCTCCATCATGATTAACTATCACGCTCACCGTACTGATTTAAATCTGAGCTATTTATGGTGTTTTTTTTTTCTGCGCAAAAAATTATCAATATGCCCCATGGTTCGTTCGACGCAAACTGTCCAAACGGGCTGGTTGACAACGTGAAATGGGCTAATAAAGGGGGCATGGCCTAATGATGATGGTTCTTTGTAGGCCCACTGGGCACATGAGGCCTTTCGGCCCATGGGCTACAATTGCATCTTTCAATGCTGCTCCATCCAGCAGGAGACGTACTTGCCATGAACTGTACTGTACTAGTATCCTGGCCTGATACTGATAGGGATTCATACTAGATTGGTCCGCGCGCTTCGCTGCGCGCGTCTGGAGTCTAGAGATCCCGGGATCGGAAAATGGAAAATCTTACCGCATTTTAATATCTTTTGACAGAAAGAATGATACCTCAGGTAGTTTTGTAGACATTGATAATTAACACATATACAGAGTATATTAGAAATGAATTTTTAAGCGGCCAGAGATTTGTATATTAGTCATCGGATGCCGTATTAGACCTAATTCATGCACTAATCAAACATTTGGCCGATCGTGTCAGCCCCCTAGAGATCTGGAACAAATTTGTAGATGTGCTAGTCACTGACTTCCTTTCATGCACAGAAAGAATAATCGATTGCCCCTTATAAAGATCATAAAGATAATATATAGATTGAGATATGAATTGTATAAGCAACACATACTGATCCTAGAAGTACAGTGTTTTTTTTCTAAAAATAATATGATGTACATGAAATGCACAATAAATATCTCTGCAAGTGGGAAGATGGTGTGTTGGTATATTGCCATGCGTTGGTGGCATACCATTTGTTATTCTAAGCTGAATGTAGTAAATCGAACTAAACTGCAAACTTGAGGTGACATGACCGCTCGTTTCATATTCTGATAATCATCTTGAAACATATATAGCTAGAAAAGAACAAATAAATGGAACTGTGTGTGAAAGCATATAGGAAAACCATAGAACGCGAAAGAATCCATAAATTAAAAATACAATTTCTCCCTGCCAACTTTAAATGTAAATTATGAAATAGTCGTAACAATGCTCAGTAATCTTCCACCGGCCGGAACTTTAACCACTGATGTTGGTGAATTTTGAACGCTGAAACCATGTAATAGGATAGCTGACTTGCTCTCCTTTTTGTTTCAGCTGGTGCAATCTTGGAACTGGTACCAGGGCTGTAAAACCTTATGCCAACTTTATTAGAAGTAGAGATGTTGCTCCTTTTAAAAAAATAAAATAGAGTAGAGGTCTGAACAAAACCAATAAAATTTGCATAGTTAGTTTAATTAGATAAACACTCATAAAAGAACGGAGGTTTTTATGTACAAACTAAACTTACCTATGCAATTTGCATAGTTAATGTGGGCACAGAGAAGTTAACAGGCTAGTAAGCTGCAGAATAATGGGAAAAACAGGCACCATGATATCCATGACATTGCCACCTATTTTTTTTTCTCTGGGATTGCCTCTATGGATAGACATGGCAGGGAGCCAGGAACGTGTGATCACGAGCTGCACATGATTCGATGCATGCACACCGCTGACGCACACGACCGAGTGCACACGTGTCGTACTTTTGGTTCACACACGACACCATGGAAAAAGGCAGTTGAAACTCGAGAAAAAGTTGAAGTACGTTTACACTTGCCGTACATATATGAGAAGAGTAACATGAGGCCTCCATTGGGTAGCATATTAATTACGTTTAATAATTTTGTTTCGTGAAGTAGTCCGTATCTCTGCAATTAGTGGGCCTTGTTTAGATTGCCAACTTCCCACCAACTTTGCATATTGATAATCGTGCCCCTCTCACAGAACATGTTTTCCAGCACGCCAATTTTTCACCAACTTTCCCATCTAAACAAATATACGTACTATGCATTGCCACGATATAACTGGCCAGAAGACGTCTGCCATTTTATTTATTTCACATGCATGGTACTCCCTCCCCAAGAAAAAGGCAATTCTAGCACACTACCACGATTAGCATGTGTGGGAGGCGTTTTTTTCGGCACACATCAATGATTCGTGTGTCTACGGTCATCACGTGATGCATTACCGTTGTGCCTCATCAGATAGAAGTGGTAAAAAAAATTTATCCTCACGTGTCACACCCTGAAATTTGGGATTTCGGGATGTGATTATAAAAAGAAAATTAAATAAATAATTTTTATTAATTATTAAAACTTTTTCAACATTTGTCTTATTTACAGGGTATTTAGTATAGGAAAACAATCATTTTCCTAAATCAAATAAAAATGCTTTGTGTTGCCTTAATTGAAATGTTGCATTCATGCCATTGTATCTAATATTCCTTGAGTGTGAGATTTCAAAATACGTTTAGATGCCAATCAATCTTCCCCCGAGAATTTTCCTAGATTTTTCTAGGAATTAATTCTCTTTTCCTAAAGTCAAATCTATTTATTGGAAGGCTTTAAAATCTCTTTCATGAGCTCCAAATATTTTATTTTGGTTCAAAGTCTCCAACTCTGTCTCTGGAATTTTTCCTAGGATTTTTGGAGATTTTGGAATATTTTCTATGGTTTAAATACATTTTATGGGATTTCCTAGAATTGTTTTTGAACTAGAATCTATTTCCTGAAATAATAAACTTAATCTTTTTCCTTCCTGGGCCGAGCTCATTCCGACCCAACTCTCTCCTTTCTTTCCCTCTCCACGCCGGCCCATCTTCCTACTCCTGGCCCAGCCCGCCTCCTCTCTCCTTCTCTCTTCTCTTTCCGACGCATGGGCCCCACATGTCATCCTCCCTCTTCTCTCCCACTGCTCTCTCTCTGTCTCACTGAATCGTGGGCCCCAGCTGTCATCTCTTACCTCCCATCCCAATCGCACGCAAGCAGGACTTGTTCAACCTCGCGCTGCCGCTCGTCTTCGTGGCGCGCACGCCAAGATAGTCTCTTCCGGCCTATTTATGCGCCGCCACACCTCCTTGAGTCTCTTCGTCTCGAAGCCCAAACCCTAGCTTCCGAGCTCCTTTGCGCCGCCGCCATTGACCTCGCGCCGTCGCCGTCGATCCGCGCCTCCGTTGCCTCTTCGTCAAAGTGGTCTACGTCTGGAGCTTGGTAAGGCGGTGAGCATCGCTACCGAGTTTTTTCCCCCTTCTTCCTCGCTCTCTCGCGCCCTCGTTGCCTCACCGGAGCGGCCGAGCCGCTGCTGCGCGTCGCCAGCCACCCCCGCCGCCTAGCTTCGCCCTAGACCCCCAAAACGAGATCCCCGTGGCCCCAGCTTGCTCCTGCGCCTCGATCCAGTCGAAACGGTGGCCTCTAGCCCCGTTTTCTCTCGACTCCGGCGATGTCCCGGCGAAGCTCCGCCGCACGCCGTCTCCTCCTTTCTTCGCCGGCGAGCTGATCCGCCCAGGTGAATGCGAGCCGCCCGATGGAAATCCGACGGCTCAGATTAGATCCAGTCCAAGTCAAACCACTTTCCCCGAGTCAGCCATGGCGATTTTGCAGAAGAGACCCTGCAGTTTTTGCTAATCAACCCACGGTCCAACCTTAGTCAAAAGTAATTAGATATAGGTCCTGTTTTTAGCAGTTTAGCCCCTGAACTTTCATAGTTTTAAACCCGCCGTCCTTGGTTGCTAGTTTTACGTGTTAGCCCTCGTGTTTTCATACGTAATTATGTTTTAGCCCTCGGTTTCTTTCAAAACAGCCCCTAGAAGGTTAGATTTAGTACAAAGAAGCCCCTGAACCTTGTTTTATCCATAGATTTCACGTTTTAACTCTGTTTAATCTCGTTCTTTTTGCGCTTATCTTCTAAAAGCATAGACTTTAGTTTAACAGTGTTGTTTACCAAGATTCATGTTTTGAGAATAAATAAAATATTAATTTGTTTAGTATTTGTTATATGTTTTACAAATTGCATAAAATCTAATTAGAGCTCCGACTCCATGTTTTATAGTATTAATTTGAATAATGTTTACTTCATATGTTTTTCCTAATTAAAGCTAGTAAGGTTATATATTGGTTTTTGTAAACTAATAATTAATTTGTTTAATGTTCAATGTTGAATCTTGTTTTCTAAATAAAACATGACCATGTTCATACATCGGCTTTTATGAATAAATGTTAATATTTACTTCACTAGCTTTTCTAATTAAAAGTTAATTAAGGTTTATACCCCGTTATTTCATAAACAAATGATGTTAATATGATTAACAACTATTGAACTCTCCTTTTCAAATTAAAATCTAATTAAGGTTAAAGCATCGATTTTGTATAATCTAAATTAATATGTTTGATTTCCAACTTGAATGTGTTTTCAATAAAACTTGTTTAGTCCAACACGATACATTATGTTATTCGTCTAAATGCTCCCTCATGCTTTCTTGCAAGTTAAAATATTTAATTGATATAATTATTATATAAATATTTGCAAATAAAATTAATTAGGCTTTAACCCATCTTTTCATATCAAAGTATAATTTGATTAATTTAAATAATGAATATTTCTCTAAATATTCATTACATGTATTTTTCTTAATTAAAATAAATAAAGCACATAGTCTTTACTTTCTTTTGTAATATAAATTATCCGATAGCTATACCTTTCCAACCGTTGTTCCGTTTTCAACGTTTGTTTCGCCCTTGTGATCGTAGTAGCGAGCCCTATCGTTTAGTGCGTTCTTTTAAAGCTTTTCTTTTGATTGGTGTATTGTTCTTAGTTGTATCTATTTCTTTGCTTGCATGTTTGTGCTTGTGCTCGATGTTTGCTACGATTAGAGGAGCATCGTTCCGAAGCTGTCAAGAACAAGAGTTGAAGACTGAGCAGTGGTATTCTTTTGCGGAAAGTCAAGTGTCCCTAACCATCTTTCTACCTATGCTTTATGAGATCATATGTGTTAATTGGAAACCATGGAGAACCACCCAGGATTAACCGTACAACCACAATACTACATGGCTCTGGTCTTGGCTAATTAATTAGAAACCTTGGTTAGGAATGATTTTACCGAAAGGGCATGGGGGGTGGCGGTTGACGGTGTATAGCCCGGTTCTCTCGGGAAGTGGGCTTGGCTAAGACACTATACCCGTTAGGGAGGGTTATGCCTGCTTCCGATTCGGAAACCTTAGCGGGTCGTTTCTAACTAGGGAATCTTTGTAAAGGCCTCGTAGCGTCCCTATGCAGTCACACCTCGGAAGTGTGATACGTGCTTTGGCCGGCACAGCATGGTTGGGTTTAAAGTTCCTCGGAGCTTTTACGCGAATTGTGGTGGAAGTGTACAACCTCTGCAGAGTGTAAAACTGTTATAACAGCCGTGTTCGCGGTCATGAATGGCCTGGACCCTTACATGATTAATATACTTAAAGTTGATATTAAATTGTTCTGGTTATTTCGGTGGCCTTGCTGAGTACCAACCATAAGTGTACTCATCCTTGCTTATTGCTGCTCAGTATTCAGAAGGTGTGTGAAGTTGTTGAAGATGATACTAGGCGTACGCAACCCCCAGTCAACTGCTGCCTGTGGTGAAGAGTTCAAGATTCCGCTGCTAAAATACGTTTGTATTGTCTTTATTTTATTATTTCCGCTGTAACTTTGAGTTCTGTTTATTCATGGAGTCTATCATATGTGTGAAACTTGATCCTGGCACACATATGAGATGCATCTGGTTTCCTTTATAAAACCAGGTGTGACATCACGTAAGACCACGACCGTCGGATGTCCACGTGTCACGCGAGGAGGCCTCAAGTGCTGGATGGGCTCCTTTTCGTCGAGCGGTAAGAAGTTAACTATACCCAACCACGATGCTATCCTATCTCCAGCAGTACGTGCACCGAGGCTCCCAATAACGGGTGAGGTCATAACCTACAATCTCAGTTTTTGTTTTTAGCTTCCCGATCCTGCCAAATATTGTGGCTTTACGGCCGGGCCGGATATGGGTACAATGTCATCTCAACTAAGCATGATATACCTGTACCAGCGCAAGTCTATGTTGATCATGTCTCTTCAACAGGTAGGGTGGTGATCTTTTTATCATCTGCAACCTGCTTAATACTTGTCATGTTAGGATTGGGGGACTCTGCTAGTTCTTATAAAAAAAAGTACAAGATAGGGGCGAAGATCTGAGGGAGCTAGGAAAAACTGAAGCGAGAGATGCGGAGCGAGCAGCTGGGGCGCCGGCAAGCCCTAGCCCCGAGTAAGCCTTAACCGTCTCTGGTTTGCTTCTTGCAGTTTTCTCCCTGATGAGTGATGACCTTGTGCTGCAGATGGACCAGTTCCTACAACTGCAATGGATGAAATTCAGGGCTCACCCTCTGCAGGTCAGCGAGTTGGCGATTCCGAACATGGAGGAACAATGGGACATTCGATCCAACTCCTTCCTAATGTACGTCCGCAAACAATTTTGATACGGGATTAATACAATGGTTACTACCTTGCTGTACCTAAACCCATAACAGATTGAATTGCATGCTATTTATGATGCCTTTTTTATATATAAAAAAGGCAAAAAGAGCCAAATTAATCCTTCAACTATTGGGTCAACTTCGTCCTCAAACTATCAAGAAGTCTTGTTTAGTCCTTCAACTTCACATTTGAGAGTCAATTCTGTCCCTTATCCTAGGTGGACTGCCACATCACCGTGCCATGTCATCTATTCACCATGTCCAGATCTGTTTCATCCATTCTCTGTTGAAAAAAAAAAGCTTCCCGCTCCGTCAGCAGAGAAAGCAGCACAACTAGCAGTATTGATCCTTCTCCACCGATGCAGCAAAGCTGCTGCCTCCTCTCTCCACCAAGCAACAAGCGAGGCAACACAAGAAGCCAGCAGCTTCATCCTTTTGCTCCCCTCTCCAATTGGCACCCAACAGAAGCTGCTCTTCCTCCCTCCATCAATTCAATCAGCAGTCTGTCTCTAATTAATTTTGTTGGCAAGTTAAATCAGCAAGTCAAGATCCAAAACGCCCAGCTGCTCAAGCCTCTCTTCTCTCTAATTTTCTTCCCCACCGGAAATGGTGAATAGATGACATGGCATGGTGATGTGGCGGTCCACCTAGGATGAAGGATGAAATTGACTCTCAAATGTAAAGTTGAAAGACTAAATTGGACTTTTTGATAGTTTGAGGACCGAGTTGACCCTCAGCCAAAAGTTGAAGGACCGACTCGGCTATTTTGCCTATAAAAAAAGAAAGAATTGTATAGTCTTGTCAACGTTATCTTCCATTGCCTTTGGCAGATTATGTCTATATCTATCTTACATGTAACTGTCAAAACTTCATGATTACTATGTCGTTTTTCTTTCTCTGATTCAAATCCCATGTGGCTTAATTTGAAATCAAAATTTTATCACATGCTTGTGCACGCAGGACATTTGGCGTCATATACATTCTTTAATGCCAATGGATGCTGCTGGTCGCGCTGCTTGCCTTTCTCAATTCTTTCTAAGTTCCTGGAGATGTTATCCCAAACTCACTTTGACTCGATATGCACTTTGCTCAAAGTCGAAGGCATATGGTGAAAATTTAAGCACTAGAATTGACAGCATTCTGTGAAATCATTCGGGCATTGGCTTGAAGATGTTGACTCTTGATTTATACCATGAATACAGTTCCTTTCCTTATATCGACAGCTGGCTTCAGGTTGCAGTTAAACCAGGGATCGAAGAGCTCACACTTTTTCTATACGAAGACGAAGAGTACATATTCCCGATCTCACTTCTATCTCTTGGAGTTAGAAGCTCAATCCGATCTCTTGAGCTTCGTTCTTGTGTCTTCCGTCCCACACCTGAACTTGGCCCATTGAGAGGCCTAACAAGACTGGCATTGAGGGATGTGCGTATCACAGGGCTGAAATTAGAGTGTCTGCTTTTCAACTCCCTTGCTTTGGAGCTTTTGGATCTCATTCATTGCCACAGGATAATTTTCCTGAAGATACCTTCCGTGCTATTGCAGCTTAGCTGTGTAAAGGTTCGTGGGTGTAGCTACCTGCGAGCAGTAGAGAATAAAGCACCAAATCTCTCCAGTTTTACCCTCTATGGACAAGTTTCAAAGCTCTCACTTGGAGCAACATTGCCAATGATGAAGGTATTCGTAATGCGTTGTGATAAAGTTATCCGTTATGCCCGTGCTAATCTTCCACCCATTATGCCAAACCTCAAGACTCTCGAGTTAGGATCAACCTTCGAGGTAAGCAATACATTCATAAGACAATACCTTGCTATGGTGAATAATATTCTAAAAATGACATTTGTTGTGTAGGTGAATACACCGATGCTGCCCAGCAAATTCCTCAACCTCAAACACCTGATCATTCAGGTTAATGGAGAGACCTTGTCCCCATCGTACGATTATTTTTCTCTGATTTCTTTCTTGGATGCGTCTCCTTCCTTAGAGACTTGGTGGCTAGATGTAAGGCATTATCAATCCTATCTTGCAAATTAAGATAACTGGTCACATATTTGGGTGCGCTCATTGATTTGGTTTCCTTGTTTTGTCTTCAGGTGCATCAGACACATATGGAACATGAATCAGTTTTTGAAGGTTCCTCACATTTAAGGCAGTTGCCTGAATGCCACCACGACCGCCTCAAGAGTTTCGAGGTCATAGGATTCAGCTCTGCAAAGGGATTGGTTGAGCTAACATGTTGTATTGTTAAGAGCGCAGTCTCACTCGAGCGACTTAGATTGGACACCCTTCATGGTGATTTGAGGTGTTTCGAAGGAAATGACAGTGATTCCTGGGATATTTGTGAACCCATTAGCGAGGTCTTGCGTGAGGAAGCCATTAGAGGGGTGGCGGCTATAAAAAAATATATTGAGGATAAAGTCCCACCTACAGCGAATCTGATTGTTCTAGAACCTTGCCCACGGTGTCATACCACTACAGTTGATCATGGTTTGGTAGATGCTGCAAGTTTCATCAGCCAGTGCTAAGATGATAGAGGGTGGAAGATGGCCTGAGTTATCTTAATTATACCGTGTGCAATAATTTTAATTTTTATCTCAGTGAACTGTGCTTTGTTTCTTAAATTGTTGGAAAGTTATCTTGAATGCACAATGTATGGTCATTTAGTTACTGATTAATATCATGCTTTGTTCTTGAATCATTGGCCCTGTTAACGGTTTTGTTTTGTTTTATTGGAACCTATCATGTGTGTACTTTGGCTTATACAGACGCTTGCCGCTTCTTCAGTTAACATTTTTTTTAAAAAAAGAACATGTTGTGCCTGCATGATTCAATTCATTTAGACTGACGTTATATGGGTACCAAAATTTATTTTCCCGTACTCAGGTGAGCTGCACATCATTGTGCGGAATATGGAAGGCACTGTACAAGATATTGCTCCTTTCCATACCAGTGCAAAATTGGTACTTACTCAGGGAGTCTAGACTAACTACTTTTTTTTTTGTGCAACTAGACTGACTACTTGTGATCCGAATCGTACAGTACTAGCACAGCCTGGTAGATCAGTAGTGTGCCGTGCTACAAATCTGCAATTCACCCTGATTCGTTGGCCAAAGTACAGAGTCTTTTGTCAGATAGTTGTCTTTTACCCTGTAAATCGAATATGAAGTCAGAACACATCTTAACGGTATATTGGAGACGACCAGAGCATTCTGACCGAGCTCTTGGTTGAGGTCATGGTGTTTGTCATGAAAATTATACAAGGTAGCTTGAATCTAGCTCACTGGTTCGATCAGTTCCGGTATATTGGATGAGGTCATGTTACTTGGACGAGGGAGAACATTGCACTGGGAGCGGGTGTATGTGCCTGGACAAGACCAGGGGCGGCCTCGGCGTCCGTGACCTAGAACTCCAGAACGCCTGTTAATTTGCTACTACTCAAGCTGCTGCATCGTCGTCTTCTCACCAAGAGTCGTCGTCCTCGATCATGGGTGCGCCGTCACGCCTGCATTGCACATATGGCTGTATTCAGATCCCAGAAGTACTTTTTACTTCCTATTTATCCCTCTCACAGAAAGACCGGCGGCGGAGGCGGGGCGTAGCGCTCCATATCCTGCCATCCTAGCTAGCTAGTAGTAGTATCTTACAGTTCTCCTGAGTAATGTCCAGTATCTGATCTATAGAGCCCTGTGGAGGCCAGCGTTTGATTCTACAGGATCGACAACAGTGCTGAGCTCTCTGGGTTGGTGACTTCATTCATGCAAACAATGGCTCGAATGTTCTCACTGGTTTCTATTCCAAACGTGAAATGGGCTAGCTAGCTAGGATGGGGTCACAACATACAGTTGTGCACGCGGCTATATTACATATTGACGAGAGCGGACTCGTGAGGCCGACGTACGGACAGCAACCAAAAGCGATACGATCGGGCGATCCGAGTCTGTCTCTAAGTTCCAACCAGACGCGGACATCCGGCATCTTCCGTCCGTAGCAGGCTCGAGCTCGATTGAGCTGGGCGGATTCCAATCCGAGTTGAGTTACGTTCAAAATAAGCCAGCCAGGAGCTAGCAACGTACCGGAGATATATACAGATACATAGATAGATAGAATATCAGAGATCTCAAGGAGGCCGGCCGGGGAGGGCAAATTAACGAATCCAACAGAGCCGTCACCGTCGTCTAGCTACTCGATCGTACGTACCATGGACGTGGATAGCAAGCGGCAGCGGCTGCAAACCTTAGCCCCGAGTAAGCATCTCTCTGATTCGCTTCTTCGCTTGCATGCAGTTTTCCTTATTTCATAATTAAAAAAGAAATGACCTTTTTATCAGTTTGTTCACTAATTAACTTATTATTCAGTATTTGAATGCTTGAATTTGTTGGGTTTGCAGATGCGTCGGTTGCTACATTATTTGATGATGGAATTCCCTCACCCTGTCAACGAGTTATTGGTGATGGCACTTCCCAAACCTCAGGATCTTCAATCCCCTGTATTCCTGAGGTATATATGACAGCACAATTCTGATACATTAATTATTTACCTTACTGAAGAAGTTTCATTAGGCTGCTTTGAAGTTGAAAATGTATCCCATTCTTGTGCATATACATGACATCTGGTGCCACATACATTCTTTAATGCCAATAGACGCTGCTGCTCGTGCTGCTTGCCTTTCTCGTGCCTTTCTAAGTTCCTGGAGACGTTATCCCAAGCTCGATTTAGGTCGTGTGACGCTTTGCCCCAAGACAGATGGCAGAAATTTAAGGTGCAGAATTGACAGCATTATGAGGAGCCACTCGGGCATTGGTCTCAAGATATTTAAGCTTGGCTTGTATAGTGAAGAGAGTTGCTTTCCTTACATCGATGGTTGGCTCCAGCTTGCTTTCACACCAGGGATTCAAGAGGTTGATCTCTGGCTATTCGAAAAGTACAACCTCCCATGCTCGGTATTATCTGATGGGGTTAGAAATTCAGGGTGTGTTTAGATTGGGGAAAGATTCCCCGAAAATACACTGTTCACCAGAAAAACACTGTAGATGAATAGTGATATGTGAGTAGAAGAGGTGGGATGAATAGGGAAAAGTTAGATGAATAGTGGATTTTTGGGGAATATTTGGGAAACTAAACGGGGCCTCAGTCCAGTCTATTCGTCTTGGCGATTGTACCTTTCGCCCCATGCCTGGATTGGGCCCCTTGAGAAGCCTTACAAAATTGAACATGTGGTATGTGCATATTACTGGGGAGGAATTGGAGTGCCTTCTTGTCAGTTCCCTTGCTCTGGAGCATTTGAACCTCAAAGTTTGCGAGGAGATAATTTTGCTAAAGATACCATCCATGCTGGTGCAGCTCAGTTACCTAGGTTTCTGGATGTCACAATCTGCAAGTTATAGAGAATAAAGCACCAAATCTCTCTAGCTTTATCCTTCACGGAGAAGTTTCAAAACTCTCACTTGGAGAAGCATCGCAAATGATGAAGGCTTTTTCCTTGTCGCGCAAAAACGCCATTTCATACGCTCGTGCTGAGCTTCCATCCATCATGCCAAATCTTGAGTCTCTTTTTTTATATTCGGCCATTGAGGTGAGTAGTGATAGTAGGTCCATATATACGACAATAGCCATACCTTTTGCGCTGGTGTGAAATTAATATGAACATGTCATATTTGTTGTGCAGGTTACATCACCACCAATGCTGCCCACCAAATTCCTCAACCTCAAGCATCTGGCCATTCAGATTTATGGAGCGATGTCTTCCCAGCCCTATGATTATTTTGCTCTTGCTAGTTTCTTGGATGCGTCTCCTTGTTTGGAGACTTGGCGCCTGGATGTAAGTCCATGTGCCTATGTCCATCCAAATTAATAAGATACAATTTTTATATTAGGTGCTTACATTAATTCAATTTCCTGGTTTCGTCTTCAGGTAAATAAGGACCGTGGGAAGCACCAACCGGTTTTTGGAGATTCTTTACATTTGAGGCAGCTGCCTAAACACCTCAAGCTGAAGAGTGTGGAGATCATAGGGTTCACATCTGCAAAGATCTTGGTTGAGCTAGCATGCTGCATTGTCAAGAGCGCGGTCTCACTGGAGCGACTTACTTTGAACACCTTTGATAGCTTTGGCTGGTGTTCAGGGGGAAACAGTAGTGATTGCCAGGATTTGTGTTATCGCATTGAACAGGATATAAAAGAGGAAGCCTCGAGAGCAGTGGTGGCCATAAGAAGATACATTGAGGATAAAGTCCCCCCTACGGCCAAGCTGACAGTTTTGGAGCCTTGCCCCTGCTCAAGGTGTCGTTCCACTCATAGGTGTGATAAATAAATGATGATGATGATGATGAGATATCAACAAGGTTGTAGGTGATGGAGGGTTGAAGTTGCTTGTCATAGGTCATTCCAGTCCATATGGAATCATTTCAATGATCAACCATGTATTTAGTTCTTAGATATTGTGGGGCAAGTTATCATATTTGTTGAGCGTTTTGTTTCTTGAAACGTTTGATATTACCACTCGCTCCATCTGTTGATCTGAGGCGAGCCTTGACCAGCAACACCATCCGTGGTCAGTACACGTGCAATACAAATTCAGTAGCCTATTTTTACTTTATTTTTGTAACATTACTATATTCTAGAAATGGAGTTTGATAATCTTAATTACAGGGCTTTACCAAGAAAAAAATAAGTTTGGGTTAAAGTTTAAAACATGGTTTTAGCAGAATAAAAAATGAGATGTAGGAAAATAATCAACCTCTAAGATCCAAAAACTTAAGAACATAACCATTGCGGTCAGTGTAAAAATCATCTCCGGCTTCTCTGCACATATATCAAACTCCCACCGGCTAAGCTGCTAAATTATAATTTGGTAAATTTTAGCATTCTCAATTGAAGTTCTAAAGGCAGATTTGCAACTGCACTCATTCTTCTTCAGAATTAAGTGATAACCAGTAATGATATATCGTCAGTTAGAAGTTAAGTTTACTTGTGCCATAATGAAAATATTGGACAAATGTGCTACGATAGCAAGTAGACAAGTAAAATGCAATTAGCTCGATCTTTCTTTCATAGGTATCGCAGTGTATACTATACGTATACCATACCGAAAGGAAGCACTGAACAGGAGAGAAAGTAGGCAAGCGTCTTGAGGGGAAGCAACAAGCGACCGGATTGCGGCGGCGCCGCCATCATTTCCGCCTGGGACACCGACCAGGACCGACTGACCATGGGGGCTCTGGAAACCACTGTTCCCGCAAAGCTTGGGTAGGGTATACCGCCACTTGAAATTAGCTGTCACAACGAACTTGGTCAGACTGTGCAACGAAGAGAAGACTGAAGATGAACCGGCCCATTTGCATAGCCAGACAGACCGTCTTCAGAGTTCAGACAAGCATCATTGCGGATGCGCAGCAACTGTTGTGAACTGATGCCAATTGGTGGGGTTTTATCGTATTGATCATGTAGTAGCAGGCAATTAGTGGGCACTGGGAAAGCTTCCAGGTTGTGTTCATGTCGCAAGCTCAAGAACTGATGACCAGAACTAAACATGCATGCGTGCTCCTTGTTTGCTGCTGGCAGCTCTGGAATTGTATGCACGCAACTCTGGAGTATGGAAACTGGTACAGTGAGGTGATTGACTCATGAACGAGCTCTATTTCCTTTTTTCTCGCCCCCCACCCCCCCCCCCCCCCCAAAAAAAAAAGAAAAGAAAAGAAAAACTACCGACCCGAGGCGAGCCCTCCGCCGCCGCCGCCGCCGCCTCTCTCCATTTCCAATACGCTGCCCCACTCCGTCCGATCCGAGAGAGAGCGAGGGAGCGCCCGGGAGGAGAGGAGAGATCGAGAGCGGAGGCGAGATACTGTCGATGGGCTCGCCGCCGCGGTCGACGAGATGGTGGGGAAGGCGGTGACTAAGCGCGCCCACGACATCACCGTGCGCTCCATCCGCCTGCCCTCGCCGAGCTTCTACAGGCGCGAGGCGGCGCGCAGGAGGGAGGAGGCGCAGCTGTCGGTGATCACCAACGCTGGCCGCTTCGGGGACCTCATCGCCGCCGCGGGCGTCCTGCTCCTCCTCGACGCCGCGTTCCTCCCCGCCCTCTTCAAGGAGCCGTGTACCGCGCAGCGCTTGATCGACGCCCTCAACGACCTCCGCATGCAGCTGAGGACCAAGGCGCACGCAGTGGGCGGCGGTTTCGAGGTCCAGGCCAGCGCCATCTCGGACCTCATCCACGCCTACTACACCTGCACCCCCCTCCAGAAGCCCGAGTGGAGCATGCGCCTTGGCATCGTCAACATCACCAACCGCGTCAAGGCTCTCTTGGATGACGTCGTTACTATTGGCGTGTAGAGCGCGTGCGACTACTTTCTTCGGTGGTGTATGTACATTCCAACGGGCGATGCTTAGTTCTTTTGGCGGTTTAGATTCCAACAGGCGAGTTTAGTTACACTGGTGGTATGCTAGATCTCAACGAGGCGTAGCTAACATTGGTCAGGTTGTGAGTTTTGAGTGGGGGGAAAGCTGTCATGTTCAGCCCTGTGACGTGTATTGAACTTCTCTTTCAACGATGACCCAAACGTGAGCAGATGTTTGGCTTCATCAGGGAACATGTTCCATCCTGGCTTTGTTTCAGCATCAATGTGTTTGGCCAATTTTGAGCGCAGGAAAACCTGTGATCTAGTGTTGCTGTCGTTCTGTCTTTTGTGTGCAGGAGCATTTTGAGTGCAGGAACATCAAAGTCATTACCATTTTGCTCTTGTTCTGTCGTTGTACCTAACCTTTGATCATCTGTGTGCATACCATCATCTGTGTTGCATATTGCAGGAGCAAAAACTCATGATTGGCCTCATTTTGTTGGTTCCAGTATATGCTGTTCAATCCGTAAGTTGGCTCCTCTCCATTCCTCTCCGGTTAATTACTTTGCATCTGAAACAACCTTGATTTGGTTTCATAATTGTTGAATCACAAAGGAATGACATTGTTTTATGCTCTTCAACTGTTAGAATCACAGAATAAAAAATCGATCACAAAGATGTCTGAGAAGCTGGTGAAATACCTAAACCTTGTTTTAGTTTGGTCATGCATGGGCCTGCTAAATGCTGAATTTGGATGAAAAATTAATTTGCATTGTGAAGCACCCTTTCCCTTTGAGCTGCTTTATGAGAAATTGGTACCTTGGTCCTGACTTCTATCATTCTGTGAAGCAATGTTATACATTAGTTGTCCTTATCGCTCCCCTAGCACCGATAAGGGTCACCTAGTAGTTTTGAGCGGCTAGAAACCTACTCGTCCAATTAGCCGATGATTTATCGCGATTAGTCGTCTGACTGGGTGAAAACCGATCTTATTTGTGTTGCTTCGTGGGCTGTCTGAACTATGAGCTTTGCTGAGTGGAATGGGGGGATGTTAGGCCCATTAGGTTTTAGGTATATAGAACACAACTGCAAGCGCTGCCAAGCTGCAGATGCCCAAATTACGGGCTATGTTCTCTCTTTTTCTATTTTTCTAGCTATGCTTTGTTCTTGGTTTGTCTGCTGCTGCTTATTAGTGCTTACTGCTTACATATATGTGTGATGTGCATGTGCAAATGTGGATGTGGGTCAGCATCATAGAATGGTGGAAGTACCCAACAATGAAGCAGGTGGCATAGGTTCATTAGCTGTTGACACTACTTCATCAGCCGCTCTAGATAGTATAAATATCATGTAGTATATATATGGTATATATATAGTACACATATCATATCAGCCCTGAAGGTATGGGACGACTATACGGACGACTAGGACCGACTAGGCTCGACTAATCGGTCTGATCGACGATTAATCATGACTAATCTTCTTATTGGTACCCTGGCGACTAGCTTGATTGGACGACTGTATAACATTGCTGTGAAGATTGGTACTGTTCAATATGTATGTATGCATGATGGTTGACCTTTGCCTACTTTGCCCATTCTTGTTTATTTTGTTCTGATCGATTACATGGTTTCCTAATTTCTAGATGATCCTAAAGCCTATTTGTGCTGTCTTGGTAATTCTCATGGTACTTTTGGGAATCTATGGAGAAGGAAAGTTTGCATGGAAATATGGGTATGAATCGATCCATCATTCTTACGATATTGTTCTTTTGAATACTTTAATATGGAATTTTACATAACATAGTTTTATCCTTGTATATTTAACTAAGACTGTCAATCCATGCTCACAATTTAGGACCCAGTGACCAAAAGATTTCAAATTCTGCATCATCATGAATTTACTGATTCATTTGCAGGTATCCGCTGGCGTACTAAATTATTTCAGCCAGACATGGGCATTATATTGACTTATACAGTGATATACTGCAACCAAGGATAAGCTGGAACCTATTGAGCCCGTGTCTGAGATTCTTACGTTCAAATCTACTGTATTTTTGACCTGGTGGCAAGGTGTTGCTGTTGCATTTCTTTTCTCAACTGGGCACATTTGGTGCAAAGTTTGCAAATGCGTATCCAGGATTACATTATATGCCTTGAGGTTTGTTTTATCTGCCATTTTAATTTTCCATTGTCATGGTTTGATTCTGCCCATATTCTCTTGGTTCACTTATCCATAGGATGGAAAAAGGAAAATCATGTTAGGCCTCTACAAAATTTTCTTTAAGAGGTACTACATATCTGAGTTTGGCCTCTCAATGTCTTTTCAAGCTCCCTCACTAGTGTTGATGTAGAGGCCTGTTATGTCCTTCTGTGACCTCTATAACACAATGTTTCATATTTAGTAGCTGTTACACTTGGACACAAACATTTCAGAATTTTCTATGGTTCCTGAGACATATATTGGTATAGCTGAATGTGCGGCACCTGCTATATTGTTGAGTGTTGACCACTTCACCTCGATCCTTCCAGACTTCCAGTGCTTGCTAGGCAAAACATTGCTGTCTCTCTCACCCATCACTGTGCGTAGTATGTTGTTACAGAGAAAATTCTTGCTTAGTGTGTAACTTCAGTCTACAAATATATATTACTCATGAAAAAATATATAACTGAATTGAAAAATGATGAAGCACAAAGGAATGATATTGTTTTATGCTCTTCAACTGTTAGAATCAGTGAAAATAAAAAAAATGATCACAAAGATGTCTTATAAGTTGGTGAAACACCTAAACCTTGTTTTAGTTTGGTCATGCATGGGCCTGCTGAATTTGGATGAAAAATTAGTTTCTCTCTAAATTTTAGCCAGACATGGGCATTATATTGCCTCATACAGTTCAATACTGCGACCAAGGATAAGCTGGAACCTATTAAGCCCATGTCTGAGTTTCTTACTTTCAAATCTATGTATGTTTGACCTGGTGGCAAGGTGTTGTTGTTGCATTTCTTTTCTCAACTGGGCACATTTGGCGCAAAGTTTGCAAATGCGTATCCAGGATTACATTATATGCCTTGAGGTTTGTTTTATCTGCCATTTTAATTGTCCATTGTCATGGTTTGATCCTGCCCATATTCTGTTGGTGTTGGTTCACTTATCCATAGGATGCAAAAAAGGAAATCATGTTACGTACTCCCTCCGTCCCATAATATTCGCAATTCTAGGCTCGAACACGTAAACCAATGCTACACATGAAATTACGAAATTGCCCCTTATCCAAACAATGCATGGGTCCCATGTGGGTCCTACCTAAACGTACATGGGTCCCACCTAAACAATATGTGGGTCCTACCTAAACATACATGGGTCCCACCTAAACAATATGTGGGTCCCACGTGGGTCCCGTCTAAACATTACGTGGGTCCCACGTGGGTCCCGCCTAACACATTACGCGGGTCCCACGTGGGTCCTGCCTAAAGATATGTGGGTCCCACACAAATAGTACAACCCCTATAATGTTGCAATCATTGCACCTCAGGAAGAGAGAAAGAGTGCAATTATTTTGGGACAAATTTTAAACTCTAGAAGTGCAAATATTATGGGACGGAGGGAGTAGTTCATTTCATTCTTTATTTTATTAGGAGGTTATATCTATCTGTTAGTCAAATATATCAAATTGTTATGCTTACACTAAGTTATTCTTAAAGTTTCTGATGTCATAGTATTTTGTTACTCTATATTAGGGTGTGAATCACGATCCCGATATTAACTGTACCACATGTCAATGAATGCTTCCTTTAAATTTGGTTTCCTCAACTTTCCTTTATACTAATGTGCACATGTGTACATCAATTTCTGTTCATCACTGATCATAATTACCCATGCCTTTTGTTTCCTTAATAAGAAGAATATATATGTTCAAGTCTATTCCTCTAACACAGTTTCTGTTGAGTAACAGGTGGGTGTTGACAGCTTAACAGCCTTGCAAACACCTGTTACTCGGTTGAGTTTTCCTCAGAGCGTTGGTGATGTTGTGTACGTTGGTCAGTGGAGAAATCGTGTGCTTCTGATGCTCAAGTTGCTTTTGCCTGACACATTCTATCCCAACTGCCAACTAATTTGTTCATGGTGCAATTTTCCATATGGTTGATGATGTCAAATATACAGTTTCCTATGGTGTGGAGCATAGTTTTACAAAGATTAACAAGACAACTCATCAAATCTCTGAAATTGTCAAGCAGGCCGAGAAGCAAAAGAGGTAGGCAAAGGATGACAGCCATCTTATTCCCACGATGATATAGAAAAGAAAAATGCTATTTCTTTGCTTCTATCTAGTTTCTACCATTTGAAGGCATTTCTGATGGCATCAGAGTGTCAGAATCAGCCGCTTCTATCTATTCTACCATTTGAAGGCGATTATTCGCATTATTCTAGGGGATTAGACGGAGCTCAATCACAAATACATGAACGAAATGCGTTATTCTGATTTCTCACAGCGTGTAACCGGGGCACACCCGTCGGCCGTCGCCCATGAGGTCCACGTCGCACCCCTTGCCGCCGTCCAGGACGTTCACCTCGGCGCCCTTGGGCACCGTGTAGCCGTCGATCTTCGCGCTGTCGGGTCTGTATGCTGAAGAGGCTCATGTACACGAGCAGCGCTCGAACACACGGGCGCGCCGGAACGCCGGTCTCACCGGGACGGCGGTGAGGTTGCTGCGGACGAGGCGACAGTAGGGCCCATTTTCGTGTTGCTATCTACAAATTCCCTTTACAGCGCGCAGATCACACACTGCGTAGCTAGCTGCTCACACACGCAAGATAATACCCACTCCTACAAATAGATCATGAACGCAATTTTTAATTATGGTAGAACAAAGTCTATGAACAAATCAACACCACCTAACAGCCACTTCTTTAATCTTTAATCAGCTTTACCCAATGCAGTTAACCAGCTGCACCAGCAGCAAAGCCGGCGAGTTTCAGAATGAGATCAGCTGAGGTGCGGGATGTTTCAGAATCAGATCAGCTGAGGTTTGCTAATTAACTTATTATTCAGTATTTGAATGCTTTAATTTGTTGGGTTTGCAGATACGTCAGTTGCTACATTATTTGACGATGGAATTCCCTCGCCCTGTCAACAAGTTATTGGTGATGGAGCTTCCCAAACCACAGGATCTTCAATCCCCTGTATTCCTGAGGTATATATGGCACCACAATTCTGATACATTCATTATTTTCCTTACTGAAGAAGTATCATCAGGCTTCTTTGAAGTTGAAAGTTTATCCCATTCTTGTGCATATGCAGGACATATGGTGCCATATACATTCTTTAATGCCAATAGACGCTGCTGCTCGTGCGGCTTGCCTTTCTCGCACCTTTCTAAGTTCCTAGAGATGTTATCCCAAGCTCGATTTAGGTCGTGTGATGCTTTGCCCCAAGACAGATGGCAAAAATTTAAGGTGCAGAATTGACAGCATTATGAGGAACCACTCGGGCATTGGTCTCAAGATATTTTGTTATTTTGGCTCTTTTTTGTTCTTTTTGGTTTCTTCGACGTATATACTTTGTTTTATTATTTATATTATTGAACTGTACAATGCTTAGGCCCATGGGCCTAGAGCCCAAGAGCTATGTCGGTTAACCCTGCCACGGCTTGCTCTCCGATTCGGTATGAGACTGGGTCCAACAGTTGTGCATTGCCGACAGCAACCAAAAGGGATCCGATCCGAGTCTGTCTCGAGTTCCAACCAATATAATCCGAGTTGAATTACGTTCAAAATAAACCAGCCAGGAGCCAGCAACGTACCCGATATATACAGAATACAGATACAAAGATAGAATAGAGGAGCATCAGAGATCTCAAGGAGGGGAGAGGAAATTAGCGGATCCAACAGAGCCGTCACTGTCGTCTAGCTACTCGATCGTACCATGGACGTGGATATGCAGCGTAGGCAAACCTTAGCCCCGAGTAAGCGTCTCTCTAATTCGCTTCTCGGCTTCCATGCATGTTTCTTTCATCATAGAAAAAATGACCTTCTTTTTATCAAGTTTGTTCACTAATTGACTTAACTTATTATTCAGTACTCCCTCCGTTCCAAAATATAGCTATACGTTAAAATGTTCAAATTTTGTTTCAAAATATAGTTCCATATGAGTTGTGAAGTCTAATTGAATGGGTGCTACAAATTAATTGTCCTGTGAGCCTAGTTGTAGCATGCATAATTCCTTTTAGTAAGCATGGCGGCATATAAGAAAAGTATAGCTACCATGTATATCTGCATAGACATGTTTAATGAAGGTTACATGAGACATGTTTAATCTGTCTTAAAAAGGCTAAACGTAGCTATATTTTGGAACGGGGTAGTATTTGAACAAAAGTTGTTGCCATGTTAATAAGATGGATTATCGTAACTGTGCTTTAATTTGTTGGGTTTGCAGATGCATCGGTTTCTACATTATTTGATGATGGAATTCCCTCGCCATGTCAACGAGTTATTGGTGATGACGCTTCCTAAACCTCTGGATCTTCAGTCCCCTGTATTACTGAGGTATATGTGGCAGCACAATTCTGATACATGAATTATTTTCGGTTTTTGCTAAGGTATTCCCAAATAACTATAAAAAAAATCTAAGGACATATTACCTCTTAACAAGTAATAGATTAAATGTTTATTATTTATATTTTTAAATCTGAGAGAAATCTTGTTATTAGATCTAACTTGATTGAGTTAGATTAAACTTTCCTTTTTATTTTTGGTCTCATAGATGTACATGGATCTTTTTTGAAAAAAAAAAGAACAAGACATTTTTCATGGCCGGCCATAAACATGACAAGTTTTTTTAGAACTATAAACATGACAAGTTTTTTTTATAACTATAAACATGGCAAGTGAATGTTGGGAAAATGTGAGATCAAGTGAACGTGATGTCAAGTGAGTTTGCCTTGATCGATCAGACATGGGGTTCGACTCTGCCGCTGGTGTGCCTCCATGCAACCTTTCCTTTTTTTTTTTTAAAACAAGCATGCAACCTTTCCTTTTTTTGAGAGAACCATGCAACCTTTCCTAATCTCACGGCAACAGATAAGGAGCAGTTAAGGAAGGGGTATAGATATCCCAGGATTTTTTTCTTTTCTCTCAATAATTTAATTACTAGAATGTTTCATTTATTCTAAAATTGGATGGCTGAGATTTATTTGGGGTCTTACCTCTTAGAAAGTGAGTGGAGTACTTTAGCATAGCCCATTATTTTCCCTTACTGAAGTTTCATTAGGCTGCTTTGAAGTTGAAAATTTATCTCATTGTTGTGCTTGCAGGACATCTGGTGCCATATACATTCTTTAATGCCAATAGACGCTGCTGCTCGTGCTGCTTGCCTTTCTCGTGGCTTTCTAAGTTCCTGGAGATGTTATCCCAAACTCGACTTGTGTCCTGTTACGCTTTGCCCAACGATGGATGACGAAAATTTAAGGTGCAGAATTGACAGCATTATAAGGAACCACTCGGGCATTGGTCTCAAGATATTGAAGCTTGGTTTAGGTGATCAGAAGAGTTGTCTTCCTTGCATCGACGGTTGGCTCCAGCTTGCTTTCACACCATGGATTCAAGAGATCGATCTCTGGCTATTCGAAGAGTACAACCTTCCATGCTCGGTATTATCTGATGGGGTTAGAAATTCAGTTCAGTCTCTTCGTCTTTGCTATTGTACCTTCCGCCCCATGCCTGAACTTGGCCCCTTGAGAAGCCTAAAAAGACTGAGGATATGGTATGTTCATATTACTGGGGAGGAATTGGAGTGTCTTCTAGCCAACTCGCTTGCTTTGGAGCATTTGAACCTCGATCGTTGCAAGGAGATAATTTTGCTAAAGATACCATCCATGCTGTTGCAGCTCAGCGACCTGGAGGTTTTTGGATGTCGCAATCTGTAAGTTATAGAGAATGAAGCACCAAATCTCTCCAGCTTTCACCTTGTTGGAAAAGTTTCAAAACTCTCGCTTGGAGAAGCATCACAAACAATGAAGATTTTTTCCATGACCTGCAAAAACGCCGTCTCAGATGCTCGTGATGAGCTTCCATCCATTCTGCCAAATCTTGACTCTCTTTATTTATCTTCAACGACTGAGGTATACTGCAGAGTAGTGATAGTAGATTCATACGACAGTAGCCATACTTTTCTTTGTGTTGGTGCGTAATTAATCTGCACCTGAAATGTTTTGTGTGCAGGATCATACACCACCAATGCTAACCACCAAATTCCGCAACCTCAAGCACCTGACCATTCAGACGTGTGGAGCGAGCTTTCCCCAACTCTATGATTATCTTGGCCTGGTTTCTTTCTTGGACGCGTCTCCTTCATTGGAAACTTGGCACCTCAATGTAAGAGGCCCTGTCCATTCTATCATGCGGAAATTAAGATTACGGTCACTCATTTTGGTGCATCCATTGATTCAATTTCCTGGTTTCGTCTTCAGATATACAGGGATCGTGCGGAGCATGAATCGGTTTTTGGAGGTCCTTTACATTTGAGGCAGCTGCCTGAACACCTCAAGTTGAAGAGTGTGGAGATCATAGGGTTCACATCTGCAAAGACCTTGGTTGAGTTAACATGCTGCATTGTCAAGAGCGCAGTCTCACTGGAGCGACTTACATTGGACACCTTTGAGCAGGTGTTCAGGGGGGAATAATAGTGATTGTCAAGATGCAATGTGTCGTGCCATTAGAACGGCTGAGCTAGAGGAAGCCTCAAGAGCAGTGGTGGCCATACGAAGGTACATTGAGGATAAAGTCCCGTCTACTGCTAAGCTGACTCTTGTGGAGCCTTGCCCTTGCCGACGGTGTCGTTCCACTCATATGGATGATGAATGATGAGATCACAGCAAGTTGCAGCTGATGGAGGGTGCAATAGGGATGAAAGTAGGAACAGGAAAATCCCGTACCGACCGACGCCGTATACCGTATATCCCGATCGAATACCGTATTAACAGGAAAATTCGAAAAAAAGGAAGAAATTCAGCAAATGCGGCGAAATCGGGACCGGAATCGGTTGTTACTTTCTCCCGACCGAATTCACGGATCCCGTTTTTCACTCGGGAACTTTCCGTTTTCTTATTCGGGAATTCCCGGTTGCTATTCACTGCATGCTTCGACACAGCAGCCTGCCGGAGGAGCCTTGCGCACGTCCCTCGGTGCTGCCTGCCCACCCGGTTTGGGACTAAAGCGCGCGCTGGAAGCTGCAGACGACTTGCCCGCCGATGCTTGCTGCTGCTTTACTGTAGCATAGATGGCCATTTTGGCAGGCCCACCACAGCCCGTTAGAACGAATTTCGTTGCTGTACGTAGCATGCAGACAGGGGCGCGTTCACCTGTTCGTTTATCTTCTTTACTACTCCATCTCATTTCATTCTTTCCCCAACGGCCCAACATTATTTCTTTAATTTAATTTATCATATTCATATATTTTGTTTTTCAGATGATTTTCCAGAAAATATTTATTAATCAAATAAATTTGTCAAAAAGTATACACGTTTTCTTGGTGTTACTACGGGTCTGCTATGCACTTGGTATTTTGTAGCATATAGTTGTGTAATGATGTACACGTGGTCTGTTGTTCCCGTTTTTAATTATTGGTTTCCGACCGTTATCGACATGCTACCGATCGAATTAGTTCGTTTCCGATATCCCGTATATCCGATTTCGTATTCCCGACCGGACATTTCCGATCTCGTTCCTGTTCCCGCATAAAAATATGAAAACAAAAGTGGTTGATGTTTTTTCCCGACCGTTCCCGACCGGTTTCACCCCTAGGGTGCAAGTTGCTTGTCACAAGTCATTCCATTCCAATGTGTAGTAATTTTCATTTGAGCCATGCTTCAGTTCTTAGATTGTTTGAGCAAGTTATCATGCTTTTTTCCTTGATCAATCGTTGTACCTGGTCATTTTTTAGGTCGTGTTTAGCAGATGTGTAACATTTTTTTGAGCGGGGAAAGGCATTCCCATTAGACATCTGCATTCCACTGCTCTCTCTCTCTCTCTCTCTCTCTCTCGGTTAGATTCAGGTCCAAATTTTTAGGATCAATTCCTGTCCTGAACATAACACGCTATCAACAAGATGCTGCCATGTTATCTAATTAAAGAGTATTGATGGTAGAATTATTTGAGCTGCAAAATGTTGGCAAAATGTTGTCTGACGTTAGAACATCAAATGCAGGTATAGCAATTGCAGATACAGATAGTAACTGGATAGTGAATATGGAATGACCATGGCAAAATACTTATTTTAGCATTATTTGGTGTTTCAAGCAGAAAATCGATGGGTTCCAAGTTACTTCTTGTCCTATCTGATAGAAGCTACCCATATTACCTCATTTCAAGAGGTTAGTAAATTAAAAGAAGACATTTCAGATAATTCTGTAACATCGAGAGAGCTTAGAATCACATTTTTTTTTTGCTTCACTTGTAAATAATAAAGGTAGATAAACTTTTTTGAACGAACAAGGTAGATAAACTTTTGCTCTTCATAAACAGTAAAGTAAGAGCTTTTTATTTTTTTCTCAACAGTTTGTTCCCATACGCTACCTGTTCTTTGAAGATCACTGCCGCAGCATCCAGGAGAAATTCTCTTGAAGTGTCGGGCTCTTATCATGCTTCTGTGGATGAGTAATGTCACCATCGGGGTCCTTGCTCGATCTATCCATTTCATTATCTTCCTGTTCATGCATATGCTATTGGATCAGACTATGGGTGTGTTTAGATTGGGGAAAGATTCCCCGAAAATACACTGTTCACCAAAAAAACACTGTAGATGAATAGTGATATGTGAGTAGAAGAGGTGGGATGAATAGGGAAAAGTTGGATGAATAGTGGATTTTTGGGGAATCTTTGGGAAACTAAACGGGGCCTATATGAGTAATGAATTCCCAGAACCATGCATGTTTAGGTTCTGAATAACAAATATTCTGATGTTTGATGTTAATGATTTTAAAATAGGAGCCACTTACATCCTCTGCCTCCACATGCTTAAAGAAACTTTTAATACTTGCACACCTTGGAAATTGCCACAAAGAAACAGTGGAGACATATGACAGAAGGGTTGGAAGCAACAAGAGCATCCTTAACTAACTTTTACACCCACGACTCATTCATCGAGATCAGTTCGCCAGCAAGGCACGCCCTAACAGTTGTCGGCAGAGGGAGGCCCAGACCAGCTAGCAACAGAGCATCCCCGACCATACAAATAACAGAGAACAGACACACCTGCTCTGCTCACGAGGGAGGGCTTGCGGGCAGAAGTTACGTACTACAACTGAACAGACAAAGAGGCTAGAACGAGCAAGATAAACGAGGAGCCACAACGACAGCGAACACAACAAGGGATACATACATACATTTGCCCATGGCACTGCAGCAGTACCAGGACAACCGCGGCGATCGGTCAGCCACGCACCCCGAAGGGCAGGCAGCACCGCACGCTTGGATGGTCTGGCTGCTGGTTGGGTGCTTTGCGGTGGCAAGACATGTGGCGCCTCGTTAGGAGGCTGGAGGCGACACGGGAGGCGAAGGCCCCGCAGACGACGGCATCAGAGGGCCTTGGGGTCGCGCATGCATGGCTCAGCTGCGTGCAGCTGGAATGCATGCCCAGCAACCACCACAGCCCCAATCCTACTTGACCGCCGCTTTGGCGCACCATGTCCTGGTGCAGGGCGGCGCCACCTTCATTCGCCGATCGCCCGCCCGTCGTCGATCCTCTTCACCGCCGGCACGTGCACGTCAGCACCTTGCCCTACGGTCCCTACTCAACCTCGCCGCCGAGTGAGGCCTCTACCAGCCGGTGAGGCGCTCGTGGCGGCGACCGATCAAGCGCCGCCGTTGCTCGCCGAACATGGCGCGCCGGAACACTGGTCCGCACCTCGCCGCCGAGTGTAGAGTTCTTTACCCCTTCCTATCAACCGCCCATCTTTAGTAACAGGTGTTTGCAAGACTGTTAAGCTGTCAATCCATCCTCTGACTTCTTCAGGATCCGGATGATAATTCACAGCCTAATATAGAGTAACAAAATACTGTGACATCAGGAATAACATAGTGTAAGCATAACAGTTTGATATAATTGACTAATAGATAGATATAACCTCCTACTAAAATAAAGAATGAAATGACCTACATAACATGATTTTCTTTTTTGCATCTTATGGACAAGTGAACCAACAAAAATGAGCAGAATCAAACCATGAAAATGGACAATTAAAATGGCAGATAAAACAACCTCAAGGCATATAATGTAATCCTGGATACACGTTTGCAAACCCTACCAAATGTCATTTAAAAAGCCCAGTTGAGAAAAGAAATGCAGCAGCAACAGCCTGTCACCAGGTTAAAAATATAATAGATTTCAAAGTAAGAAACTTAGATGTGGGTTTATAGGTTCCAGCTTGTCCTTTTGTCGCAGTATAGAACTGTATAAGGCAATATAATGCCCATGTCTGGCCGAAATTTAGACACTGGCCAAATATGGATACCTACAAATGAATTGATAAATTCATAATGATGCAGAATTTGAAATCTTTGTCACTGGGTACTAAATTCATGATGATGCAGAGGTCAACCATCATGCATACATACATATCGAACAATACCAATCTTCAGCATGATAGAAGTCAGGACCAAGGTACTAATTTCTCATAAGGCAGCTCAAAGGGAAAGGTTGCTTCACAATGCCATAATCATAATCAACATCAAGCAGAGGTGAGCTCTCAGTGATTTGAAGCCGACCCTCCATAAATCTAATGGTACTTTCCTCGCCACCTTAAAAGGCAAAAAAAAAAAATGTTTGCTCAAATAAACATTGCAGATTAAGAAATAAATGAAACTGAGACAATTCCATAGGCTAGAAAACTAAATTGGAGTAAAGTGCAAATACATGAAGAGTAAAGTGCTTTAGGAAGCGCGAAGGCGACTTATTGTGTAGAAACGCTGGGATTGGGGGGGGGGGGGGAATAGGGAGGAGCCAACTTACTGATTGAACAGCATATACTTGAACCATTAAAATAGGCCAATCATGAATTTTTGCTCCTGCGATATGCAAAGTAATTAATTGCATCAGAGGAAAAAAAACAATAACAAGCAATGAAAAACTTTAAACTTTACAGCATAGCTTTAGATTGCCTGTTCCATCTGTGCAATATTATAAGAAATACAAAGTGTGACAAATGCTAAACACGGACTGGACTGATTTATAATAGCATAAACATATGCAGATTTATAAGAGAATATATAATTTCCTGGTTCATTGATATCATTCGGTACACTGACAATGTAATGGTCAAAAACTCAAAATTCAATCTCCAATTGTTGAAATCACTCTTACTATTAGTAAAGGCTTTATGGAATTTCATATATCCTTTTAAAGATACTTCAATCAGTATTAACATCTTATCCTCAATAAGCAAATCATCCCATCTTATGACGTAACAAATTAGTAAGTAATGGTAATAACAATCCATATACATTTAACAGTAATCCTATCAACATCAAGAGGAAGATAAACTCAAGTTACAAAACTATATTTTTATCCCATTCTTGTTCATGATAGCACATCCCATGACAGTAACATCAAAATGTTTTAGTTCAAAACAGTATTAAACTAAAGCAGCTTTTATGCCCACCTGTGCATTAGTCTTTCTATGAATTACTCTTCCTTTATCCATGAAAGAGATGATCTAGTTTTTTTACCCAGTGCCAACTAAAATCCACTAGAGTATCACAAAAAAGGGGTGCAGTGTGCAAAACACTTCATGTTCATGTTCCCTTGCACATATATCCTCAAATACCTAATCAAAACAATATTGTGGAGCGCATCAGAATATAAACTCTAGAATGGCCCAGGTCTGAACAGTACAAGTTCTTCTGAGCATGCTCGACGAGGATATACTTATCAAGTCTGAGTAGTTCACATGGTGTGCGAGGTGACAATGCACTCCAAAACTGGAACAAATTGAATCAACATTCAACCGGAACAAAATATCAGTTACATCGTTAAACTTGAAAACTGACATAGTTCTAACAGGACACATTACAAAAACAACACTAATGCACATTTCAGGCAGGTTGAAGAAAGGAGATAGTGCAGTCAAGAGATCAATTACAAGTTTACAACTACTGAGCACTTCAATGCACAATATCATAGAAAGGTAACCTAAAAGGTAGGAGTAGTATATTGTATTGAACTGAATCCCAAGTTAACATAACTTTACAGAGCAAGGTTCTGCATTAATATCTCAATTAGAACTTCATAAACACATTTACCAAGTCAAGGCAACTGGAACTAACCTCTCTGAATGAGGAATCAACGTTGCCTGGACCAAAGCTTGATGCTGAAATCTGGTAGTGTCAGCACATACTAGAAACAACACAGTTTACCTGAAATAAAATGATGGTAGAAATGGAAGAGGAACACACATAAAACCCTTATGGGTACAGCCAAATAGTGAGACAGCTATAATCATGGTGGTCCAAGTAAATCCTTCACTGTTTACATGGGGAATTCGCACCCCTTGAGGAAGCATACAAGTAAAAACCAGCGCGTCCAATCAACCCTGGACCTTCGATATCAAAAACCAGTAGCAGGTAGATAGGTACTAATCTAGTAGGCCTCGTCGACATCCAAAACCATCTGCAGCTACTCTAGACAGGTAGTAAGTACTAATCTAGTCCATGTCCAATCGCGATCACCAACCCTCACTCCCTCAGACCACGTCCATGTCCGTGATGGTACAGGTGCTATCCAGTAGAGCCTTGACGCGCGCCAACATCCTCTTGATTGCATCCCTCATCAGACCCTCGGGCATCTGGACGGGAGTGCACCTGTAATATCCGCCGATGGAGTCGCACAGCACCGCCGCCTGGGTCTGGAAGGAGCCGCCGATTGCCCGGGCCTTGTCCCTCAGCTGCCTGCCGCAGTCCTCGAGAGCCTCGATGAGGGGCTGGGAGATACACGGCTCCTTCTCGAGCGCGGGAAGCAGCACCCCGTCGAGGAAGAGGAGGATCCCGGAGGCGGCGACGAGGTGGCCGACGGCGAGCTCGTTGGACACCTCCGAAACCCGCCGCCCCTTCCGCACCGCCTGGCGCTTGCTGAGGTCGAGGAGGGCGGCGACGGCGGCGGCGTCCCGCACGCGGACGCGGCCGATGGCGACGACCATCGGGCGGGAGTGCTCTGCCGCCTCCAGCAGCGTCTCCCGCGCGTCGGAGATGGTCTTGAAGACGACGGAGGGCTGGGGCGGGGGACCACGCCTGCCGGTGGCGGCCATCGCTCGCTCTCTCTCTCTCTCTCTCTCTCTCTCTCGCGAAAATGGGGGTGGGTGGGGAGGGAGGATTTGGGCTGGGGGAAGGCGGCGCGGCGTGAGTCGCCGGGGCCGAGGAAGAGGGAGGGGGCGAGTGGGTGGGGCCGGGCGGCACAGCTGTCAGCCACTCACGCACTCGACTTGTGTACAAAATCGGTGGGTCGTGATTGGCCGGTCAGGAGCACGTTTTTTTTTTTTGAAAGAGTTTTTTCATCCAACTTTTCTTTTCTTTTCTTTTTGTTTATACCAAATGTAGCATAGTATATCATAGAGTATATGCATATGCATCAATGCATCCACATATTTTCAACCTCTCTATTGCATGATTCCTTTTATTCCTCAAATTTTGAGTAGAAGTTTTAGTAACTTAATACACTTTTAATTTCTAAATACACACCACCATCCCACACACTCCAAAGACCCACGATAGACCTAAACTTTGTACACAGATACATGTCTAACGTACATTCACGAAGAGCACCGGGCTTCGCTAGCTACTACTACCTCAATTTCAAATAATAGTTTGTTTGATTTTATTTTAAGTTTGATCGTTTGTCTTACTAAAAAAATATATGCAAAATATCTTTTTTTTGTTATAGCTTGCTTTATTAATACAATTTATTCAATAATGACTAAAATTTAACTATGCTTGCATATATTTTTAAATGAGCTGTCAAACTTGATATAAAACAAAGAGTACCATAAGTGCTACCAAAAGGCATTGTTAGAGTATATTTGGTAGTTTAGATATATGTATCGTAGACTCTCATGTGTATCCGGTGGGGTTGCCTTACCCCCTAAGTCTTGTACTCTCATATATATGGGTCGAGGCCTCAATGCAATACAATCCATCTACATTATACGCATCTTACATAATCTTACAGGCATGTTATGTTTGAAAACCGTATCTATGTGGATAAGTTAGTTATTTTTCTTTGAGGGAGCAACCTAATATGGTTGCACAAATGTTATATTATTCATTTCACTTCCATGGTGAATAAGTTATATTGAAGTGAATTTATTTTTTAAAATAGCAACATTGTACACGTCTCCTTTTTCACATTTCACATCATATGGCGGCTATGCACTTACTTATATTCACTTTCACTAATTTTATAGCATTTTCATTTTTTCTACATCTTACACAATAGTTTGATCTCCAATCAAGTTGAGAAGGGTGCAATCGTTTCTAACCATCCTAATACCTAGCTATTGTCCCCACATGCTCAATCGAAATTATTCTTCCTATTTTTATTTCTAAAATGATTCATCACAACAAATAAGGGGATACTACCTGCTACACCATACACTATAGGAACTTAACCAAGGTTGCCCAATTAAGATTGAAGCCTGTTGAATACTACATTCCTCTTCTCTTGGGTATTTTCTTAAATTTATTTTTAATTGAAAAATATAGTCAATGATTCTCACCCTTGTCTCAAATACAACACTCACCCCAAGTGAAAAACCGCATACATACCATCACAAGTGTGATTCTGAGTGTCTAAATATTGTTTTATGTGTGCCATGGTACGTATGGTTGAATTGATCCTGTTAATTTGAGAATTATGCAATGTATTTTTTGATTGAAATGATACATGGTATGCATGATTATAAGTTGATTGAAGGTTGTACTATTAAACTTTATCTTGTTTCCTTATTGATATGAAAAAAATCAGGTTAATTGTTTTACACTGGTTTATCATATTTTTTTTATATAGATATGGAAAATGGGTTAAGTTTGCCACCCTTGTGCTTAAAGAGAATAGTTCTAGTGGATTTGGATTGAACTAGGCCCTTCTTGGAGACAAGGGAAAAAGATAGTCCAACCAAATGATATTTCGAGCTGAGAATTGAAAGCATAAGGATAAGAGGATAATGGTCTTTTTTTTTTGTCCCAATAAACCTTTTAGTGACCTTGCATGAATGTTACCATTATAAGAGGTATTCTGTGGTATGATATGAAATGAGCCACACCTACACGGTGGAACACAAATGAAACTAGCTAATATGATTATCTCAGATAAAAACCAAACTCCATGGCTTGTTGACAGTATGTTTCCACCCTAAAAGTCAGCCGGCTGGGCTGGTTGTGGCTGGGCTGATCAGCCCAGCCGTTTTTTTTTTCCGGCTGTAAGCTGCGGAGTGCAGACTCCCTTTCGTCGTTCCGCTTCCGCACTTCCTCCGCTCTCCTTCCCGGACTCTGCATCGCCGCCGTCCTCTCGAGCCACCGCCCCTCCTCTCGCCGGCACTATCCGCCGACCCAGTTCGTCGAAGGCATCTCCATATCCTTCATCGAGGGTTCCACGGTAAGCTCTCCCCTCGCCTCCGCTGCCTAATCCAAGGATGTCTCGGAACACTCAGACCCGAATCAACCTCGCTCCCCACCTGCGGTTCTCTTGCCAGGATCTGTGCCTTGGTGGCGTGCAGATGGACGGCGGAGGGGGCGACCTGCGGAGCACCATCAAGAAGTGGAACGTCATCTACCCGGTCTACCTCAACTCCAAGAAGACGGTCGCCGAAGGGCGCCGCATCGCGTCCAGCAAGGCATGTCCCGATCCCACCTGTATCGAGATCGCCGACTGCTGCTCGCACCTCAAGATCCCCCACGCCATCGAGGCACGTATCCGCTCTGTTTCGGTTATTTCTTGGAATTTGCAGTCTAATTCTTGCCTGATTTGCGTATCTGATTGGCCTCGTTGTGTGGATTGGTTGCTATTTTGTAGCTGGATAAGGCGTATCCTCGGGATTTCTTCCAGGTGGGTAGGGTCAGGGTGCAACTCAAGAAGGATGATGGCTCCCCCGTCAATCCTGCTATTAAAACGAGTAAGTGCCCAAGTTCTCACCTAATTCTAAATCTAATCCTGGTGGTAGCCACTTGCTTTCTCCTATCCTGAACTTGTTCCTATTGGTTGAGCTAAGAAGAACAAGTGTGCAGTACTCAAGTGTTTCCTAGTTTTTTTTCTTGTTGATCATATAAATGAGGGACATGGCACACTGATTGGGGTTGTAGTTGATACTTGCACTTCAATTCCTCTTAAGGAACTTTAATTTGAAGTTGAAACCCATGAACTTCTGAATGAACCCATCATTCTTGTCCTGGAACACCATGGGCTCAAGCTTAATTTAAGATGAGATCCTGAATGAACCCAGCATACCACCTTTTTCAAGAGGGGTTCTTGAAACAGCCTGGAGCATGGCTTAAATTAAGCTGAGATTATGGAACTATAATTACTCTTTTTTTGAATCAGAATAGGTGGGATCTGGCTAATTGTAAAATTGATACAGAAGAGCCAAGGTGTGAGTCTATTTTGAAATGAATAGAATATAACTCCCTAGCCTATTACAGCTTCCATCAAAGTGTTATATTTGTTAGATAGAGTGGCCCATATCTCATTTGTTTTTTTTACTAGTTTTTATCATGATGTCCGTGCCTTGATGCTGCCGTATATGTATGTATACATAAGCGCAGTTGTCATTTTGAAACCAAGATGTGTTCTGCTCTTATTTTGACTTGATGTGTGCCAAACTCATATATGAATAATTTCACAGTCAGGAAAATTTATGTTTTACTATGTGTTGATGCCTCAATGTTTATGTATACTGACCTACCGACATTATGATTGCCATGAGTTGGTTACTGTGCAGTCCCTCCTCCCCTAAAAAAATGATTATGCTATTTTGGGCCCGGTTCAGATTCCCTAAGAAAACACTGTTCATTTCATTCCAACTTTTCACTATTCACCTCCTTCACGAAACACGCTTCCCAGCAAGTGCTACATTGTTTTTCTTTAGCTACAGTGTTTTTTACCCCAATCTGAACACATGGTTTTGTTTTTGAAACCCAATTTCTTTTCTGCTCTTTGTTTGGTTTGGCATTTGTGAACCTCATGTTTGAATCACTTCACAAAATCATGGAAAACCTGTGCGTCTACTTCTCCTTGATGCTTGAATGTCTATTTCCTTTCTTTAACCTCAATATTGCGATATTTAAATACCTTGAGGTTTTATTCTATGTCAAAACTGTAGTCATGCACATTCAAATGTTTGATAATGCGGGCCTTTTTTCTTCCCCAAAAGACTAGGTTTTGCAGATGTGTGGCACCCGCTCAATTACCAGGCTCTCGTGTTTGCTTTGAATCTATGTTAGGTCTTGAAGGGTTAGTGCATCTATGTCCCTGTCTTTCAGAAACTTATGTCCAGCTGACTATTTCACTTTGGTTTGGCTCTATGATTGTTTTTTATTTACTACTGTCTTTCTTTTTGCCAGATTTTCTTTTCTATACTAAAATCTAGATTTCTATGAATGGACTTAGTCATTAGTTCACTATGGTTAACAATAATAATTTCAGAGATTGAGCTGATCACTTTTCACCTTCTTGGATGAACTCCTTGAACCTGGGTAACAGGGTGAATCCTTCAATCTGAGTCAGTTGAACTCTTCAACTGTGAGCCTCCCCCTAGCTTTGTTAGACTTCAGTTACTACAATCTTCATGTCTTTGTTGGGCTCTTTGTGTATTCATTCAGATTAAGTAACTCAGGGTCTTCATATTTTTGTCACTTCACTTTTATGGGATCTTCTTTCTGTGTGCTCTGCATGTGTCTTTTTTCTCCTTGTAGATCTAAGCAAAATCTAAGTTTAAAAGAGCCCCTGTCTATATTCTGGGATCCTTGTTAGTAAATATTCAATGAAATTCAGGGTATTGTTGTTACTGTTAGTCATGGTAGAGAGTCTTCAATACATTCGACCCACTGGTATATTATTTAGGAAAAAAAATGGTTGATCGGCGCAACGCAAGCATAGTTTATATTAATGCATTTTGTCTTAGTGAAACAAGTAATGTGTGCCATATTTGAAGTCAATAGCTAGTTAGTTACCTCTTATTTATCTTTATAGACTGTCATGCCTAATCTTCTAGTTGGGTTAATAGCATTTTTTGCCTTTCAACCCATCATGTTATATTTTACCTTTGACATTAGCTACTACTAGAAAAACAACTGGTATATGGAACTAAAGAATCTCTATTCACTATTCAGAGTCAAGTTCTTCTTGACACGAATCTCTTGTGTTCCATTATTGTTAGCTTGAGGTGCCATAATTCTATCCCAACTTGCTAGGAAAAAGTTGGCCTTACATGGGTCCAAGTTGGTACTGATATAAATTGTTCAGTAAACATAGGGCCTCTGTTGTTCATATGTTGGGTTTATGGGATAATGTCTTGATGATCTCATCAATTGTCCTTTGTATTCATTTCATCTTGTTTTATGATATAATGATATATCAACATATCTTGGTATAATGTTGCTGCGTTGGTTGATGCCTATCATTTTACTATGCAGGATTAGTTCTCCGGAACTATGTTGAATATTTGTATATAATTTTTTTGCTACACTTATTAAATTAGGCATGACATGGGTAACTGGTAATGTAATACTCTTCCAGATTTAACTTCATTTCTCATTAATCAGCGTCTTGGTGTTTTCCAACGTGTTTAGCTTTTAAGTTTATCAAGTGCATCTAATTGTTCTCGAAGATGAAGGAGAGCTATGTATCTTTGCATTATAGAGAGAAAAAAAAAAAGAACTGCCCCTTACAAAACAACCCCTTAACTCATTTAGAAGATTAACAATACCCAACCTGAGCCCAAATCCTGAAGCTTTCCGGCTCCAGCCAGGCCCCAGAGGCTCATTTCCTCTTTGGGAAAAAAATATACACAGCTGAATTATTTATCTCTGAACTCCTTTTAGGCTTTTCATGTTCTGATACTGATCTCAATCTGAATTTCCAATAACTTGCAGTACTACTGCTGAACGATCAGCAGAGCAGCCTTTGTTAAGCACAGTTATGTGAATGGATCGTGGAATAGTTGTTTTACATGTTTCTTTAGTGTTGGAATGGTTCTTATACCTGTTTTTGTAGTATCTTAGTTACATCTATCACCCACCCCCTATCACCTGGAGGGAGGTTTTTGCTGAGCTGCGAAAAAAAAAGAAAGTCCTTAAAGTCTGATTGCAATGATCCCTCAAAAAAAAAAGTCTGATTGCAATGATGACATGCTGTATTCTGGTTTCATATCTTCAAATTTGATGCTATATTTTGCTAGCAAGCACTCACCAAGATTTGGTATCTGTAAGAAATATGTTTAGAGTTATATCTCACTCGCATGCCTTCACATTTTGCAGAGAAGCAGCTGATGATCCAAATAGCAGAGCTAGTTCCCAAGCATCACGGAAGGACAAAGAAGCAGGAAACTGTGCCCAGTTCTTCTGCCGGTGGCAGTTCAAAGAACACAAAAGGCGGGAAAAAGAAAAAGTGATAGCTGTATCATCTTGCCTCATACTGATCTTTCTGAGGCCTGAAAATCTAACTTTCTGTGGGATTGGTCCATTTGAATATTTCCATACCCATCTTCCTTGTGGTCTTCAGATTCAGATGCAGATATGACAATGGGACTCAATTTACAGATTTCTGAGATACTTCATCGAATTTCATGAATGCAGTAGAGCTGGTTTTATATCGGGGACCATAGATGATATTTTTTCTTCGTACAGAACTAAAGGTAACCCTGGATCTCATCCGTGATTTATGATAACAAGGTTATTTTGCGATTCTGTTATTCCGTGGATGAAACCATTACTGTAATGTGCACTTGGTGACATTGTTTACCTACAACTGGGTACAAGGTGCTTGGCTTACAGTTCTAGCCAACAAACAACCGTTCATCCAAAATAATCTTTTTCTCCGGTCTACCTCCCGAGGTCTACTTTTCGAGTAGCCCTAGCCAAAATCATGTTCATTCTGCACGACAGGTTCCAAGGGCACGACCATCATGGAGGGTTGGCCAACGATATAATCATTGGTCAACGATATAATCACCAGGACTGGTTCCAAGGGCACGACCATGAATAGAAGAAGTGTCAGATATCATGCAGGATCAACACAATAGATCTAATCACCAGTTCACCACAGATAGTCTAATTCGGACGTAGACTAGTAAACATACGTATGGTACGAGCATCTTGGTACCGCAGCGCGCATTTGCCGACCCAACTGAATTTCAGTTTTTTTTTTTTTTAAAAAAATAAACTACATCATCAGGAACACAATAGCAACAAAATTTCACAACAATTCCGAACATTGACGGGCAAAGTAGGCATGCAAATTGTAGTAAACTATTGAACAATGAGCTGAGCAGCGCCGCAGGTCAGTAGCAAATACAACGGCAGACATCAGAAAATGGAACATGATGATATATCTGCTGAGATTTCAATATTAGACAAGTTCAAACTACACAACACGAGCCCCGACTACTCGGGGGCCCAGGTCGGCAACAAACACTCAGGGAGACAAGGAAATGTTTTGTCATACACTACTGCTCATGGGCTAAGACACCGCATTGGCTTATTCATCGTCACTGGACGCGTCCCCAGAGCCGCCCTTGAGATGTAGATGCTTCTCCCTCCTCTGGAAATCGGTCAGGCCTTTTCCGCTCCCGGTGACACCCACCTTACCTCTGTGGTCATCCGGTGACTTGAAGATGCTCTCCTTCTTGCGACCGGAGAAGAACCCCACCTGAAAACAAACCCACCCAAATTAAGCTGCTTCTGTTACATGAAAAGACAAGTATTGGTACACTGATGCTAGCCTGGGTATATTTTTGCTCACATATTGGATAGGCTGGTTTGGTACCTTGAGATGCAGACTCTAACTTAATGGGACAAGTGGCCTAGCCAAAATACAAGAGCACCGAGCACAGAAAAGGCTACCTTTTTAGCTTTCCCCTTGGTTGTTTGAAACTGCTGCCATGCATTCTGCCGCTTGTTTTGCGCAAATTCAAGTTGCTCAAAACGGGCTTTTGATTTGAAAGCATGTATCTTCTTACGCTTTGCAGCTTTCTGCAAACACAGCCTAGTCAGAATATATGATAACTCAAGATTAGTTTTTTAGCTGCAAAGCACATTATTATTTGTGATGTTCAACTTGATTACTGTTATAAATTAGTCCAAAACAACATGTGGATTCACTTACAACATCCTCAGGATCACTTGGTTCAATACGAAGCTTGGCAGGCAAGCTCCGTGCCTGAAAATCAGATGTTGCTGCTTGTTCAATTTTCCTCTTTATTGCCATTTTCGTAGCTTCGGCTTCCTTTTCAGCTTGCCGCAAAGCATCAGCTGCTTCTTCCTCAAGCAGCCTAACATTATCTGGATCCACCTATATAAAGCAGTCAAATTAACAATTTGAAACAGCAATTTATTATTACAAATGTATAAAGAAAAAAAATGCTTAAGTTGCTATACAGAGATTTACAAGATATCGGTAGCATGTCATAAGAAACTTTTAGATGTGTAAAATATCTACGGTGCAAGCTAGATTTGGCACATGTTCACAAGAATTAAACTTGTATATTAGCAATAAACCTCTGTTTGCCATTTGATAGCATGTGAATTGGCAAGTCTGCCACATGAGTTATATGGGAATTATTCAGTTTTCTACTAGTAAAGGACTAGCTTTCTTCAATATACTCAGGTATGAACACACATCTATTTAAGATAGAAAAAACAATAAACAATGTTACTTTCTGAAAAGATAGCATACCTCTTCCCTGTTTCCCCAGCCATCATAGGCCACATAATATCCATTAGGCGTCAATGCTTCAACTGTTGCATTGTACCTGGTAGTTCAACAAATCAACATGTTGTAATGGAATGATGCACGTAACATAGAAGACTATCATATTCATGCAAAAAACGATACGTATAAAGACAAACTCACCATTCTCCATCTTCGCTCCACACGGCTTGCACTCTAGTCCCAACCGCAAACTTATGAGAATTTGAAAGGTCACCCAGTCCCTGCCACAAGATTAAATGTGTCAAGAGTAGTGTAGGAAGATAACGTGCCAGAATATTTCAAAACATGTAGTACAAACATTCAATCCATTTTAAGGGACAATTAGCATGTATTCCTACCGTATGCAGCTAACAAAAGGAAAAGTTCAACATAGCTGCCTGCAAAAAATATCTATTGCCATCTAATAAAAAATAAATCTACCTCTGACTGTACTCCAGCTGAGTAATTCGGCGAGGATAGACCTGCACCATTCTGGGAACTCTCAGCTTGCTTTGCAGTTGCCAAAAGCTCTTCGGTTAACATAATGACCTGCAGTGGTCACAAAAATTAGCATTACGCATCATAAACATAAGGAACATCCCAACATTATTAAATATGCGTCCATTATTGAGATCTAACTTAGAACAGCAGCATCGACACCCAAAATCAGGAGGAAGTAGCATGAGACACAAACCTGCAATCAATCAAGATAAAAGGGTAATGGACAACTTTGAAGGCATGGAAGTTTACATGTACTACTCATTACTACTAATATTTTGCTCAGACAGTCCTACCATTGTTTTAACCAACTTTCTCACCTTTCAACGCTACAAAAAATCTAAATTCCGCAAAAATAAATCTCCTGTTGCAAGCTGCCTTTTCATGCTACCTTGCTGGGCATGGCTCCTTGTAACAAAGAAGAGAAAGAAATCGATAGCAACAGTCCCCAAATCAGAGAAGAAATCAAATATCCTAACATTAATCAACTTGCCATATCTGATGGGTAGCTGATACCAGCACACTAGCACAGGACATCACAGTATAAAAGACAATAAGGGAACTAACTCACCTCCTGAAGCTCTTTCTCCATATCAAGGTACTCAGAAATTCCAGGGTCATCCTTTTTCTCCTTAATAACCTTCTTAACCTGCAAGGCATGGACATAAGACACATCATAAGTACATGAATGACAAGAGATACAGAATAATGAGTGTAGTAAGGAAAATAAAGGCAACGAAGGAGCATCAAACTGCAATTCAACTCTCAAGAGAAGTGTGGTGCTCTACAGCATATTCTTGGCAGTTTGCAGACAGGACAAATAGCGCATCAAAGTTCAAATACAACTATTGCCTACACATTTGGCCCCCACACCCCCACCAACAGTAATTATAGTGCTTAATCACAACTTCACTAGTTCTTATGCTTGGTACAAACTGCAAATGCAATGTTCAGGTAAGTCATAGCCACTTTTTCTCTGTGTGCAATAGCTGACACAGGCACAAGTCAGACAACATCAATAGAATTGAATTATTTCCCAAATGCCTAAATCTCCCTCTCGACAGGTAAGGCTAAGATTTATCGTACAGATTGAGATTCTTCGGATTTCGCCAAGCTTACCTTGTATTGTAAATTGATTAATTAATCACCTTTAAGCAACCAATCACTAAACCCTAAGATCAGCTCCGGCCCAACCCTAAGCAGAGAAGGGGCAGCCCAGAATCGTCACCCTCAAAATCACTAAATCGATAGGGCGCAGCGAGATAGAAGAAAGGTAAGACACACAAAAGAAGGAAGGGATAATCTCAAGACGGAAGGGACCAGGCGAGATCGAGGAAGGAAAGGGGGTAGAACAGACCTCGTGGAGCTGCTCCTTGTAGGTGGAGAGGTTGGAGGCGAGCTCCTCCACGCTCAGATCCTCCATGCCTGCCGCCGCCGCCGATCCGCTCCGATGCTTGTCCTCGAGGTCGATTCGATCCGTGTGCGTGTCTCTCCTTCTCTTTTCCCCAAATCGAGTTTTAAGGAAGGATGCAGTTCGTTCGATTCCGGTTTTATCCGGCAGACAAGAATAGAGGCCCCATGGGCCTAGTTTCGTCCTCCTAGCACATTTCAGCCCACTTTACTTGCGGTGGTGGCTCATCGTTTAGTAACAGTCCCGTGGCCCATCTCGTGCTCAGAATATGTTAAAAAAAAAAAATAAATTGCACCCACCGTATAATAACTTGCCAGCTACGTAAAAAAAGGTCTACTTGCTCGCTCGTGAAATCAATTTAGTGCAATAACTTGATGTCTTGGTGCGGATGGTCCAATTAACTTGATTTAGTGCAATAACTTGCCACCCCTCTCTGTTTTTTTAATAAAAATAAAAATTAAAATATAAGTAGAGGTCGATTTTGGATATTATGTCCTCTGATGAATCCTGATTCGTATCAATAACCGTACCGTATCCATGGCCGATACGGTACCTAGCCTATCGGTGCAACATAGTATTCGCTATAAACACGCCGCCGCCCCTCCCGATCGAACAAGCCGCCGCCCACACAACACCTCGACCTAGACCTAGCGCGGCGCCTAGGGTTTCGACCGCCGCCGCCGCCGCCGAGATGCCGAAGAACAAGGGCAAGGGAGGCAAGAACCGGAAGAGGGGAAAGAACGAGGCTGATGACGACGGCAAGCGCGAGCTCGTCTTCAAGGAGGAGGGGCAGGAGTACGCGCAGGTGACGCGCATGCTCGGCAACGCCCGCTGCGAGGCCCTGTGCGTCGACGGAACGCCCCGCCTCTGCCACATCCGGGGCAAGATGCACAAGAAGGTCTAGGTCGCCGCCGGCGACATCGTCCTCGTCGGGCTCCGCGACTACCAGGACGACAAGGCCGACATCATCCTCAAGTATATGCACTACCGGAAAATCCTAATATGCCGAGAGCAAAAATCTTTGCCGTGAGCCAAACGTCGGGCTCTCGGCAAAGAAGACGTTTGCCGTGAGCCATGCCCCAAGACTCTCGGCAAAGATGAAACCGTCGGCAAAAACAACGTTTGCCGTGAGCACCTGAGGCTGAGCTCTCGGCAAAGTTTGAGCACTCGACGAACGGAAACTTCGCCGAGAGCTAGAGCAAAGATGCTCTCGGCAAACTAAGACCTCTCGGCATACATGATCACGTGCCACGTTCGTGCCCTCGCCGCCAGAGACGGCGTGTGGGGCGGCTAACGGCCGTCAACGTCTTTGCCGTGAGCCTACAAGGAGCTCACAGCAAAGGGATGTTTGCCGAGAGCAGAGGTCGTCCTCTCGGCAACATTGGACACGTGGCACGGCATCAGTCAGGCCGGCATGGCCACGTGGCAGCCTCTTTGCCGAGAGCTTTCCAGAGACTCTCGGCAAAGGCATGGTTTACCGAGAGCCTTCCAGAGACTCTCGGCAAAGAGGCTCTTTGCCGAGAGCTTCCTGGCGGCTCTCGGCAAACGTGTCCCACATATTTCACATTTCAACGCCCAAACAAATTTTCTTAGTTCACACATCCTACAAAGTACAACATGTGAGCATTTGACTATTTTACCAATTTGTTTGCTATTTTTAATTTCTTTGTATCCATTTGATTTGTTTATGGAATAATTCTAAGTTGAATAGAGAAACAATTTGAAAAATGGTAAAAAATGAATTAACTAATGAGATTCATGTAAGTAAGTGTGATGTGAAGCCTTACCAACAAAATAAGAGTATATTTCAATGAAAACATGGAAAAAACCACGTGGATTAATAGTTTTGCAATTATTAAAAATAGCAAATGGAGTCCGAAAATCATGATTTTTGTAGACATCCAATGATTTGGTGTACTAAGAGTGTGGGAAAAGTTAGATGAGGTTTCGGGCAATTTTGTGTCAAACCATGCACAAATCCGAACATCTCCGTCGAAGTTTCGTAAACATCACATGTGATCTCTAGAATTTGAACTCAAAGGGAACTTTCAATTTGAGTTTGCATGCAAAACTTTGTGCACATGTTATAGACACTATAACATGGTCTATGTCAAAATTTGGTATTTTTTTAGAATAATTTGATATATATTTCTACTTCATATATACATGAAATAATGAAAATTTACTAAAATACACATGAAATAATGAAATAATATGTAAACAAATAGGACTTCATGATTTTACTCATCATATGAAATAAGATCAGTATCACCAACACTTTAGAAAAAAGAAATGGAGAGCACAATAAAATAAAAACTAATGGGGGAGGTACTCTTTGCCGAGAGCTTCAAGTCCAGCTCACGGCAAACAGGGTGTTTGCAGTGAGCTCGGCCTTGTGGCTCTCGGCAAATCGATGTTTGCCGAGAGTTTGCGAGGGAGTTCACGGCAAACTGGTTTGAAATTTTTCGAACTGAAAATTGAATCTTTGCCGTGAGCTTCGATCTGGCTCTCGGCAAAGGCTGTGTTTGCCGTGAGCTTAGATCTGGCTCTCGGCAAAGATTTGTATCCACAGACGTGGTTTGAAATTTTTCGAACTGAAGATTGAATCTTTGCCGAGAGCCAGATCTGGCTCTCGGCAAAGGCTGTCTTTGCCGAGAGCCTAGATCCGGCTCTCGGCAAAGGCTGTCTTTGCCGAGAGCCTAGATCCGGCTCTCGGCAAAGGCTGTCTTTGCCGAGAGCCAGATCAAGGCTCTCGGCAAAGATCCAACCCCTTAGGCGCCGCACAGCCCTCTCCTCATTTCCCCCACCCCTCTCCCCCAACCCTATCTCCTCATTTCCCTTCCCTGCACACCCGCCGCCGCCGCGCCCCCCGCCGCCGCCCCCACCCCCGCGCCGCCGCGCCAGCACCGCGCCGCCCCCCGTGCCGCCGCCCACTCCCGCGCCGCCCCCGCCGCCCCCCACCCCGCGCCGCCCCCCGCCGACGCCCACCCCCCGCGCGCCGCCCCCGCGCCGCCGCCCACCCCCGCGCCCCCCCGCGCCGCCCGGCCGCCGCGCGCCGCCCGGCCACCGCGCCACCCCCGACGCCGGCCCGCCACCACGCCGCACGTAGGTAATTTTTTTTTGGTATATTTGTTTTGAATTAAAAATTGTATAAACTTGTAGAAAATTTGGATTCATGTGTAGGAATGAGTTAATTTAAAAATATAAATTGATATGATGGTTGTTCTATATTTGTGGATGTATATGATTGTATGAATGTGTGATTCTATAAAGTGAATGTGATTCTATATATGTGAATGTGATTCTTTGTGACTAAATCGATATGATGGTGGGCTTTAGAAACCTCACCGTGCAGGGGAATTGCTGCCGAAATTTTTCATTGAAATTGTTATGTTATTTTTCCAGGAGAGGAGTCGACGCTCGTCTTCCTCGACGCTAGCTGACGCTCACCGTCATCGACGCTAGCCGGATAGCAAGGTGAGACATAGAACACTTTTCTTTTCGTTTCATGTTTTAGGTCACGTAACCTAGTTAGGCGTCTCCCGTTCGAAAGAGATACAGTTTGAGATATGCAGATCTCTGCATATCATATGTAAAACTGTATCTGTTTCGAATTGTCCATGTTTATTGGACAGCCCGAGGATGCGACGATATCGTTAGTTTCCATGTTCTACTTCTATCCGGGACAGAGTTTCGGCAGCATCTCCCTGTTGTTCTTCGGATGCACACTCTCCTTTCAAGGACGTGTATCTGGAGAACAGCGGGGAGATGCTGCCGAAAATCTGTCTTGGATAGGAGTAGAGCATGGAAACTAACGTCATCGCCGCATCCTCGGGTGGGATTAGGACCTATCTTTGCCTATTAGAAAGTATAAGGAGCGTGTAGATACTTAAGATATTTATATCTCTCGTTGAAATGTGAAAGGATGGCTGACCGTGAGTGGATGTACACGGGCCGCCCGAGTCCACGTCAGTTTACAAATGAATGGATGGACAAGACCCAGAGATTCATTAGACTAGCATTTGCTAAGGCTAAAGGAGCCAATGCGACTTGGTGTCCATGCAGACGTTGTCAAAACAAGAAACGACAAACAGGACTGGTCGCCTTGGGGAATGGTCAACATGTCGCCTGGTGTGTCGCCTGCGTCTCGTCCTCGTCTGTCGGACTGGTCGCCTTGGGGAACTCAGCAGGACGGACAGGGCTTACAGGATCGCGACCTCTCCAACCCCTCCCAAGCACACAACCCGTGGGAATGGCGGCACCACCATTAGGTAGTTGACGGACGTTGTGGTTAAACTTGTGGTCGAACTTGAATGTTATGTGCATGGACTTGTGCTATAACTTGTTGTTAAACTTCTGGTTAAACTTGTGGTTAAAACAGTATGTTATGTGCATGAAATATTTGTGTATTGGTTATATTAATTGCCTGTGATGTATTTGAGATGTATGTGTGATATATTTCACTTGTTGGGCACCATATATGAGCAAATAAGAAATAAAAAAGGCCTCAGCCCAGGGGTTTGCCGAGAGCATGGGGCCAGGCTCTCGGCAAAGATGCCATTTTTTGCGGTGAGCCCTGGCCAAGGCTCTCGGCAAAACCCCTGTGCAGAGGCCCCGCGCCTGCCCACCGGTGTGGGCCCAATGGGCTCTTTGCCGAGAGCCTGGCATATGGCTCTCGGCAAACCTTGAATTCTTTGCCGAGAGCAAGGCAGGTGACTCTCGGCAAACCTTGAGTGCTTTGCCGAGAGCCTGGCACATGGCTCTCGGCAAACCCAGCTGCGGGCCCCACAGAGACGGCGCAACGCCGTCTCACCGGCGTTAGGGCCAGGCTCTTTGCCGAGAGTCTACATGCTCTCGGCAAATACCTCCTGCGCACACGGCAAAGGCTTTGCCGTGATGCCGGCAGAAAGCTCTCGGCAAAGGTAGCTTCGCCGAGAAAATCTTTGCCGAGTCATCTTTGCCGTGAGCCAGCTCTCGGCAAAGCCTTTGCCGAGAGGATTGTTCTCTTTGCCGAGAGTGCCAGGCTCACGGCAAAGAGCCTGGATCCGGTAGTGATGGGCGACGAGGCGCGCCTGCTCAAGGCCTACTTGGAGCTCCCCGAGACGCTCAGCCTCAACAAGGGCGTCGACGTCGACGACGGCGGGCCCGAGGACGGCGGCCAAGAGGACTCCCACGTCCACTTTGAGGACGAGGACATCGACAAGATCTAATTCAGATTCAAATTCCTGTTTTCAATTTTTTATCCTCTTGCAAATGCGATTGCTTAATTTCTTATATATATAGTATGTGACTGATCATCGACTCGATCGTGTGTTATGTTCTAAGTACGTATACGTAGCATGCTGTGGTGATATATATATGGTTTAGTCCTGGATTTGCACTTTTGCCAGCATGCTTGATATATGCGACAACGACATGTGGTTTAGATCTGTGGTGGCCATTAGTTCGATTTGGGACGACACGCTGTTGTTACAACAAGTGCTACAGTACTAGTGGTTCCATTTATTCTTCTTGATTGCGTTCTTGCTTGGTGTTGTTTGCCGTTTTGCACCTCTATGATCTGGGCTCGGGTTGAAGGGTAGAGCCAATTAACACTTTAATTTGTTAGTTAATATAAAACGGCCTGTGATGATTTATTGTTTTATGCACGCATATATATGTCTTGCACACCTTTGTTCATCTAGCAACCACAACTCTTTGATTAAACGGTTTGGGTTGACTCCACATAGGAAATTGTTTGTGTATATTTGTATAGAAGGCTAGAAGCCTGTTTTGTTGCCCCTCGTGTACTTTGTGTTTTCATGTGCAGTATTTACTGACATATTGGAAGAAATCGTGAAATTTCCATGGGCCATTAGGTCGAGAGAGTGGCTGCACATTGAGTTTTGGTATCATCATTTGGTCTTTGATTCATCGCTTGCAGTGTTGATCAGTGTCTCTATCAACACTAACCTTTGATGGTAACTATGGGTACTTACGAATTATTCTATTTCCTTTTGACGTGCCCTCATCATTTGTTGGACTGGTATATTTCTTCGATTACTGTTTTCGTTGTTCTTTTGTTTCTGGCTACGTTTGAACAATTTGTTGCTCTATGGTTTTCATTCTCAGTTGTTTCCCATGCACTTAATAATGTCATGGTTTTTTTTCTTTTGTGCATGCCGTTCATATATTGATTTGTGTTTTTTAATTCATTATTGTATCAAATAAATTCAATTTTTTGTCCAAATAATCAATTTGGCGATGTTTTCCTTTTTTTTTTTGGTATTGTTGGCTTATTGTTCCATGCAGAACTTATAACCTTTTACATGTTAGAATGCTTGTACGACTTAGCTGCTGTTTTTGCAGACAAGTTATAAGCTAGATTATCATGTGATGTCTTGGTAAAAGTGGCTGTATATATATGCTGCCTACTCAATCATGTTTATCTGTTTTCGATGGCCATTTGATGCAATCAGGTTACTATGTTGTGTTCAGACTTCAAAATAGAACTCCAATCATGTTTATTTTTTCGTTGGCAATATGGCAATGAACTGCAATCATGTTACTTGGCATTTTTAGGAATCTCAAAGCTAAATTACACTTGATTGTATCCTATGCTGCCTGAATGAATATTAGAGAAAGGGACTCCTTTGCACCTCTATGATCTGGGTTGAAGGGTAGAGCCAATTGACTCTTTGTCAATGTAAAAGGGGCAATAATTTGTTGTTTGATACATGCCTTGCACAGCTTCGTTCATATAGCAATCCACAACTCTTTGATCAAACATTTTGGACTTTGATTCATTGCTTGCAGTGTTAATAATTGGTTGTATCAGCACTGGCAATTGATGGTAACTCTTGAGTATTAACTTGTGTATCATTCATTTTCTTTTTGAAGTGTCCACATCATTTATTGGACTGGTACATTTCTTGAGACTACTGTTTTTGTTCTTCTTTTGTTTCTATTTATAGTTAAACAATTTTTTACTCTATGTTTTTATTCTCTGTTGTTTCCTGTTGCACGTAATGTTATTGTTTTTTCCTCTGGTGCCGTCCATATTGATTTGTGATTTTTTTATTTCGTCATTGTAATATCAAATAGTTATGAGTTCAAATTGTTTTCCAAATAATCAATTTGGCGATGTTTATCTTTTTGAATCATGGGAATATTGTTCCATGCAGAACTCATAGCCCTTATTTAGACGATTTTGTAACAGTATTACCAGGTGAGGTATGAGATGATTGATCACGTGTTTTCAAATCACTCTATTAATCATCGATTAATTGACAAATCATTTTTTGGGCATTGATTAGGTAAATCGATTCGATTTTATTGGCTAGTCGAGCGATCAGGTAACTAATCGGTGATTAATCACAACCAGTTGAAGTAGTCAGATCTCTGGACTTTTCACTTGAGTTGAGTTTCAACAATTCAGCCCATCTAGGCACTTGGCCCTGCTCACAATAGTGTATATTTTCTCAATTCAAGACAAAGGAACCCACAAAGAAAAATTACAAGTTGGCCTCAAACCAAATATATGCTCAACTCCCCATCTTTGTGTTATTCACTTATATAGTTGACCGATCATGTTATAAAACTTTTTAACTAATCACGATTAATCGTTGCCTAGTCGCGATTAATCACCCGTCGGTAGCCCAGTGACTAGGAGCAACTTAAGATTTGAAAACATCACACATTGGTAAAAGTAAACTACCAAATACCAATATGCTGCGTAGTAATTGCCATATATTGTGTTTCTTTGTTGTGCTCAACTTCTCTTTTGCAAAGTAGAACTACTATTCTGCTTGTCCCAGGAATGTTTTTCTACATACTGGTATCCAAGTCGCGTAATTCGTGGGCTGCTGGATTATATTGCAGTGTTTAAGATAAGTCAGAAGCTCATCTATTCCAAGAAAATTGGCGAAAGCCCGAACTTGCTAATCGAAAAGAATATAATGTGATCCACGTGAAATACTAAGAGGTTGGATGGTCAGTTCCTATCCATAGGAGGCTTTCGGGACCATGACGTGTTGCATGAGAGAGAGAGAGAGAGAGAGAGAGACTTTGCACGTATAATGACTAACTGAAGCCGGAAAAGAGGACACACGGGAGACAAGTATCGCGTAACCTCCGTGACCGTGTATATTCAACTAGACGCTCCATGCAGTTGAAAACATTGGTCTGAACTCTGCACATCTACCATGCTGGACCTTGGAGGTGACTTGAACATCAAGGCATCCAACTTTTCGTCCCTTCTTACAACTAGAGAAGGACCAGTTGCATGCCAACACGGTCAGGTTGTTCCAACCATCACCGACAAGAAACTAGCGTCTGAAACAGATGCTGCATTTCGTCTGAGGAATCGCTTCTTCTGATGAGATGAAAATTTTTTAGCAGTTCTGATGAGATGAACTGGACACAAACTGGCGATACCACCTGGCGATATCAGTTTGTCAACTCTACAAATTTCAAAACAGAGATTTGTATGCAACAACGTTAATACCATTCCACCTGTGTTTACTTATATTCATTCTTTGAATCCATTTTTTTTCTGACCTCTAGAAGACAGTAATATAATTTGCAATCAATCTGCTCCGCTTTCTTCTTTGGTTAAACAAGCAACATCTCTTTCAGTAAATTACTGAGCTTGATCGCTATCAGTAGCAACATCTCTGTCAGTGAATTTTGCACGTGCCACAGGTTGCCACGGCGAAGTCAGAACTCAGAAATCCCGGCCCTCCATAAAATCCGTGAAACTGAAATCAGATGAACAGAAAAAAAAATAAGTTCTGTTCCTGTCTGAATTAGTCACATGATCCCCGTGAAAGCTTAAGGAGTTGGACGGTCACTTCCAGAGAGGCCGCGGGAATCAAGTTGTGTTGCATGAAAAAAAAAAGAGATGAGATTTGCACCAGCGTCACCTGGACACATTAAAACTGCACTCGCACGCACACGTTTCTGTAATAAACTTTTGTTTATCACAGTTCTTGGACTTATTAAATGCTAGCAGTTGACTGCCACAGATCATGATGCCGATTGTGTGGTAGCTAGGTTGATAATAAACTCAAAATTTCTTGTCTTGGCCAATAGATGCATACATACAAAGATTGGAACTTGAAGATGTCAATGTGCAATGAGATAAGAACTAATCCTTGTCACCATTTCATTACTCTTGCTTATATTTTGAAGCTATTGGTTATCAGTTAATTCGTGACTGTCTTTGCATGCAAATGCTGTAAGAAATTTAGAATTAGCACAAGCCGGCTACTACCTGACCAGAAGCTATTAGTTATCAGTTAATTCGTGATTGTCTTTGCATGCAAATGCTGCAAGAAATTTAGAATTAGCACAAGCCGGCTACTACCTAACCAGGCTCTTTTTTCTTATGATACAAGCTATCACTACCTACCCTTGAGATGTGACCCTCCTAATAACGTGGAAAATCATGTTGAAACCTTCCCTTTAATTTCTCTATCATCTTACGCCACCAGTGACCCTTTTTGCAGGTAACTGAATTTTCGCTTTCTCTTTGAGATTGGTGGCGACAGTTGAATTTCATTTAGATCGCAATGTTCCTGTACATCTAGTTGTACTACACATGTTGTTTTACTTCTAGAGCTTGTACTACTAATCTTCTATTTTCCTTGAATGATAAGCCAAAACATGCAGTTTTGCATGTTCTCTAAGAGAGTCACAATCCTACATACATACTATTGGTTTGGTGGATGGATATTATGCATGTGTGTGCGTTTGCAGAGTTGACACGAAGAGAAACTTGTTGAACACATTGCTTGTGTTCCTTTTGCCTTTCCATATCATGTTGTTGCAGTCCTCATCAAATCTCATAATCTTCTTTCACATCAAGAAGGGAAGCATCGATCGACCCGACATCGGGTAAAGGTGAGAACCAAAGTAAATTTTTAGCTTTATAAGAAATGCAAATGATGGGGCAGCGCGGCTTTGCAACGTTCCCTTGATATATGATATGAAACCAATGTTCCCTTACAAAAACAATGAAACTACAGTTTTCATGAATTCCTGAATTTGTGTCACGTGACATTATCGTGTGTATATATTAATTTCTTGTGTGTATTTTTAGATACGTGCTATATATACTAGCAAAGACGCACGTGCGACACACACGTGATACAAAAGCAATTGCTTTTTTTATTTGAGGCTATTATGTAAATATAAATATCAGATACCACCCATACATATCATTTGTTTTTTTCTTTTGAAAACGATTATGTCAGTATAAATTTAAGATGCCTCCTATCCATATTAGTTGGAAGAGCACCTACCAGCGAACGAGATGATTTAGGTTTCATCCAATCTTTACTTGATAATCTGGTGATATTTTGAAACTCTGATATCAATTAGAAATTATTACATATTTCATCTAATATTTCATCTTTACGCACGTGCGACAAGCACGTGATATAAAAGGTATAGCCGAATCCGTAATTTAAAGTCCATATTAGTTAATATTTATATATGCCAAAGAGCACGGTGATGGCGGTGTCTCCGTAGGGCTGAGGAACATATATGACAAATGCGTGACACAAAGGGTATAACCATCCTACATTATAATTTGTATCACATATAATTCATGAGCATTTGCATTTTACTAAGATTAGCATGCATTACGTTTACATAAAATTAATAATTATAGTAATCGCTTCTTTCGAACCATTTGATGCTCGTAAATGTATGAATTGACATAAGAATTTCATAGATGTATTGTTTCTATTATAGTTAACTCAATCCTAATTCGCGTGACCAGGTTAATATATTATTGCAACTAAAGCATAGTCCGCTAGCTAATTAATCAGCGTGGACACGTACCCATGTTTACATGCGCCGCAAGAAAGGATCCGCTCGTTTTGTTAGTAATGACCATGCATGGTCAATGGGGAGGTCTCGGTTGGAGCTGGATCAGGTGGAAGCACACAGCCTCAGTCACGTGCAAACACCTGGTTGGTGGTTGGGTCGTTCTTCCGCTTCGCCTAGTCCTGAGAGGTTGCCGCAGCCAGGCTGCCGTGCGCTCCCCGGCCCGGCCCATCTCGCGGCACACCCTGTTCGTCCCGGCTCGTGCGTGATGGCGGCGCCGTACAACACAGGGTCCGATTTTTTTTATATAGAAAAGAAATTTCAGAGCGGGTAGATAAGACCTAGGTGACAAAATAATTATGTTTTTGGCAGAAACATTTTCTAAATATCAGTTTTGGTGGGTTTAGCCCCCTTCCCACCCTCGTTGACCCTTACAGGTGGGTCCAGTGTGAGGGGTACCGTGGGTCCGATTTAGGTGAGAAACGTTTTCAATTCTACTCATTCTTTTATAGATAGTATGAATAGTTAAAATACAGTTGACTGAACTGAACCTGTCATGCTGCTAGTTTTCATCAACAAAGATTGAATTATTGCATACTTACATAATTGAATTGGAGCAACTTCTTCTCGATCGCACGCAAATTAAGCATCCATGCATCAGGTCTGGGTTACGTTCTACGCCATCTCGGTTGTCTAGTCGGGTCAGTCAGTCGCCTTCGTTCCGTCCTTGTCACACACGAACAAGAACACGTACAACGCAGATTTGCTGGTTCAATTCGATCTCAAGGTTCTAGCTAGATCGAGACGCGCGTGGACTGTCAGCTAGAAGGCCAGATCAATGGACGGATCAGATAGACTTGGTCGTCATGAAATGGAAGGAGTTCCATCATGCACGACTAATCGCGACTCTTAATGTCATTTGGGGCGCGTGAGGTGTTGGAATATTATTCCAACAACTTAGGACCAAATAAACTCGTCAGGCGAAAAAAAGGTACAGCCCATGCATCATGCATGACAGCCACGAGAGATCGATCAGGTTCGTGTCCACTGTCCAGACTCCAGAGCATATATATGAGCTGCAGCAGATGCATGTTCTTTTTTTTTTTTGGTCTTTTTGAAGTAAATAGATGCATGCTCTCGATCACTTGTTTTCAGGCCGGTGCAGGCTCACCAATTAAGCAACAGGACGCAATTGTTATCAGGATGCTATCAGAACTGACACTTGGGATATATACATATGCATTATTCATGGTCAAGTTTGCGTAAATATTATATATATCTACGTGCTTGATCGTCTTCTTCTTCTCGTTGAATAATCTGGACTTGAAATGCGTTTACCATGCATGACGTACGTACGTACGTTTACACGCACACCGATCCGATGGCGCGTTTTTCAGAGCTAGTAACAAAGCTATACCCTGGAACAGACTAACAGACCGACCACGTTGTACATTTCTTCGATCTTCTTAATTTCTCCTTCATCAGTACTAGTCTTGATCGAGTTTCGGACTGCGGTCACTGCATGCTGCTCATGGAACGCATGCATTGCTCGCTGTCGTCAGTGGGGACTGGGGAACCACGTATTGACACTATTTCAATTCAGCCTGCATGTATGCACAAAAGTGTCGAGAAGGTGGCGAAATGCTTCCGATTTAGTAGTGTCGCGATATTGCTGCTATACGTACTTTGGAATCAATTTTCAGCACTCCCTCCATTAATTTCACGTTATTATTTTAGATTTGTTCAAAATTAAACTTTTTCTATTTTTTACGTTTATTTTTAAAATTTTAGTATATACCTCAACGTTATAATAAAAAATGTTATGCCTTTTAGAGTTTAGATTCACTATATGATGAATTCTTATAGTATATATATTTGCATGTTGTTAAATTGCATGATTTTTAAAAATAGATTTATGGTCACCAAAGATAAAATTGTTTATAACTTATAAAACAAGCACTGCAGGACGGTGTTCAGGTGGTGAGAGTAGCGACGCAGGGCCGCAGGGGTGCATCATGCATGGAATATCCATCGAGGGACGGAGCCCCACGGCTCCCCCCATGATTTTGCCATTCTACTAATGAACTCTTAGTATATATGTCTAAGTAAAAAGACAAAAAACATTATTTCGCACTATTTATTATGATCCCCCCTTTTCAAGATATAATCCTGGCTTCGTCCCTGCATCCATCCATCAGCATATATTGATCCGTTCCATCACTTTTTCGATCAGCAGCACTGTCAAAGCTTTTATACTAGCTGGCTACCAGCAAAGGCCTTTGATAGATAGAGATTGCGAGCTTTTCGTGAAACTGACTTCCATACTCGTCATTGGCCCTTTTTCAAACTAGTTGTCTCTAATAACCGAGCTCCACTATGTACTCCTTGATTAGTAGAATGAAGTATTTCAGAATTTTTTTGCATTTCATACAAGCAAATTGACTTCTACAACACCTTCTTTTCCTTTTTTTTTTGGTGCAAATTACATATTAATTGATCGACATAGTAGCATTTTATTTTCTGAGTCAAAATATATAATCTCTTACTTCTAATTCGATATAGTAGCATTTTACTACGCATATGTGAACGTGAAGAATAGGGAGAAAAGAATATCCATTAATAAATGAACTTGATTGTGAAAATTATAAACAAGGAAAGACTTTGCCTTTTCCTACCTACTTACCTTGAATCTGTCGCACGATTTCACTATGTGAATACTCCTATGTATATGCACGAGCAGGTACGTTGCGTAATTAAAGGTGCGATGCTACACATGTACTATGTTAACCTGTGGACAGCAGGGTACAGAGCATACGTGTACGCATGCACAATTTGCATGCATCACACAAATTGCTTGAGGTAGCCTTGACTTGCCTGTGATATATGTGTGGTTGGATGTCAATCGTTCGGCTTATCTACCGGTTGCTACCACTAGCCTAGCTAATTACTGCTAATCTCACAAGTTCTGAAGTTCACAACTTTGGTTCCCATGCATGAACCTGCAGATTTTATATTATTCGATTTTTTCTTCTTCATTCGTGCATTGTCGTAGCAGCTTGTTTTTTTCCTCCTACTACGACTACTGACTTTGTAGATCAAATGGACTAGATCAGTTATCTACTGCATGGTTGTTGTAGCAGGGATTAAATGAAATTATATCTAATGAAATATACAGAGACTTACATACATTAGATCATCTGTGAATGTACTCCTACTATTTAAACCAAATAAATTCATGTTTACAGAAATATGTTTCAATCAAAGTTCTGAAACTTCGACTTTCGATCACACAGCTGTGAAAGAAAGCTTTCACTATAACAGTATCCATCCACCTAATTGTTTTTTAAAAGAAGACAGCATTTTCAGTTACTTTTCATTAATGAGAAATGATATAAATGTCAGTGCTCAAAGATATGGTGTGTGTAGTAGGCGCCGGCGTAGTACAGGAGTAGAGAGTTCGATCAACAGGATTGGAGTTGCACTACGTTTAGCCTTTGTGCCCTGTTTTCTCCTTGTTGTCCCATATATATATTGAGAACACTTTCCTTGTACTACACTTGTGCTATATCTGAAGTACATATGATGGGCTCGTGTATATAGAACTAGAATCACGTCTCCCTTTGCAAAGCAACATCTAACCTAATCACATATAGCCATGGAAGGAGCTGCTAGCTTAGCTTCTACTTGCTACTCCCCTGTCCCTAAATATATTTACTTTATGAAAAACTAGTTAGCTAAAAAAATCAAGTAATTTATTTGTCCTAAAAGATATATATATTCAAGGCCAGAGGGAGTACTTGGAAAATCTAAAGACGTTAACACATCAGTCTAGATAAGTTGCAGTTAAGAAGAGGTTGCAGTCACACAGTATTATTAGACTTGAGTATGATCCATAAACATCCACCCGATTTCAAATTGTTATGAGAGATGTTTTTGTTTTGTCCTTTGTCGAACTTCTCTAACTTTGTCTTGGTGTAAAGAAAAATATGTTAGAGCCTAAATAAAATACCAAATACGTATAAATACATTTTTCACAGTGCGGTGGCCTTAACACACAGCAAAATCATCCCCTTTTTTTTGTTGCAAATGGCAAACTCATCCTTGTTCATGTATGCGTGGATGGAATAGATCACGCATGATATGTACGAAACTGTCTGCTATAATCGATGGCCAACCACCGTCTAGATTACTGTATGGAAATAAAACTGTCGATAACTGCCGGGCAGTTATGCAATGTGGATGCATATAGCAGCTAGCGCGCCAAAAAGATTATATATAGTATATTGTCATTACGTACACAGAGTACTGGTAGGAGTATATAGCAGCCACAATGAAAAGGACTGTTCAGGGTGGCGTTCACAAATTAAACCTGTATTTAACTAATTTGTTGGTCGTCGACCGATCGAGATGTGAAATGAAGGGCCCTGTTGTAGTTGGTAAAGCTTATGTGAAGGAAAGAAGGAAAAAAAATCTACAAGGAAGGCAAGGGCAGAGAGGAACCCTATTGAAGCTCCAATTTCTGAAAGTGGGCACACAAATTAAAAGAAAGAACCTTATTTACCTTGTGAGTCGTACGCGTAGCTTAAAACGACAATCTCTCAAAGTACTTTCAGAGCTAGCTTGCCATGAAAACGCCATAAAAAAAGGTTCTTTGGTTGTTGTGATTGTCTGATTGATATTATTATCTTTCTCCTTGGTCACAGTACGTTTGGCTAGCTAGCTCCTGTGTGTCCAGACACACAGAGAGATGCACGTACTTACATGTAGGTCGGCATGACTGGCAGTAGGGATCGGAGAAGAACGAAGGTCTCAAATTGCAGCTAGCCTCAGCTCGTCTTGGTGTGGCGTTAAGCCGTTAACGCCAGTCCATTCAGTCCACTCTTGCCTACCCTGTTTTCGCATTTACCTGCATGTTTCCCATGCATGCTTATGTATATGTGTACTGAATTTTTAGGACCATGATGCATGCTATTAAAAATACTACCTTATTATTATGTGTGGTTTGGTGGTAAGTGGTTTTTACGATCGAGCCTTCACCAAATGGCGCCATATCGTCTACCTTAATGATTCATGGATGTTTCCGGGAATAATTAATTTGGGGGAACCATGCATGCTATCTGTATTCAATTCTTCCATGCGTATGCTTGAAGGAAAATTTCCTTTCTGCCTGGCTAAAGTAACTATCCCTCTCATTTAGCTAGCTGTCACGACTTTAAATTCCTAGGCAATTAGCAGACTATTAACCTAAAACCGATAGTTTCCAATAAAGTGTACTTTAGCATGCTGAAATTTTAATTTCATGACATCAAGGGGGGGGGGGTAATAAATAGGTGATACATCTTGTTATATTTTCTGCCATTTTTTTATATTTTATGCCATCTTGTTATATTTTAATATACAAAAAACAGTGTACATCCTACTATATGCGTAAAAAAAAGAGTGTCATTTCAGATTTTTTTCTAAGTAACACCATATTAAATTTTACCAAGGGAGTACTACAGACAAATCAGAGTTTATTATCGATGCTCAAATTATTGGCCATATATATTACTATAAATAAATACCCCAAAGTAATCCAATACAAAACCTTCTAAATTATTCAATTATACCATTGTTAATATGTACTCCTACCATTCTTGGGGGATGCTTAATAATTTGTCATTTAAATTTGTTTGTGCCAAGTTCTGGCGTGATAAAAAAAACAAGAATCAAAACCTCTTCCATGCCTGTACATATCCTCTTTTTATATATAAATAAAAAAAAAGTGTCACTGGGACCTTCCCCACTGTTTTTGTAAAAAAAAACCTAAATTCCATGAAACTGGCGAAAACATAGGTCACATGATGTTGCGAATAAAAAAGAAAGAATAGTATTGTTGTTGTATGTTATCACAAGACCCCATGAAAGTTTGAGGAGTTGAGTGGTCAATTCCAAAACCCATGTGACAGAGGTAAAGTACTAGTTATGTTTCTGGAAAAGAGTTGAAAAAAATTACACCACCAATGATCTGCACCAGAACTATATACAAATGCACATTTCTAAAAAAAAACATTTCCTTCCACTAGTCCTGTTTGATACCTCTCACATCAAGAATCATTTGACTACCGTAAATCATAATACTGATAATTTGTGGGTAGGTTGACGGTAACTTAAAATTAAGTTAGCATTTGTAGAACTTGGAACTGGAAGGGGTCAACTAATGTGTGCACTAAGTAAAGAACTAATCCCTTATATTTTTGTAACCTTGGTGTATATTTATTATCACTAATATCAGTTAGTGATGCCGTTGCATTCTAACACTACAGAAAATCTAGAATGATGGGTGCGATGCTTACAGTAGCCGGCTATTACCTAACCTGTCCATTAAATTTCTCTTATTAGCCAAGGCTATCGTCAACTTTTGAGAAGTGTCCCTCGCAATAACCCAATCATGTCAAAATTTTCTCTTTAGGTTCTCTAACATCATCTTACACAATCGATGCCCCTTTCAACAGATCACTAATGTGTAATTGAATTATTTTTATGTTTATTCCAAGATGTATTGGTGGCAACAGCTGAATTTCAGTTAGGTCGTATTGCAATGTTGCCATGTGTCTTATGCTTCTAGAGGGCTTGTACTAAAGTGCGCTTCTATTTCCCCTTGGATGATAAGCCTAAGAAAATTAAAATATTGCATACTCTCTTTAATTACATTATGATAATCATGCTACTGGTTAGGTGCATGGATACCATGTGTAGTGTTGACTTTAGGGAGAAACTTGATGAACACAATGCTTAATTATTATAGCCTTTTGTGTGTTCGGCTTTCCAACATATTATTTCCGTGTCCATCAAATATGTCATAATCGGTCTTCTTTACATCTGAAAAGGGAGGCTCCTCCTTAGGTGAAAGTGAAATTGAATGTTTCTTACAAATGCAAATGATATGTCAGAGCATCTGCATTGATAAAATTTCCTTGAAGAATGAAATTTACACTTTGGTGTTGGTAAATTCATGTGGTGGTTATCTGATCATCTTGCATAAGTTTACGGTCAAAATCGACTCGATCTTCCCAGGGGGGAAAAAATAAAGAGGCGGTAATTGATCGATTCGTTTCAGTTTGATGGAGACATTCTTCCCCTTTCCTGTGATGACATGAAGGCAGGTATCACCTATTGTTGTGGAGGCTTTGACATCAAGCTGATGCGTGCTAAAGAAACCCGGTCTCGGCACTTCTTGTATGCCACCTAACTAGAGATATTTAATTGGATGCATGTCACTCGAGTCAATAACATATCTGAGGCAACAAAGTGTTGTTTTGCATGATGAAATTTGTGTTGGTAATTGAGTCAACAATGTATATAATGTCAGTTTCTTGGGTGTGTTTTGATACACTGTGATGAACCGAACTCAGCTGGACCTATCATACATGCACTTTTCTTTTTGGCATCCACTTGGCGTCGTGGGACAAACTCACTTGCACCCATGTATGCACATTAAGGCCTTGTTTAGTTTGTGAACCAAGTTTGTAAACTTGTCACATCAAATATTTGGTCACTAATTATAAATAGTAAACATAGACAAAAAAAATCCAATTACACAAATGGACTATAAATCACGAGACAAATCTATTAAGTCTAGTTAATCCATTATTAGACAATATTGTGTTATAGTAACCCATCATTAAAAATATGCTACTGACGGCATATATTAGGCTCAATAGATTCGTGTCGCGATTTACGTTCCATCTGTATAATTAGTTTTACAACTAATTTATGCTTACTGCTCCGTGTCCAAATTTTGATATAATAAGTTTGTAAAATTAGTTCACGGAAATAAATACTTATTTCAGAAATTAATAGCCAATTCTTTTAGTGGTATAGACAATTCATTGACACCAGGACGCCTATAGTGACTTTGATTATCAAGAAATATGTTTGCCAAGTTTTTTTAAAGCAATCCTAAAGGTAAGGTGTGCAATTATCTTCTAATTTTGTAAGACAAAGTTTTATCATAAAAGATTAATTTGAGATTAAAAAATTGTAAAACTTAAATTTTAAATTATGTGTGCCTTATATTAAGTGGTGGAGATACAATTGTGCTTTACAGAGTCAAGATCTATACCTATCTACCTACTTCCTTGCGTGTGTAAAAAATTAAGGAGAGTATATGTATATATATTTCACTGACTTATTAATGGTTAGTTAGCTCCTCTCATCTTCTGTGCCTACTGCATATATGTGAACACATAGAGAGATGATGATATCAGAAGGTGATTGTATATATAGGTAGCATGCCTACATGGGCCTAGTGTGCTTCTTCGTTAAGGGAATTTTTTTTATTAATGTTTAAGGCATTTACATCGAGACGATATACAAGCACTTAGAAGAAAATATCTGCATGGCAGCATGGGCATGGTGTATAGCATGAGCGTTGTACTCACGACTGCAGTGTCAAACGGTTGACAAAAATCATATATTATCCACTGCTTTTGTATAATTAATTTCCCTATACCTTGCTTATAATTTCATCATGAATATATAAGCATGTACCCTTTTTTAATCGTACCGGAAGTATAAGCGCGTATTGCCTAAAGTGGTAAAGGTGCAATGTACACACGTACTACATTAACTTGTGAACAGCATACGCACTGTACGTGCAGACGTATACACATCCACTATTTTTTTTAGACCCGTTATACTTATTTTTCTTGTCTCTAACGGATATATACATGCATGTCGATGTTTGGCTTATCTACCCGCCCGGTTCCTAACACCGGCCTAACGACTGCTAGCTAAATGAAAGCTTTTCTACCCATCTTGTTTTTTTTAAAAATATCTTTCTTTATCTCTCCTACGGCCAGTATAGGACTCGTACTGTACAACTAACTCAGGAGGAACAAATGGCCTAAATGAGAATGACCTAGGTGATTGATCGCAGTTCAATCAAAGGTTCTACGAATTGCTATATATATCATAATAACCAAAAGAAGAAGGTTGTGCAGTCGTTGGGTTGGTAATCAAATAATGGCAACATGTTTCACGGATATGGTTGGAAATCTTGTGTGTAATTTAATCTGTTTGCTAGGTACAGCAAACACGAACAATGCATCATGTTCGCTAGATTTCACAACAAGACTGGTTGTCTGGTTTGGTTGGCCAGGAACAATGCATCATGCATGTAAATACACTTATACAGTGCGTTTGACAACAAGAAGGGACAGTGGTGAGAATCGCGTGTTGGTTGAGGCCCACAAACCAGGATTTACAGTGGAGACAGGAGAGGAGACGCACCCGTCACGTTTCACGTATGCAGCATACAGGAGCTTGCCAAGATTCAAGAGGTATTCGATTCCTTCTTATACGCGTGATGGCGATTAGGATAGATGGCCAAACCGTCTAAGCCCTGTTCAGATTACAAACTAAACACTATTCATTCTAACTTTTTTCTATTCATACTATTCCTTCCACTTACAAAACACGCTTCCCAGGACTTTCTACAGTGTTTTGTTTGCTAAACCTACAGTGAATATTTGGAAATCTGAACATACCCTAAGACTAGAGGCTACACACTTTTTTAGAAAAAAAATAATCAGGTAAAAGAGCTGTTGAAAAAAACTTTTTTTAATGGAAAAAAGCCTCTATTAGCTTAAGCTGACATCAAATCATGTGTGAAAAAGAATCATAAAGAACCGTGCAGTGATTGATGAACATCGTTGCTGCCGCCTACGTACGTACGTACTCCCTCCGTCCCAAATTGTAAGTCATTCTAAGATTTTTTAAGAGTCAAACTATCTCAAATTTGACCAAATTTATATAACAAAGTACTAACATTTATGATATACCATTAACTTCTTCATTAAATATATTTTTAGATTATACCTATTTGGTTCCATAAATTCTTATGATTCACTCTATAATTTTAGTCAAACATAAAAGAAGTTTGACTCTCCAAAAATCTTGGAATGACTTATAATTTAGGACTGAGGGAGTACGTATCAAGTGGAACGTCGAGGAGTAGTCGTAGACTCGTAGATGTGAAACGACTGAAGCAGCTTCAGCCGGTAAAGCAAATGTGAATCAAGGAAACAAGACAAGATAAATGAACGGCTAAAAAGAAGTTTCTCATTTCCGAAAGCAGCTATGTCGATACTCGATCTTCGAGTATGCGACAAAGTCTGGAATCCAATATACGCGGCAATCGATTCCATTTTTTCTGGACTGGATTGCTGCTGATGAAAGTGTGGCCCTACTAGTCTCCAACCTACTCTGTCTCTGTGAGACATGTGAGAAAGAGAGTTCAGACAGGCAGGCGGCAACCGCGTCGATCGAATGAGAAGGACGGAAGAAGAGATCGGAGTCTCCGATTACAGCTAGCTTCGTCTGGTGTGGCGTTGACTTGCTCTTTGTTTGCCTCAACTGAATCCCGGCTTGCAGGGCTCTGACCTGGCGAGGAGTTTGACCCTGCTGCAGCAGCTGCTGCTCACATTTTCTTTGGTTTGTCCCCATCTCTTTGTTCTGATGAACAGGTCCAAGTGTGGATGGAATCCTAGCACTAGCAGCACAACAACAGCAACAACATGCAACTGGTACAAGCTTGCTTGTGTTTGGTCTGGACTCTGGAGATGTTTAGAGCATTTGGTAAGCGATGCAATTAGAGCCTCCACCAAATGGCTTATGATTTTTCCTTGACATGGATGTGATGTTTCCAGCGAGTTTTGGAGAAACATGCCATCGGTATTTAATTCCATTTCCATGCGTAAGCTGCAAGGAATATTTCCTACCCTCCCCTGCCTGCCTGCCTTCTAGCATCTCTCTACCTGTCATGACTTTTCTAGGCAATTAGTAGACTCCTAGACTGATAATCTCCAATAAAGTGGACTTGATCCTCCTGCTATAATCCTTGTGCAATGGAAAAAAATACATTATGACACAAACAATGAGGGAAATTATTGTTGCACATACTATTCAAATCAGTTGGGTTGATTACAGCTATGAACGAAACTCTTGTATATTAACAAATAGTAGTCTGGAATTGCAGGAGATATATAAGAATTTTAAATGATCAACTAGTTGCTGGCAATGAGAAAGAACAGCAAAGCAACAAGAGATAGTTGTGAGAATCAAAGAAATGATTGCATAAAAAAATCCGCGTAGCATATACTATATGTGTATATGGCATCATCAGTTGGTTGAATTAAGTACAGTTGTTGCATCTCCACACCCCACAGGTCTTCTTCTTCCCTAAGCTCTCTACCAACCCCAAGAAAACGTAAACGAAAAACAAAAAAATTAGTTCCTCCTCTACTTACAAGTTACAACTCAACCACTACCACCATCTTCTTCTCTACATGTCAGATTTTGTCAAACACTCACTCAGATGTCTCTCTCTTCTCCTTTACAACTCAAAACTTCAAATTATAAACAATTAACATGAGACGACGTACGATCAGTCTGTCCATGGACGACGAAGAATTCTTTTTTCTCTCTGTTTTTTCTTTTTAAAAATGTTTTTATGGACACCAACTAATTCTTCAACCTATATACCACCAATAGCAGTAACTAAAAAAAGAAAGAAGGAAGGAAAAACAAAGAAAAGATTTTACATTGTCGAGTGAGACCTGCCATGGGCGACGGGTGGTCGACTCGAGCCATGGGTGAAGCTGAACCCGAACCCGAAGCCAAGCTCGCGCGTGTGGAACGGGCTCGGATCGTCGGACTCCGACCTCGACCTCGACCTCGACAGGTCGGACCCACCGCCGCCGCCATGCCGGTCGCTGCTCCTCCCTCCACCGCCGGCGCCGGAGACGAGGACGGACTCCTCGCAGAGCGTGACGGCCCACTCGAGCTCGGCGACGACCTCCGACATGACCGGCCTCGCTCGTCCCCTCGGTCTCACGCACTCCGAGGCGATCTTGGCCACCCTCGCCACCGCCTCCACCTCGTGCCCACGTGGCGGCGGCACACGCCCGTCGAGGATCTTTCCGATCTCCCCCGTCTCCACCGCCGGCACGGCGAACTCGATCACGTTCCTCGGCGAGCCACTCCCGCCGTCTTCCTGGCCGCTCGTCCGGTGAATGGCTTTCCGGCCGGTGACGAGCTCGAGCAGCACGACGCCGAAGCTGTACACGTCACTCCTCTCCGTCAGCTCTTGTAGCCTGTAGTACTCCGGGTCGATGTACCCCACCGTTCCGGCCGTCGCCGAGGACGAAGCTGCGGCCGCGGCGGCGCCGCCGCTGACGAGGGAGAGGCCGAAGTCGGAGACCTTCGCCGTCCACTCGCCGTCGAGGAGGATGTTCGATGGCTTCACGTCGCGGTGGATGATCGGCGGCACGGCGTAGCAATGCAGGTACTCGACGCCCCTCGCCGCGTCCAGCGCGACACGGAGCCTCGCCTCCCACGACGCGAACAACGGCGAGTACCCGCCGGAGCTGGAGACGACGCCGTGGAGGTGGTCGTGGAGGGCGCCGTGGGGCATGAACTCGAACACGAGGATGCGCTCGCCGCGCTCCTCGCAGAAGCCGAGGAGCTGGACGAGGTTGCGGTGGTTGACGCGGGAGAGGAGACGGAGCTCGGCGCGGAACGCGCGCTCGGCGTCGAAGCGTCGTCGCCGGCGACGGCGATCGCCGGAGGCGGAGGCGGAGCGCTCGGCGCGCTTGATGGCGACCTCGCGGCCGTCGGGGAGCTTGGCGCGGTACACGGAGCCGAAGCTTCCGCTACCAATCTTCTTCGCCTCATCGAAGCCATTGGTGACGCGCGAGAGGTCACGGAGCGTGAATTCCTCGCATCCCAGCGGCCGTCCATGGCGGAGCGGCGAGATGTCCTGCGGCGCCGGTATCACCATGGCCTCCACGTCGCGGCATAGCCGCCGGGACGACGACTCCCCGAGCTGCAGCGTCTTCGTCTTCTTCCTCTTTTCCCTCTTCCTCCTCACCGCCACGACAAACAACCCCATCCCGGCGAGCGCCGCCGCGGCGCCGCCGGCGACGCTGAGCGCCACCGTCATAATCTTCTTCTTCTTCCTCCTCGCGCCTTCGTCGGAGCCTGGCGACGGCGAAGCCAGCCCATTGGAGATGAGGATCCTCGACGCGTTGAGTGGTAGCTTGCAGGGCTGGCAGACGGCGAGCTCTACGGCGCCCTCGCCGCCGCCATTGCCGCAGAGCTCACCTGACCCAAAGATGATCTCACAATCGCCGCAGCTGCTCGCCGGGACGCACGCGCCGGGCATGGTGTTGTTATACACGAGGTGGCCTCCGCTCAAGTAATGGTCGCTCTTCCCCCAACACACGACGGAGTAGTTCGACTTGATGATTCCACACACGGCGTCGCCATCGGCCTCGATGGACAAGAACGCCGTGCTCGTGTACTTCTCCGGCACCGGCGCGCCGCCCCAGCAATGGGCAATCCCGCCTCCGTCGAGGATGCAGGTCGTGCCGTTGCCGAGCGCCATGGCCGACATGGTCGCCGGCAGCTCGTCAGCCTTAACCTCCGGCGCGTCGTCGCCCCAGCAACCGAAGCCGCCCTCGGTGTCGACGGCGCACGCGTGGCGGTGGCCGGCGGCGAGGGTCGTGAAATTCGCCGGCGACGGAGCCAGCGACGGCGAGGTCAAGCCGCCATAGCAGGACATGTTGGTGTGGTCATTGGAGACGATGCCGCAGAGGAAATCATGGCCGAGAGCAATCTTGGAGAAATCGAGGCCTTTGGGGAGGTCAAGATCCGGCCACTCCCAGCACGCCGGGTCATGGTCGTCGGAGAGGCCGCAGACGTGGGAGCCGCCGGCGTTGAGGGAGCGGAGGGAAGGGCCCCAGTAGAGGCGGCGGCCGACGGGGCGGGAGCGGTTGGCGGCGGCCTCCTCGGAGAAGGACCACCACCGCATGGCGGCGTGGCCGCCCGTGGGGGCCATGAGGCCGCAGAGGAAGCCGGTGCCGGCGGCGATGGCGTTGTAGGGGATGTCGGCAGAAGGGTACACGTATTGCTCGCCGTCGGGGAGGGAGGTGCAGCGGAGCTTGGAGGTGGACCCGCCTCCCGTGGCCGCCGCCGCATCGCCGGAGATGGTGACGAGGGCGCAGATGAGGGTGGAGTTGGGTGCGTGGGAGATTGCGACCGTGGAGAATTGCCGAGTTGCTGAGCACACGTCGAGCTCGCCGGAGAGGATGAGGAAGAAGACGACGAGGAGGGGAATCAGGGGGAAGAAGCAGGAAGAGCTGTGGATGGCATGGGCATGGCGAGACATTGGCATTCGGAGGGAGAAGACGACATGGGCGGTTGAGGCAGCCGTCGCTTGCCTCCCCTCCGGCGGTGGACAGCGGCGGCGGCGGAGGCGAGAGAGGAATCGAGGAGGAGAGAGAGGTGGGAGAAGGAAGGAAGGAAGGAGAGACAGACAGAGCAAGCTGATGGGCTTTGCTTTGCTTGGATTTGGCTTTTTGTTTCTAGTAGGTGGTTGGAGGGAAAAGGAACGCGTTTCCGTGGATTTTTCTAATCAGATCAATAAATAATATATATTTAGATACATATATATAAAAAAAGTGTGAGATCGATCGATGATGAGTTGATGATGATGAGGTTGAGGTTGCAGGTTTTGGGGTTGGTTTGGTAGACTTGACTTGGTCCGTTGAAATTCAAGTGTCAATGGAGAAGCTGCCATCTCCCTGCAAATGCTGATGCACCGAATCTTCTCCTGCTCCAGAGAGGAGAGGTTTATTCAACATTTCTCTATCTGTATGAGTGTATAATTGCAAGCAATTCAGGAAAAGTAATACTTGTATAGTGACCACACGACGAGTTTGTGGATCAACACGAACTTCACTTCTCGTCGCAGTATTGTTGATCAACACGGACGGATCATCTTTACCTGGCAGTACTTTACCATCCGACACCTGAGTTCGAGCATTAGACTGGTGTTATGCTTAGTATGATATGTCATCCTCAATCAACCCGACCATGAAATTTCCTACTCTTGAATTGAGGAAACACATGCATTTGGTTGGTTTCACCAACAACCGCTCCCAACAAGTCTCTTTTTGGCGGTTAAAATGGAAAGGGATTGAGCATACTAGTTGCCTGCAGTACACTCGAGGATTACCACCTGAGGAAGCAAACCATCTGTACTGCAAAAAGTCATTTAAAAAAACAAGGAATGATTCACTAAGGATTACGGAACGCTTAAACATCCTTCAAGGATGACACGAATTTCCTACTCGACACTAGAAACCAAACCGAGCAACATGTGTCGAAATGACAAGCGTAAAGCGATAACCAGGTGCTTTATCGCCAGCCAGTGAATCAAAGAGGCCCATACATGATGTGCCACATGCCCAGACACCATTCCTAATTTCTTCTCAAAACATTATCTTACTCCCAAGGCACCTCACTGGAGTAGGTGACAGTTTCAGGACCAACTGATTCGACAAATTGTAGAGTATTCACTCAAATATTCAACTCTGAATTATGTACCCGGATCGAACTTGTGTTTGAGCTTGGGCAAAAAGGCATCTTCTTAGCTCTCAGATCAGGTGGCGGTTGGGGAGAAGAATTTGCCTAAGCACAGATGATACAATTATAGGGGACGTTCAGGCCAACCCTATGCCAGGGCGGCAAGCAATGGGGCAACATGTGGCTATGGCAATTAGCCTGCTACAAAATTCTAAGAGAATTTCTGAATCCATGCTATAATAGACAGGCATGGCTCAACCAATCTCACACCTACATCAGACAGATCCTGAGCTCATAAGAAATGTATAGACTAACCAGCCTCATCATTCTAATCTGCTTCCATGTCTTCAGGGTACAGCTCTGCCAAAAAAAAAGTCAGAACGCCGCTGCCTGGAGCTGCTATTGCACGAAACCAAGCTGCGAAATTCCTAACGCTTCATCATAGCTGCAATGGCAACATGCAGGGGGCTCTCTTTCAGGGGAGCTCGGCGTCGCGGCCGGAACAGTGAACGGCGGATACTGAAAGTGGAGGACCTCTGTGTGCCTGGGAAGAGGCTCGCGCATAGTTCCAGGAATGAAGGGTTCTCCTGCTGAATGGGATAATCCTCCTCCATTTCAACCTCTTGGCTGGTCTCTACCTGTCCCTGTGATGACATGACACCAAAAGATGATTAGCCTTTTCTGCAGATTCATAGGCATGCAATGCAACAATGACTCTGTGCCCACTATACCGATAGCTTCCTGCTGGTAGTACTTATTAAGATGATGTGTGGGTGACAACAAAGAGGAACAGCAGATTACAGCAATCCACTAACAGCTGTACCGACAGGGGTGTGAGTGGGACCAAATCCAAATTGCTCAGGTGACACAAGAACAGACAGGGCAAAGAAGATGATGAATGAAGTCAAACTGTGAATCAATTGATCCCAACCACTACACAATATAGCTTAACCTTTCTGCCTCTCTATTAATCCAAGCATCTTATCAAATAATGGCAACATATACATGCAAACAAAATGGTAAGGCTGCCCAAGAAGTCTAGATATAGTTACCTTCTGTTGGTGATTCTCAACATCAGAGTACTCATTAGGCTGAGTGGAAGTATGCTCTTCGTTATTGTTCATATCTCTATGCTCAACCTGTTCTTTTCCCTCAAACCGTTGCCTGGAACCCTCATTTTCAGAGTCAGGATACTGCAAACTAGATGGCCGACCACTGGAGAACCTTCGAACATCTTCTATCCGAATCCCAGAATCACCTGCTTCTGCTGTCTCTTTGTACACATCAGTCTGTGGTCGTTGATCCAGGCTAGAGGAAGTATCATGACTACCAAGATTATTAGCACCAGAGTTTCCCTGACAGGCAAAAGCACATATTAGCTCGTGGAGAAGATGGTCTGCATGCTTGGAAACACCTTTAGTCCTTTACACATTAAGAATAAGAACATCCTAATATATAATAGAGCAAAAAAAAATCTACAGTCCCATGACTAAGTCGACAGTGAGAAAAGAAAAATGCATAACAAGCATCATTTTGATATGTAAGCACTAAAAACATATATTGCAGATAACTGAGGCACGATTGTTTCATTGATAGTGTGATATAGCTCTACTACTTTCATGTTACATATTAACATATAACTGCAGATAACAGAGGGATACCTGGACTATTGAAAAGAGTGTGATATGGGTCTATCATGACAACAAAGTGGCAGCAGAAACATGGAGAAATAAAAACTAGGGAAGACCCTTGACCAAAAGTATAAAACATATTCACTTTGCAATGTATATGCAAACCAAGGATTTAGATGTGCATGCTAACCTCCATGTCATGCTGGTCAGAAGTGTTACTATCCATTGCAGCAGTTTCATTATCTAAAACAGCCAATATTTCATCCCTTTCCTTCTTACGCCGCGTAACTTGACAAACAGCACATATGCAGTCACTTTTGTGGCGATCATTCCTGCATGCATAGACATCATGTAAGAAAACCGACTGTTCTCCTAAAAAGAGAAAAAGAAAAGAATGAGGGAAAGGACTAAACATCTTCTGTAGTGATTATAGTTCCATTGCGCTTTCTCAACAGGAATGTCATCGCGAAAATTTCAGTGAAGAGAGGAACAACTAGATATGCTCTTATTGTTGATTAGTGATGCTCTAAATCAATACTATTTTCAGACAGTACGACTCAGTGGACATGTTACAAAGGAAACATAGGTTGGCTAGGTAACATTCTCAATGATCCACTATCAGAAATGCAAATGGAATAGCAACAGAATACTAGTACCCTGAAAACGTATAGATTCAGTGGCCATGTTAAAAGAAAGATGCATATAGTTCTCTAATGTTCTTTGAATATCACAGTTCTCTTATCTTTAATCAAATTACTAGCCAATGTGCCCGTGCGTTGCTTGGGTCTTTACATAAAAGGACTCCAGATTCTAAAAGTCATGCAGTCTACTAGGTTACCAATAATGCTATAATGGAATTGTGTGGTTGTTTACCCTTCCCAGTTTATATAGAGATTTGTGGTGCATACTTTAAAGTTTTCAAGAAATATGTGCAATGCTGCCATATAAACATGAGCAAAAAACCACAAATCATTCTCCATGGGAAAGGAGAAATGTAGAAGTGTTCCCTTGCGATGCTTACTCTCACATTTTCTTGTCTACATAAATAGCTCCAACACCTAGCATATGAATTCACTATACCTTGAAGCCAAACTAACCTGGACGCAGGCACACACAAGTTACCAAAACATAAATACGTTCTCTAGCGAAAATGTCATTGAAACAAAATAGGAGCACTGCATGTAAAAGAAAGTAGAAGCACAATGACAGCGAACTAAACCTGGGATGAGGTGGGCCCAGTCCCTGAAACTGCCAGGGATCCAGTAGTTTCTTCTACCTCTTTTGGTCCCTCTCTACTGCAATGGATGATGGATCTGCTGCCGCTGAATCCGCTGCAACCAATGGCGGATGCAGATCTCATCACCCACCACCAAAAAATGAACAACCGTAGTCACCCTTTACCATATATCCCATGTTCCCCTTTGATTAAGATTTTGTGTTTGGCCAATTTTAAAACCTAGCACGTGCTTACATGCTCCTAATTGCCAGCTCGACACCAGCAATTCCACTGCAGCAGGTTTTGGTTGGACCCAGCTAGTCTGAGACGCCAACTGCAGGAATGGAGCACATCTGTTAAGTGTTAACCAAATCATGTGGCCCTTTCACCACCAAATCCGGTCGCCTTGCTGCAGCCTGGCCCACATCTGACACTACTACACCGTTAACTAGTCACGGCACCGTTGTCAGACCCTCCAACAACCCCAAGCTCTACTGTTTGTGATAGCATTACATGGTGAAAGAGGGAGAAAGATGGACAGAGACAGGGGACTGATATTGCTAGCTCAGAAGGCGCCATGAACAATTCACATGTGAGGTTGGTGTCACCAGTTGGCTCTGGTTTCAAGTGAGGTGATGGTGGTGCAGGATGCACCATGATGACCCCCACCACCACGAACTCAGGCTTTTAAAGAAGTAAAGACACTCAAACGCATCTCTAATCCAAACGGGAAATTCTATACCGGCACTTTACAAACATAGTAAGTTGTCAAATGTCAAACTGTTAATGTTGAAGAACTCATAGCGTGTTCTCTAATGGCATGGTCATGTTTTTCCCTGTCAAATATTTCCTCAATAAAAGCCTCTCATTATCAGCAGATCATACATTGCAAATATTTCATTCTATGAGTGCTGATATTGCATGGCACGTTAGCTTAATAGTTTCTAGTAGAAAAAATTGCATGCAGATATCAGAATGGATCAATGACATACCCTGGGCGTCGCCTTTTGTTCTTAGACTTGTTTTTCGATTGGCCTTTGGCATCCTCATCGCCAGTGTTGTCATTGCCACCTACACAACATTTGGGTTATTATATATGTGAATGCATGCACAACTAAATGTAAAGAGAATATTATATATGGGTCAAAATGAATGATGGTTGTGTGTATAGTTTCCCACTGAAACGACATGCGGAAGGGGAGTGCAATGATAGCATCATCAATTCATTTATAGTTCTAAAGTTCCCAAAACATTATGGCAACATGCAGATTTTGTGTCTAAATGAAGCAATAAGCTTTGTTTTCCCCACTGCTCATTGAATGTGTCAAAATAAATCATAAATGTTCTGTAAATGACGTATATAAAAGATTTCATTTATGCATTACTTGAAAGTTGAAATGGCAGCAGCTGTCAAGAACCGAATCAAGCAAACATTGTCACGGAGGTGATTTGAGGACAAACTGGTAGCTATCAGATATCCAATACTTACCACTGTCTGGCACATCAGAATACAGGCCTGCTGCTAACCAGTTTTTCATGAAGCCCTTCTTGACCCGTTTCATGAGCTCAATTATGTAGTCACCTTTACTGTTGTACTTGGTACAGTTATCCCATATGAATTGCACGTCCTTAAATACATCCTCTGAGTTCATATACTTATCGCCACCTTCCAAATTTTTGCATATCGTGCCAAAATCCATAGGGGTGTCGATAATATCAAAATAATCCTATAAAGTTTGATGAGTGTTAGGGTTGGGAAAAAGGTAGGTAAAAAGGATCTTTCTGATAGCAGTAGATCTAGAAGAATAAACTTATATAGCTAGGTATTTGAGTTAAGACAAAGGCATGAGATCAATAGAGAGATCCATGGGACAAAATAAAGAGGAAAACTGCAACTGAAGTGATCCACATTTGCAGTTGCAAAACTTTCTTACTCTCTTCTCTATGTTCAATATATTATATATCAAAATATGCACCCGGGCTGCCGGATTGTTGTTACAGACAAGGCAAGAATGGTGAAGCTTTCATCCTAACTAGATAAGTATTCCCATGATAGACTTCTAATTACCAGTACTGAGAAAATAAAAGTCGTATGTGCTACAGAAAATTTAGATTTCCGAATATAGAACCAGCAATACATGCAGGCAAGAGAAACTCAGGGAAAAAGACAAATTGAATATGCTTTTGTGGAACTGCATTTGAAGTTCTGAACACGGTGTGCTTGATCACTGATCAATTACACCATAACTCCTCGGAGGCTGAGACAACTAAGGGTTATAGATCATTTATTACTTGTGCAACCTAAACTACTCAAGACCGTTTTAAGTAATGCCCTGAGATAGTTTCACGGGTCGGTTTTACATTGCTGGCGCCTGGCGTGCCATGCTGGACAGGCAAGCCATTCTTAACAGATGCTGCTTGTGGTGTATTTGAAATGAAAGAAACACACAGGGTAGCACAAAATACTCACAGGTATTCCTAGCGCAACAGGGTCCACTGGAACGTTAAATGGCTCGGCAGCATCCATCTTCATGACTTTCTTAATAGCCTGAGAAACAAGGGAAACAGATTCTTCAGTATAACCTTTATGCAGATTCAGAAGATGCCTCATAAGTAAAACTTGGGAGGGTCATTAGACCTCGGGAAAAGAAAAGGCAATCCAAATCCTACTCACTTCAAGTGCAGCAGCCAGCTCTTTGTCATCACGCTGGCGTTCCGGAGTAGACTGTTTTTCCTCCGGTTCCTGCGAGGCCATTGGCTCCATTGTTGCCTCCTCAACTTCTTTCTTCTCTGAAACAGCTTCCTGCTTGCTCGGAGGAGGAGGTTCATCTACGGAATCAGCTTTCCTATCCGGGGTGTTTCCTCCAGAAGATAACCCCACCGTCTTGATCTTAATGCCTCCTACTTTCCTTGCCACCTTTTCCTTGCCCGCATCGCTCGGCTCCAATGGCTCGCCATCTGTCTTCGGCCCATCTGCTACGGCAGCAGCAGTCTTCTCCGCATCAGCTTCTTTGGTCACTTCAGGGACAGAAGCACTCTCGGATTTCCCAGGATCAGCGGCCGGCGAAGAACCCTTCTGCTGCTGCGGCTGTGGCTGTGGGGGCGGCAGGTCGGTCGCCGGTTTGGACGAATTGAACTTGAGCTTCACCCGGCCGTACACGGCTCCCACTTTGGGCTTGGCGTACGTGTCCACGGGAGGGTTGACTGGGGTGGCGGCGGCGGCGGCAGCAGTGGGCTTGTGCGCTGGCTCGGAAGGAGGAGGAGGTGGCAGCAGTTGTGGTGGCTCAGGCGCTGCTGCTACTGCTGCTGCTGCCTCGGTGACAGGCGGCGGCGGTGCCAATTCCTCCTCCTCCTCAGCCTGATCCGGCGTGCTGTTGGTTGCCTCGGTGCTGGGGCTGGTCGTGGAGTCCGGCGAGGTGGACTCCTCCGCTGCAGCCACCGGAGCCGCCGCCTTCTTCCCCGCCGGCTTGCGGCCGCGCTTGCGCTTCATCTGCTGTTTTCTTTTTCCCCCTTCGGTGACGAGACCGGGATCGACCAACGGGGCACTGCAAATCGACGGAGAGAAAGGAACATCCTGGGCGTGTCAGATTGAGCGGGAGTGGGGGGACGAATCTCCTCGGAGCGACCAGAATTGAGCCGTTGAGTGGAGTGGAGACACCCATCGAAACGAAACGAGGCGAAGCTAGGGTTCCGTGGCTTACCAGGGACGGAATCCGTGAGGATCTCGGGTCGGCGGGCGCCCACCCCAGAAGAAGCAGCGGAGCTCGTGGAGCAGTGTGAGGAGCCGCGCGGGAAGGAGCTGAGGGAACAGGTCGGAAGCGCGCGCGCGGGGGGTGGAGGAGACGGAGGCGGAGGCGGAGCTCGACGATGGCGGAGGAGATTGTCAGCGACGACTAGCAGGCCGTCTTGTTCAATAGATATTATCTGGGCCGTTTGCCTCTATGGGCCTTATGGGCCTGTGCTTCACCTTCAGCTGTTGGGCCTTGACTAAACCGTTGTCTAGCCTGATGGCAACTTTTTTTTTCATCAACTATTACTACTGTTTCTCAAAAAAAAAATCAACTATTACTACTACTGCCTTGTCCTAGCAATCGTATTTGTTTGAACAAGGGAAAATAGGTTGAGCAGGACAAATCCTGAAACTGTGATGTGGCACTAGTGAGAGATCGATATATTCTTTTTTTGCACCAAGTTACATAATGGAACTTGAACTTAGAGGTCCACCCTTGTATGTATCTCTCATGCTCCTGCTCCGGCATAATTTTCTTTTTTCGGTAATGCTACGGTTCAAGCGTCCGACGCGGGGGTGATTCTCCGGACGGTTACGTGGCCTAGTCTTGTCCAAGTATTTTCCTCCACGTCAAATGTTACAGTGTCTTTTTTTCCTCGTCCAAGTAATTTCCCTCTATGCTGCATGTGATTTTATCCTCGCATGGAATGTTGCAACCCAATATTTTGTTTCTGACGTCCCCTTACGTCGCAACACGTTATAGATGGATCTGTGCAACATTTTTTTCTAGTTCAAATGTTGCATCACACTTTTATTCCAGTCAGATCTTGTTTGTTGCAAAAATCCATCGGTCCATGTTACAGTGCTTTTTTTTCAACATTGAAAGTTGCATCACGATTTTTTGTTTCACACGATCATGTATGTTGCAACAATCGATCACTATATGTTGTGCCGCTTTTGTTCCAGGTGTTCCTATTGTTGCAACAAGCAATCGATAGATGTTGCGTTGCCTTTTTTTCCGGATGTTGCATCACGATTTTGTCCATGCGGTCCTATTTGTTCCAAGCTAACCACGGTCAATGTTCCAATGTTGCATCGGTATATTGTTCCGGCCTCCAGGTGATCCAGTTTATTGCAACAAGCGATCGATGGATGTTGCGTTGTCTTTTTCCTCGGATTGGATGTTGCATCGCTATTTTCTTCCATGCGTTCCTATTTATTTCAAGCTAACCGTGATCGATGTTCCAATGTTGCATCGGTTTGGTCCAGCCTCCAGGTAATCCAATTTGTTGCAACAACCAGTTCCATGTTGCAGCGATGTCTTACCCGAACCAATGTTGCATCACGAATCTTGCTCCAGCCAATCCTGTTTGTTTCAATCTACCCACGATCTATGTTACGGCGGACAATTTTTTGGTTCCCATGTTGCAAACCACCGTCCGATGCTACGTGCCCGGACTGGACGTCGGGGCACTAGCAGTTCCTTTCTTTTAGGAAACACTCCGCCTCTGGGATTATTTACCCAGAGATTTCTCACGGCATCATAAAATTTAGAGATTCACCCTTTCTAAACTTGCAATCAGTCAGTTCAACGTCGCAACCGTCGCTTCTTCCCAAGATACAGTTCATCAGTGATTACAAACTCATAGTTGAAGAATTCATTTCTAGCTCACGAGCCCGAGCGCACGGGCACACAATATTAGAACGACATTTGCTGCAGTTTTTTTCAACATTTTAACTGGTCGATAGCCTTTTATCTCTAAATCCAGAACATGGAGAGGCAACTCTATCTGTGCTTTTCAAACTAACAAATTGACTCTGGTCGTAGGTCGTCGTCGTGGCCTCCTTGCCGTTCTCCCCGCCGCAGGTCGTCATCATGGCTTCCTCGCCGGTTGCCCCGCCGAAGCTCGTCGCCGTGGCCCTGACCCCGCAAACGGCCGTCGTTGCAGGCACTAACGGCGACCGTACAAAATCTCCAACGCCCATCTCTCCATCATCCAGGTAAATCGGGATTGAAGTTTTTCTAATGGGAAATTTTGCAATTGAACATTTACTATTGGTGTCATTACTTTGAAGAAAAACATGATCTGTCCTTGTCCTTTAGGTATCTGAAAATTGCAGATGTATAATTCTTTAAGAAAAAGTCTCTATCATGCAGGAGTCAATTAATCTGTGCTTTTCAAACTAACAAATTGACTCTGCATGCCCATCGTTCTGGATGGAGATTGGAGAGTTGCACTTGGACTCTTTCACTTAGAAAAGGGCAGCTAATTTCTTCTTTTGGGTTAGCATTGCAGATCAATTTCAACGTTTATTGTGTACATGAATACTCTTTAGCTTCCTTTGGAGCTCAATTGTTCTTGGCCAACAAATGCTTGCTGTACATGCTGTGTAACTTCGACATATCTATGTTTTTTTCTTTTATAAATTTAAATGAATACTCTTATGATGCTGAACTTCTTGAGATTTCATTGGAACGGTTTTGGCATACGACTGAATATGGTTAATTGTGGTCCGAGGTGTACGTCCCTTGTCAAAGTGGTGGCTTTCGTTTCTTGTTTTCCATGTGCCTTTAGCCATACCTCATTATCAATGCTCTGGGAATGCTATGACCTAGGACATCTGCATTTAGCCCTAACTCGTTATCTAATTCTATGACATCTAGGACATCTGCATTTAGCCCTAACTCGTTATCTAATGCTCTGGGAATGCTATGACATCCAGGTAAAATCATACAGTGATTCGACTGCAATATATATATTTTTTCAAATCCCTTGATGCACAATCAAGAACGCCAGAGTTGGTTATTGTCTTATACCAAATACAGTTGCGGTTGGCTCACTTGGATTTTTTTTATAGGGTGAAAAATAATGTGAAAATGATTGTATCAAGTACATTGTAGCAGTATACAAAAACGTAAACATTATACGTGTAATAATTTTACACTTTTAACACTTAAATATTTAACAACAACTAATTGACTATTAGTGCGCCAGAGGCGCGCCGCAGACTCTAGTTACTTGAATCTTCCACCAGTTCTTGAGCGTACATTGGTAAACAGCTCTAGTTAGGATCTGTTAGAAAAGGAACAGTCACACTCAAATGATCATGGTACATTGATCCGATTGAATTCTTAGGCCAAAATCCACGTACTCATATTCCTGTAATCAAATTGTTGAGTACCAATAGTAGGGGTACCCTAACTTGGGCCCAGAACTACTTGGTAACAAGGCCCACAAACGAAGTTGGCCTGGCTCCGTAGCCCAGCAAAGGCCCATCACGACGAAACCTCACCACGGCGTTCGTCCCGCTTGAAGAACCTCGAGCGGGGATGTCCGTGACGATCGAGCCCAGCCAAGCTCGAGGGAGACGTTCACCCTCGAGCGGGCGTTTCCGTCACGTTCGAGGCTCAGCAAGCTCGAGCTTGCGGGCCAAGCTCGAGCCTGCTACGCCGGGAACAACGCCCGGTGCTCTGCGACCATCACCATCAATCATTAGACATCGGTCAAATCCACCTAGCACGGTGGATTCTGATCTGACACTGCACAGGTCGGTCCTGGCAGTGATACTGTGCCAACCACTCCTTTGACTTTGCTCGCCTCGGATGCGCTACCATCCTCGAAGGCAACCCTCGAAGGAGACTACGGAGGCTCGGTCCGGACGCCGTACTCAAGTTGCCACCCTCGAAGTCGTGAGCCGTCACGAGAAGAACATCACGTCAACCGCTGCCATGCCGTCAGCCGGAGTTGGGAGGCGCGATTCCCGCTCGCATAGTGCACGGCGTGGGCAGCACAGTGCACCTCGCAACGTCAGCACCACGAACACATGTACTCGCGCCCTCTCCCCTTGGTCTATAAAAGGGAGAGGGAAGCCCATGCAAAGGGCAGGAGGGACACGCACAACAGAACACACACGAAAACACTTAGCCAACTACGCCTACAACTCGGGGACTTAGGAGTTCATCTCCTTCTCCCACCTTGCTTGTAACCCCCTACTACGAGCAACACGAAACCGGTGCTCCGCACCACTGCTGGACGTACGGCCCCGTGGCCGGAACCAGGATAAAAACTCTCGTCTCTCCACCCGCCATCGGGGCAACGAGTGGTTAGCATCGCAATCACTTGTTTGTGCCGGTGTGACCGAATCAGGCACCGACACAATCTTCCTAACCAAACGATATTCTAAAAATTTGGCTATTTTTGATATATCAGGAACAGCAAAATGATCTACGATAGTATGTGCACACCGTACACATTGGAAAAGAAACATCTCATTGCCTCAATACCTTAGCCAACCAAAGCATCTCATTGTTCAACCTCATATCCTCTCATAAAATAGTAGGAAAGCCTCACACATGAGAACTTCATCTAGAGAGACTTTTCTAACGTCATCATCATTTGCATAGAACCATGAGAGAGCTGCTGCTCGGCTTCTGCTCATTTACAATCCTGCTTCCTCTCACATAAGTGACGTTGTAACCCTCCTCTATTGAGCTCCCGATGTGCTCAATGACACCAACTAGACGATATCTGGCGTTATCTTTGTCCTCAAACCTGAAGATTTGATAAATAAATAAATATATACATATATATAAAGTCAACCCAATGCAAGGAAATACTAGACTAGTTATCAACGTGCATGTAACTGAACATTGTTAACAAGAAGATCCAATTTCAACAAACAAAGTTTCCCCCAAGAACTTCAAATGCCGTCAGAAAATTTTAGAGTGTTCATGTAAATCTAATATTAGGATACCGGCACTGGATACACTGGGCATATCAAGTGACTAATCAGAAAATAGCCATTAGAAAATGCTGGGCATTATGGTCAACAATACAGAAGTCTATTATAAAAAGGCTGTCAGGTCAGGAAATTGAATAATTGAATGCACATTCCCAAGGAACAAAAAAGAGAATACAGTGGTAATTAGTGATACAGTGCTGCAGTGAGTTTGTGGTATACTAATGTAAATATGATGGGAGATTTATTTGTTCTACAAACAATCTTATATCACAATGCACTGTAGCAGTTTCAAACCAATTAAAGATCAGATCAGGACAGCTAGATGGCAGGGTTCTGATCTGAATAAAGCTGTAAAAACATTCATTTCAGTTTTTTTTAGACGAATATTTAAATTGAGTTGATTCTGAAACTCAAAACACAATTAGTTTCGCATACTAACCTGATTTCATCTTTCCTGTACACAAAAAAAAGCTGCTCCAATTTACTGAAAGGGGTAGTCACATAGGCATCGACAAATACAATGGCATCTGTATGAGGCCCATCACAATTCACAATTCAATTAGTGGGCTTGCCAACGCAACAACCGCGATACTCGTGGTACGGGCTTCCCTGACTGGGCTACTGCTGTTGGGCTAGTAATGGATTTAGGCACCACCCACCCCGGAACCGCCCAGCCAGCAGTCCCAACCCCCCACCCCACCCCGCCGGCGGCCGAGGTCACCTCGGAGTCGGATCCCCTCTCCAAACCTAGGTCGCCTCGGATCCCCTCGCCTCTCCGCCTCAGAATATAGCGGATTGAGTTGAGCATGTTGTAATACAACCAGACTTGAATAGAAGGAAAGGACTAGAAGTCCTAGTCCATGTCCGGTTGCCCGGACTTGTATAGAAGGAAAGAAGGACTAGACGTCCTAGTCCATGTCCGGTTGCTTGTGGGCTCTTACCGAAACTCTATTCATAGGTCGGAGTATATATGAGAGATATTGTCATTGTAAATTATTGAATATGAGGAATAAAGAGAATCTCCACCTATATTGTGTCTTGTATACTTTGTTCTTGTGTTTATCATGAGAGGCGTGAGAGGGAGAAGATCCAACCGTTGACGACGTGTTTTACAACACGTTATCAGCACGACCGCTCTTCGTCGACTACGCCAGAGGAGTCGCCATTAAGCTTGACGCCAGCGATCTCACCACCGTCCTCGCCGCCAACTACTTCGACGACGTCGACTACATCAACGTCGTTAGCGGAAAGATCTGCTGCCTCTACCTGCTACCGATATGCACTGCAACGACATCATCATCATCGTCATCAAGCAGGCAGGTCTACGACCATGCCTAATGCCCTACGCGGTATGTGTCTACTGATAACTGCCCTACGCGGCAAGTAGAGTAGATCAATTGGCATCACGTAATGCAAGGTACGAATTGCTGAAATAAGTAGTAGACAGATTAGTTTTCCGGCCATCATGCGGAAATTATGCTTTTCAATCAATCTACTACAGGATTAGCCATGAAGGCTAGTGGGCAAACCTCAGCACAACATCTGTATGTACGTGTTTTTGGTTGGGCATGTCATACAAGCAAGAAGCTTAGTATGTCGACTCGTGTGTAAGAAAAAGCTAGAAGCTACATAGAAAAAGGATTTTCAACATGAAGGCTAGCGCCCAAGAGGTGTACATAATCTTGGTTCTCACGACCATATGCATGTTCTTGTCGAACACATCTGTGTTCACGGCCTGTAGCAGCATCACCTTAGCTTGCACACCAAGGTCCTCATCGTCTCCTGATAGAGCCTGACCAGTTGTCTGTTGTTGCAAGTCGACTCGAAGTCATATTCGTATCCACGCAGATACATAACATCACCTGAAGTTGATTTCGCCTCTAGCACAAGTAGCAACAAAATAGAACTCCAAAGCAGTGCTATTGCCTGAAGACGAAACTAGCTTGCTGACGAATACAATCCGAATCAACCAACCAATCTGAGTACCACCAAGAATCGATCTGAAACAGCCTGAAGCTACCGCATCAGGTCTCAAAAGGGTCGAGCCGAGTCTCGCTGGAACCCATCTGCCTGTAAAAATTAAAGCCCACAGCCGCACTCTGCAAACACGTTGGGAATCCAGCAATGCCGCCGGCATCCTACCCAGTAGCGTAGTGCATGCACATGATGGCCGCAGAACTCATCAAGCAATCTCCACCGTGTTGTGCATGCCATTTGGCTTAACGCCTGCCCATCCACGGGACTTGATTGCATGCAAGCAATCTAAAAATAAATAAATTTCGAGCATAGCTGGATTTTTGCGCATAAAACTTTTAATTTTAGGAAATTAAGAGTTTTGAATATTTTCTAACAGAAAATTCTCTAGGATGGCTGATTGTTGCGGCAGATTAAGATGCCTTTTATCTATATATTATTAATCATGGAATTTATTTACTGTTTTATGGCATATTGTTATAATTGTGAGTAAATACAGTAATATAATACCTTTAATCATAGAAACATGGTTTTAGGTATATAAGCTCTCTATTTTTTTCTGAAACCCTCTTTGAGGCTCATATATTTTTTAGCATGTTTAATGGTTAAATAATTCTGAAAATTAAACCATTAATATCAGAAGTGGCTAGAAAATTATCTTGAACCATAAAAATGATTATGGTTTATGACCTCTCTCAATCTTGAAGAACCTTAGACATAATACCACTGAGAGTGTCATATTTGAAAGGTTTTTGGGAAAATGTGTGAATGGGGTAAATTTTTATTTTTGCTTGGAAAATTCTGGGAAATTATATAAAATAAATCTATTGAATAGATTAACCAATCTTAATTAATTTTGCACTTGTTTCATGCACTTAAACACATGAAGTATGCTTGTAGCAATTGCATGAATAATATAGAATATGGCATGAAGTCTATTATTTCTTGAAGAAATATACTATTGGTTTAAGCCTGATACTATATAATCTCTAGAACAGATGCTATATAACTCATTTTTTCTTATAGAAACCGAACATTTTTATCTTTCAGTATAGCATTATGATTTACTAGCAGTAAACCATTCAAAAATATATTAATAAATTGAGCTTGATATGACATGAAGTTATACAAAATTAATATGTCTTCTAGAAGAAACATATTGTTTATCTTGTAGACAGTTTTGCAATTCAAGAAGAATTGCACATGTTATTTGTCATGTAGACATTTTTGCAATTCAAGAAGAATATGCATAAGCTCAATACAACAAATATTTATCCTACCAGAAGTTTCATAAGCTGTAGAAGTGGAAGAAAAAAAAGTACATTCCAAAAGTGATGCTAGGCTCAGGGGGAGTTGCAATGAGACACAGAAGTTTCATACTCACCCCATAACTAAGTGATGCTAGGCTTAGGGGGAGTTGCAATGAGACACAGAAGTTTCATACTCACCCCATAACCATGAATGAATAGAATTTTCTACATAAGTTGCATTATTAGTTATTCATGAAAATTTGGTTATACTCGTGAAGAGTTAGTATTTACCTTTCTGCTTTAAAACATGAAGTTTAGCATTAATTTAAGAATATTCTCCGGACTAGAAGGGCAAATTCAATAATTTGGTGTTTCTTACCTCTGCATAGGTTTTTCTCACCTTACCTTTTGCCCATATGCTTGTAGCAATTTTTACCTATAGTAATGAATTTAATCTCATGGAATAAATAAAGAATTACATACTAAATATTGTAAATAATTGCTTTATATTGCCTATAAATAATTTGAAATAATTTTTCCACAACCTCAAGGAACCATGAAGGTTATTGTGCATTTCTACCATGAAGGTAGAATGGAAATTGAATTTCCAACAAGCACATAAAACCAGTAATATACAAGCTTATTAATTAATCTTGAATGATTCAATATAGCCTTGAATGGTATATTACTCAACTATGTACTGAATACATAAGCCCTACACTTGAAGATTATTCTACCGAGCTCATTATTGTACACCGAACAGTACAATAATATATGAATTCATATCATATTAGATATACTAGCAGTATAATTTAATTATATGAAACTTTTTCATAGATCATGCTTGAAGCATTACATCACCTGAAGTGCAATCGTGGTATGACGAGGGGGAGAAATTTGGGCCAAGAGGTATACGAAAAATATGGATAAAATTACAGAAAAATTTAATAGACATATCCCTAATCCTGTAAGATTGTTGGTTTAGAGCCTCATCCTATTAGATGTGGGACAATCAACGTGCAAGTTGGCCCATAGCCATAGTCAATGCAATGACTAAGCATGCAGCTCTGCACATACTTTTGTAATCCATGTACCATTGTGTCAATTAGAATGACCAATTAACAGTTATTCTATATTAATGTAAGGATCATCATGTTACTACATTAATTAGTACCCTTTGCAGGGGTATCACATTAAAAATTCGCTTTACACTGGCTTGCAGCCATTGTATTATTCTTGTATTCACACTAGCTTGGATGCTATGTATAACTCAAGCTTCTCCTGTTGAGTAGCAGACCCCATTACACTAGGATGGCTACTAGTCCGTCATAAAAATCTATCAACTAGCTAGCAAGCTAGCTCACTTGTGCGCCGTATGCACATATAATAAATGATCAGAAATCATTAAGTAAAACTTTAGTCAAGAAGGCATAGATCGGGGGGAGAAAAATGGCCTAGAGTTGGCTCAGTATATTCAATTAGAAATTGGTTAACCCAAATCAGAATGGGTTTTTGCGGATACATAAAAAGAATATAGACCTGGTAGTCTATTATGTGGAAAAACATTTTATATAATGGAATCAAAAGTATATGGGAAATTCTTGAATGAATGAGCAATTATTTTTCTAGAAGAAAAATCCATGTAGATTATATTTTGCATATTTATAAACTGAAATTTTATGTTAATACTTGAAGTATATGGTATGAGTATTATACTTGAAGTATATGGCAAAATAAATAAAGAAGCTAGACAATAAAATAGTCTCGTAGACTTTGAATAGTGCAAATTATATTGAATGAATGAGCAATTATTTTTCTAGAAGAAAAATCCATGTAGATTATATTTTGTATATTTATAAACTGAAATTTTATGTTAAATATTTGAAGTATATGGTATGAGTATTATACTTGAAGTATATGGCAAAATAAATAAAGAAGCTAGACAATAAAATAGTCTCGTAGACTTTGAATAGTGCAAATTATATGTATACCGAATATACCGCATTGCACACTATGCTAATATAAATGTAGCGTTCATGTTACTACATTAATAAAGTCTAGCTCACTGCATATAAACAAATAACCCCTATATTTAAAAGAAGTGTGTGTAACTATTATTTTATTTCACCATAATAGCATACATAAATGGGCATCAACTTGAAGTTGGAAAATGGATTTGAATTTCCGTTATACTAAGCCCATGGGGACATTTCACAAGTATGCTAGTAATGAAGATATAATATCAGCATTAGGGGGAGGGAAAGTCCATATGAATGCCTGATATTTGAAGCAAGAAATATCTTCCTATAATATTCCTGGAAGCTTGAAGCAGGAATATAAAGACACACTATATTATACTTGCATGAAGCAAAGTATATTGCCAGAAAATTGAAATTGTGAGGAAGCCCACGGGGGCGCCACTTGATGTGGCCAACACTTGAAGTGAAACTCCCTGAAGGACTTGATCCAAGTGAGAATGTGCACATGATGAATACTCACGAATGGGACATCGAAAATTAGGAGAAACAACCTGAAGTTGAAGTTTACTTGTAGTAAACAAAATGCTATGTATGGTATATCCCGGGTATCTAATAATATACTCACACTCGCAAAGTACTTGGTTATTAATTTAAAATCTATGGGGACGCCTGTTGGTTTCAGATAAGATGAACTTGTCAAACAATTTAAATAGAATCTCCACAAATTCCAAAGCAGAAGACCTTTAAGGTTAATTACCTCACAAATTGAGAAATGTTCATCGTGAAGATGAATGCCTAACACTTCAGAGAGCGTGCAATATATTTTGTGTTGGGATAAACAGAAAAATATTGACTATATAATAGTCTTATCCTGAAGATATGGGAGAATTGAATGAATGTCGACAACATTACCTCTATAATTGCAAATGTTTCTCTAAGCGAGAGCATGGATCCAAGACTAAAGTCCATGGCAGAGTTGCATGAAGCACTCATATCGGGTCAATGAAAGAATGCAATTGAGGTTGAACCTTAAAGAAAGTATTTGAACCTAGAAGTTCAAGCTATACGAGTCATTATGAAATAATGATATGGTGAAATACTATGGTTCATAAGTCTTTCAAAAGACTATTAAACTCCCATTATGTATGAATAAATATTCTGTAACATATCTGGCAAATGACATGACTAAAAGAATAAAATATTATGCTGTTAATCAGTGGATTCTGAAAATCCCTGAGAAATAATCCTTGAAGGACTCATTTTCCTTGAAGGAATAAAATAGTAAGAAATAAAATCAAAGCTCATACTAAACATTAAATGTCTAAGGTAGATAATATTCTTGAATGATATTAAAATGTCTCACGAAGAGCATATCTTAGAAGGAGTAAAAGTAAAGAGTTCATATAAGAAGTCAAATTATTGTGAAAATTATTTCTCTCCATCATGAGAAAATTTCTCATAGAAAAGAAATATTATTCTTGAAGAATTAAAGATTCCCGAAGAAAATTGTCATTGAATGACTTATCATCACTCAACTCCTGCATGAGCACCAACAATCCTGAAGATACAAATGAAGACTCGTACAGTCCTGAATAATTAAACTAGAAGTGCAACGAGGATTTAAATGGTCTTGAACGTACTATACAAGCACTCGTATGTGCATAAATAGCTAGCTATCATTGAATAGCAAGTATCCTCGAATACCATAGAAGGTATATTGGTGATTGGCAAATTGAATTATCCCCTTCAAATGCCAAATGATGACTGGCTAACTTCAAACACCGAGGTTTGAAAATATAATATCTCGAATGTATACTAATTTGTAACTCATTGTCCCCATGTTCCTATGAAAGAATAAAATTTATTTGTATTGCATAATTAAATAAGTGGTTATTAGTGCTCGAAGCATTGCTTCTATCATAGTCTAGAAGAACTATATTAAGTCTTTGAAGGACTAAATATTTTGGTAATTGAATACCAATATTCGTACACATTTATGAAGAATGTGCTTAAAATCATCATGAACACGAAGTCCAAAGAATGTCGTTACGAGGGGGAGCACATATTTTCAATAAGTATTATCTAGAATGAATAAACTTAATGATTATTTACCATGAAGGTATACCACTTGATTATTAAAGATCACATATATCATTATTGCAAGAACCTGAAGTTTATGCATAATCTTGAAGATTGATCATTGTTCGTGAAGAATGATGAATGTATAATTATATAGAAATCAAGAAGGTTTGATGTTGTACTCTTTTTCCCTTTGTGAGTTTTTATTTGAAGGTTTCTCACATAAGGTTTTTGATGAGGCAACATATGCAATAAAATTGCGGTTGATATGTATTCTTTTCTCCAATAACCGTTTTTTCCACTGGATTTTCGGATGGAGTTTTTAATGAGGCATATACATTCGTGGTAATCGCCCAAGGGGCAGTGTTGTAATACAACCAGACTTGAATAGAAGGAAAGGACCAGAAGTCCTAATCCATGTTCGGTTGCCCGGACTTGTATAGAAGGAAAGAAGGACTAGACGTCCTAGTCCATGTCCGGTTGCTTGTGGGCTCTTACCAAACTCTATTCATAGGTCGGGTATATATATGAGAGATATTGCCATTGTAAATTATTGAATATGAGGAATAAAGAGAAGCTCCACCTACATTGTGTCTTGTATACTTTGTTCTTGTGTTTATCATGAGAGGCGTGAGAGGGAGAAGATCCAACCGTTGACGACGTGTTTTACAACAGAGCAGATGGAGCAGCGAGATCCATGGCGACCCAACATGTGAGCCCCGCCTCTACTGGCGCCGCCGGGAAGAGCAAGAGCGTCCCCTCGTGGGGGATCCTCGAGGCGTTTGCCTGGATGGGCAAGGGCGAGAACGTCACCACGGCCGTCTCCAAGACACCCGACAACAAGCACATCCAGATCACCTTCTACCCCCGCGTTCCGCCGGAGCTCTCCCGCTTCTACATCCACTCCCCAGATCGCGCCGACATGTACATGGAGCCCCGCATCGTTGCCACGGAGGACGACCTCACCCTCCTCCGCGTCGATACAAATGCCAGCATGTACCCGGTCTACTACATCTACCAAGCCGCCGACGACTCGTCGGGGACGCCGCCGTCGCTCAAGCTCCTGCCAAAGACCCCCTACATCCACTTCGACGCCATGGACATCGGCTTGCTTCGCCTCCCAGGCAAACAATACATCGTCGCCAGCTTCAGGTGTTTACCCGATTCTTATCCCGATGGAGGGTTAACCCTTGGTGTCTACGACTCAAGGTGGGGAGATTGGAAGCTCCATTCTCTGTCGCTCAGCGCACAGGGACGGCAGGTATACGGAGAACAAAACTTTTGTCCATAAAAACTGCAAGGTGTTGACAATTGGAGGAGATGCTGGCACCATGGCTTTCGTTGACCTCTGGCGGGGTGTACTCTTTTGCCATGTTTTAGAGCTGGAACGTGAAGCTGCTGCACGTCAAGTGGAAGACGAAGTCATCCCCTTCCTTGGCTATGTCTCACTGCCTGATGATCTGAGAAGAACTTCCAGGATCAAGGCTGATGCATGCGTTTACCGTGACATTGCCTTCCTCGACAACAATCTCAAATGCGTGGACCTGCCAAGTAGCTCCCTGTGGATAAGGCCAGCCACTACCAGCGGTGCTTGGAGTCAGCAGTACATGATAAGAAGTTTCAAGGAAATCTTGTACAGAAAGCAGCACATCAATCTCCTCCCGTGCCATAACCCCTTATGTGGATCCCTCAATGTACGCCAACCTGTTGTGGACCTGCAAGATGATGATGACGCTCGCATACTTTACTTCGCGGTCAAACCATACCGAACTGCTGATAATGGGTCGGTTCTTGCACTGGACCTGTCGACAAAGAAGATACTTGGTGTGGCTCCCTTTGTTGAAAGGGAGTCGATCAAGTTCGACTTCACCTGCCTTCACACTAGGCTATTCAAGCATTTTTCAGGTAATTTTGTGACTACCTTGATTGCTTTAGATAGTTCATTAGATATAGGGTCGTTGCTGATACTTAGTTGCCCAGTGTTGTTATACCCATCTTAGTGAAAGAACTGTGAAAATAAACCTTATTTAAGATTGGAAGCAAGCAAAGGGTTTGGTTCCCAGTCTCAGCTAGCTAGTATTCTAACAAATTGACGTCACTATGTGCTGCTTGATTTGTATTCAAAACCTCAACTTGCCATGGTTCCCCTGCTCTTAACTGTAGACTAATACCAATGGCAGGCTACATATGGATTGTTTGGTTGCATGGCTTGCTTAGGAGGTGGCTAACTAATGGTCACTTTTTAGTTAGGACAGCTGAATTTTTGAAGTGACTCAAACGTTGGGTGTTCTGCTGGGTGCAGGTACAGAGGCGACTCTGACCCGGTCAGGGATGGTGTTGCAGGGATCTGCAAGCTATTCAAGCATCTTACAGGTAATTTTCTGACTACCTTGTCTGATTTTGCTTTGTGCTTTAGATATTCATTTAGGCATTGGGTTGTTGCAGATACATAGTTGGCAAATGTTGTTAGCGGGTTACGGATCTTAGCGAAAGAACTGAAGTTAAACCTTATTTAAGATTAAAGCAGGCAAAAAGGGTCTGTTCCCAGTCTCAGCTAGCTAGATGCTAACAAATCGATGTCACAATGTGCTGGTTGATTTGTATTCTTTTTTTGGGAAAGCTGGTTGATTTGTATGCGAAGCCTCCCAACTTGCCATGGTTTTTCTATGCTGAAAATTGCTTTTAACTGTAGACTAATACCATATGGATTGTTTGGTTGCATGGCTTGCATAGGAGCTGAATTTTTGAAGTGACTTAAACGTTGGGCTGTCCTGCTGGGTGTAGGTGCAAAGGCGACTCTGAACCAGTCAGGAATGCTGTTGCAGGGATCTGCAAGCAAGATGAAGGATAAAGCACAAGAACAGCTTGATGGTGAATCTGTGGCAGAAGATGGAGATGCGATGGTCTTGGACTAGTTTGTATAAATGTGTCATAACTAGTAACTTAATTAGCAAGTGTTGTTCGCCCCATAACTATTTGGAATTTAGTAGGAACAATGATGGATATAAGGGAGACTTTTTGGTTGCCCAGTAACGTAAGTTTATGGAGACTTTTATGTAGCCTAGTGATCATCCTGACTCTGGAGAAAATGGATGTCTAAACTTTGTTAAATGCTGCTTTGTCTTTGTATGGTTGTGGCCAGCCTTTTGTTTTTATCTTCTGCTTACCCGTGGTATGAGTTTGCATCATTTAAGTCCAAGCTGATTAAGTGTTCCCAAAAAAAATTCGTTACTATTTGTTTAGGTTTTTCAAGATGCATAGCATTTGCTATGCATTTAGATATGTTTAGGTGTATAAATTACCTATGTATCTAGAAAAGACCATAAATAGTAATTTGGGACAGAGAGATTACTAGATTGGTCCACGCGCTTCGCTGCGCGCGTCTGGAGTCTAGAGATCCCAGGATCGGAAAGTGAAAAATCTTACCGCATTTTAATATCTTTTGACAGAAAGAATGATACCTCAGGTAGTTTTATAGACATTGATAATTAACACATACACGGAGTATATTAGAAATGAAGTTTTAAGAGGCCAGAGATTTGTATATTAGTCATCGGATGCCGTATTAGACCTAATTCATGCACTAATCAAACATTTGGCCGATCGTGTTAGCCCCCTAGAGATCTGGAACAAATTTGTAGACGTGCTAGTCACTAACTTCCTTTCATTCACAGAAAGAATAATAGCTTGCCCCTTATAAAGATCATAAAGATAATATATAGATTGAGATATGAATTGTATAAGCAACATATACTGATCCTAGAAGTACAGTGTTTTTTTCTAAAAAAAATATGATGTACATGAAATGCACAATAAATATCTCAGCAAGTGGAAAGATGGTGTGTTGGTATATTGCCATGCGTTGGTGGCATACCATTTGTTATTGTAAGCTGAATGTAGTAAATCGAACTAAACTGCAAACTTGAGGTGACATGACCGCTCGTTTCATATTTTAATAATCATCTTGAAACATATATAGCTAGAAAAGAACAAATAAATGGAACTGTGTGTGTGAAAGCATATAGGAAAACCATAGAACGCGAAAGAATCCATAAATTAAAAATACAATTTCTCCCTGCCAACTTTAAATGTAAATTATGAAATAGTCGTAACAATGCTCAGGAATCTCCCTGATGAGGACATCGCCACGCTGGACACGCTCATGAGTCGGCCTTCCTCAAGTTTCAGTTCGTCGCTAACTCAGCCTCCACGTTTGCCTCGGATTCAGCCGACATCCATCCAGTGTTTCGACCATAACTTCTTCATACAAAGTCGAAACGAGGCGTTTAAGGATGCGTTAGAGAGGGAACGACAACGCCGTCATTTTGTTTCTGGTCCTAGCTCCAGAGCCTTCATGGATCATTCTGTGTGATCACGAAAAGATGCTGCATCACCTGTTTTGGGCCAACTTGGCCTTGTATCGAGTCGGGCCTTAAGCCCATGTTGTGGACGCCCCCTCTAGGTGCGCCCCAACCCTAGGTCGCCCCTAGACTTTAATACTCAGCAGCCGCTGCCATTAGAACTTGGGTTTTGTTTAGAGTCTAGTTTTCCTTCGAGAAACAGATCGATCATTGTAACTGTGACGCCGAGTCCTTTTACCAGTGATCCAGGCCCCCCTGTTCTTGTTCTCCACCCCTGTGGCGATTAGTCCTTGGGTGTTCTCGAACTCGAACCCATTTATTCAGATTCGCTTCAATATACATCTGCAATTTCAGATTGCGTGTTTATACTTTCTTGCTTGTGTTCTTGATTCGCTCGCAGGAAAAGCCTTCTCGGCGAGGTCAATCAAGTTGAGCTTGGTTGATAACCAGCAGAGCAGCGGTGTAACGGTTGCAGGGGTTCGAGTCGTGCTGATTAGAAGCCCGGATCGCCAACGTCGTTGATCCAACCTATCGAGTTTATCATCTACCTCTCGGAAGATCGGGCCACGTCCCATCACTCCCACCGGCCGGAACTTTAACCACTGATGTTGGTGAATTTTGAACGCTGAAATTATGTAATAGGATAGCTGACTTGCTCTCCTTTTTGTTTCAGCTGGTGCAATCTTGGAACTGGTATTCCCAGGGCTGTAAAACCTTATGCCTGCTTTATTAGAAGTAGAGATGTTGCTCCTTTTAAAAAAATAAAATAGAGTAGAGGTCTGAACAAAACCAATAAAATTTACATAGTTAGTTTAATTAGGTAAACACTCATAAAAGAACAGATGTTTTTATGTACAAACTAAACTTACCTATGCAATTTGCATAGTTAATGTAGGCATAGAGAAGTTAACAGGCTAGTAAGTTGCAGAATAATGGGAAAAACAGGCACCATGATATCCATGACATTGCCACCTATTTTTTTCCTCTGGGATTGCCTCTATGGATAGACATGGCAGGGAGCCAGGGACGTGTGATCACGAGCTGCACATGATTCGATGCATGCACACCGCCAACGCACACGGCCGAGTGCACACTTGTCGTACTTTTGGTTCGCACACGACACCATGGAAAAAGGCAGTTGAAACTCGAGAAAAAGTTGAAGTACGTTCACACTTACCGTACATATATGAGAAGAGTAACATGAGGCCTCCATTGGGTAGCATATTAATTACGTTTAATAATTTTGTTTCATGAAGTAGTCCCTATCTCTGCAATTAGTTTAGATTGCCAACTTCCCACCAACTTTGCATATTAATAATCGTGCCTCTCTCACAGAACATGTTTTCCAGCACGCCAATTTTCCACCAACTTTCCCATCTAAAAAATTTACGTACTATGCATTGCCACGGTATAACTGGCTAGAAGACGTGTGCCATTTTATTTATTTCACATGCATGGTACTCCCTACGTCCCAAAATAATGCAATTCTAGCACACTACCACGATTAGCATGTGTGGGAGGCGTTTTTTTCGGCGCACATCAACGATTCCTGTGTCTACGGTCACCACGTGATGCATTAACGTTGTGCCTCATCAGATAGAAGTGGTAAAAAAAATTTATCCTCACGCAAGACCACGACCGTCGGATGGCCACGTGTCACGCGAGGAGGCCTCACGCGCTGGATGGGCTCCTTTTCGTCGAGCGGTAAGAAGGTAACTATATTTGTAGACATACTCTTGCTGTAGTTTTGGTTATTACCCGTGGTATGAGTTTGCATCATTTAAGTCCAAGCTGATTAAGTGTTTAAAAAAATTGCTTAATTCTAATCGCGTTGGGCTCTCCTTTAAACCCCATCGCGAGAGGCTTTCACTTCACCATCCAATATGAGGCCCTCTACTACTCCGCCCCCATAGAATTGAAGAGTATTATCATGTTTTAACTTTCATGGAGAAAAAAAAGTATCTGGAATCTGTTGTAATAATTTTTTAACTGGTCCCAATTATTGTGTCCAGTGACCACTTGCCTTAGAATAAGTACTTGCAAGATCATGAATGAGAAGAGCTGTATGCTAAACTCATGTATGGCTTTAACTAGGAAAAGCAAACATAGGTTAGTATATAACGTAGCAATTTGTCAGCTGGCTTCATGACAATACAACAATTTAAATCGTTTATTTTAGTGTCAACAAACGGCAATATGCATAGATGATTCCTATAGAAGCTAGGCAGGAACACCGGCAGAGTTAGACCATCCTCAACCCATCTACTAGGATGGTTTCCATGACATTAAATAATCTGCCACATAATAATTCTGTGATATGGCAAAATAATTCTATATTGAATCAAAAGCATATTTGGTAGAGTAAGAGTGAGTTTGGATGCTTATTTTGAGCAGAAGTTAGAGGAATCTTTGCGTTGGAAATTGTTCTATATGAGAGAAGTACGCGCGTCAGTGCAAAAAAAAAAAGGCCAAATTAGCCATCCAAACACAGCCTAAACGTGAGCTTCCCGAATATTCAATCATACCTACAACGATTGTAGAGCAACGCAGTAAGCTGTCGACAAACAACCAGTTGCAATGAGAAACTCGACGCATAAATAAGAAGAGCAAGCTATATGAAAATGACATGGACATGAACTGGTACCCGGCTTAGGAGCTTTCACGGTTTCAACTGTAAAAATGATCTCATGGAGAAGCGGTGTTTTATTTCTTTCTTCAGACGAGAGGGAAAGACAAGAAGTACTTTATAAGTGAGGCTCAGTTTGGTTCTCCAAATTGAGGAAAAAAATTGAAAATTTTTATGTTGAAAATTGTGTCATGTGAGAGGTAGGTACGGTTGTTAATGTGTTATGTGTATTTACCAAAATTTGAGAAAGAGAATGTAGCCCGAGTCCAATTAACCACAAGAAGAAAAGCATAGGTAGGGTGTGTAGAAAAGTGAATTACCTAGAGGAGATAGACATGGAATCATTGCCGTCCACGGTCTTTCTTTTCTCCAAACTGAGATCCTCCAGCAACCTTTCGCACGGCTCCTCAGAGTCCAGGGCCTTCCTGATCAGCTCGAACTGGCATGCTCTGCTCATTCAGGCAGGCAGACAGCGCAACACAAGAACAAACGCAAAAGATGTTCCATTTTTGGTTTGCAGTTTGGAACCAGACAATTAATCATCATCTTAACCATTGTTAGATTCCTTCTTCTTGTGCAAGCCCCTAGCCATTTGTTGGACAAACATGATATTATTATGGATACTGTTAGATAAGCCTTGCATGTAGTTTGTTATTAGCTTTGCATGTTTTCTGTTTTAACTTGCATGCGCACGAGCGTCGATCTGTGACTGCCGTGCGCGTAGGAGGTCGTGACCGCAAGACTCGCTCGCGTGCGCGGCCTGGGCGAGATGGGGCTGAACGGACTCCGCGGACGTGGGGATGGACGCGTCGTGCACGCGGTGGGCGGACAGCCACCTAAGCTCTTCTCTTGTACATACAGTTTTCATATAAGTGCAATGATAAGAATCGAAAAGCTGTGACTTTGGGCAGCACCAAAACTCGTGTTCCAAGTGTTCGTGTGTGTAGAGTGCTCTCTCGTTGGCGTTCTGAACCAACCGGTGCAAGTCGCCGGCGTTCCCCGACGTCCCGTTCCTGACAAGTGGCATCGGAGCCCAGGTTCGTGAGGGAAGAGCGCTGCCATGGTGTCGCCGCCGGCCAAGAGTCGCGGCCGCACTCCACCAGGTAAGAACAAGGACAAGTCCGAGTCTTCCGGCAATGGTGGTGCAGGTGACAAGTCACCACCGCGGAAGTCTTCTCCGAGCCCTGCTCCGGTACGCCGACCCCAGACGCGCACTAGCCGCTCACACCACCCACGAGAGGTCGTCGTCGAGCGCGTCGCCCAGGAGTCCAGCAGCTCCGGAAATTGGCCACAGTTGACGAAGACGAACTACAACGAGTGGTCGTTGTTGATGAAGCTGAAGCTCCAAGCCCGCAACCTGTGGGACGTCATTGAGTTTGGCGAGGACGACTACCACGACGATCGCACGACGCTCGATGCCATCTGCAGTGCGGTTCCCCAAGAGATGATCACCACCCTCGCCGTGAAGGAGTCGGCGACGGAGGCGTGGGAAGCGATCAAGACACTGCGCATCGGCGACGAACGTCGAAGGACGGTGGCGGCTCAGACTCTCCGCGCTGAGTACGAGACGATCAAGCTCTGTGACGGGAAGGCGATAGAGGATTTCACGCTCCGGTTCTCGGGGATTGTCCAACGCCTGGCAATTCTGGGAGATCCGGAGCCAGAAGAGAAGGCCCTCAAGAAGTACATGCGCGTTGTTCGCCCAAGGTACAAACAAATCATCGTTTCCGTGGAAGCTTTTGTTGACATCTCCAAGCTTTCAATCGAGGAGGTCACCGGCACACTAAAATCCTCCGACGACACTGAAGAGGAGACACCCCTGCCGTCCAACGTGGCCACCGGGAAACTCCTCCTCACCTAGGAGGAGTGGCTGGAGAAGTACAAGCAGGAGGACAACAGTCGCGGCGGATCCAGCTCCGGCTCTGGCGGACGGGGCAAGCGTCGCAGGAAACCGTGTGGGCGTGGCAGCCGGAACAACTCTGACTCGCGCTCAAGCGACAGGCCTCGACGTGCCAGCCCAGGTGACGAGTGCAAGCGCTGCGGTAAGATGGGCCACTAGGCCCAAAACTACCGCGGACAACTCAAAGTGGATGCAGCGGCCCATGTGGCCCAAGATGACGAACCCACGCTCATGCTTGCCCATGCGAGCGTGGAGTATGGGTCGAGTCCATCTGCTCGTCTCTCCTCTGTCCAACCACCACAGCAGCTCTCCGCCGCCGTCGCCGCCGTTCCGCCGCCACGCCGGATTGAGCTCGAGGAGCCCAAGGTGTTCGCAGTCCTTGATGCTCTGGGTGACCAGGGCCTGAAGCGATGGGTCCTGGACACCGGGGCCACGAACCACATGACTGGTTCATGCGCAGCCTTCTCGGATCTTGACACGGGCATCGTGGGCACGGTGCGCTTCGGTGATGGCTCGGTCGTCGCAATATAAGGGCGCGACACCGTCCTCTTCGCCTGCAAGAATGGAGAACATCGCACGCTCTCCAACACCTACTTCATACCGCGCTCACCACCAACATCATCAGCGTCGGTCAGCTCAGTGAGGGAGGATTCCAGGTGCTCGTGGAGGACAGGGTCATGCGCATCCGCGACGAGGAGCGACGCTTGCTGGCCATGGTGAACCGCGACCCGAGCCGCCTCTACATCCTCGAAGTCAACATCACGCGGCCGGTCTGCTTGGCGGCGCACGCAACGGAGGATGCGTGGCTCTGGCACGCCCGTTTCGGGCACATCAACTTCGGCGCGCTCAGGCAGCCGCGCTCAATCAGCCGGAACAAATGTGCGAAGCTTGCCTGGCAGGCAAGCACAAGCGCACACCATTCCCACAGCGCACCCTGGCGCGATCGACGGGGGTGCTCCAGCTACTCCACGGCGACTTATGCGCCCTATCACGCCTCCAACCCCAAGCGGCAATCGGTACTTCTTGTTGCTCGTTGATGATTATTCCAGATATATGTGGATTGCTCTCCTTCCCAGCAAGGACGCTGCGGCCACGGCGATCCAGCGTATCCAGGCCACAGCAGAACGCAAGACGGGCAAGAAGGTCCTCGCTCTCCGTACCGATCGGGGGGGGGGGCGGAGAATTTCTTGCTGGGCACTTCAAGGACTACTGCGCCACGCTGGGTATTTGGCGTGAACGCACAGCGCTGTACTCTCCCCAGCAGAATGGCATGGTGGAACGGTGGAACCAGTTCGTGGTTGGCACGGCGCGCTACATGATGAAGGTGAAGCAACTCCCTGGTGCGTTCTGGGGGGAGGCGGTGTCGACAGCCGTGTATCTGCTGAACCGCTCCTCCTCTAAGAGCATCAGAGGTATGACCCTATTCGAGCTCTGACCGGAAGCGCACCTGCTGTCCAACACCTGAAGACGTTCGGGTGCATCGCACACATGAAGATCACCACGCCGGGGTTGAAGAAACTCGACGACCGCAGCCGGCGCACCATCTTCGTCGGGTACGAGCCTGGATCCAAGGCGTATCGCCTCTATGATCCGACGACACACCGGGTAAATATCAGCCGCGACATCGTCTTCGATGAAGGTACACATCTGAGACATCTTCCACCATCTTTAACTTCTTGTTGAGAAATTCCTCCGCGGGAGAGGCGGACGGAGGCACAGCATCTTCTGGGTCATCTTCCACCTTCTTCAACTTCTTGTTGAGAGATTCCTCTGCGGGAGAGGCGGAAGGAGGCACAACATCTTCTAGGTCTGGTACTTGCCCTCTCTTCGTCTTCTTGGCTGGGCTGCCGTAGACTCCCGATACAACACCAAAGAGAGGCTGCATTGTCAGTGTGCAAGGTGGACCCTCCGAAGGAACATCCGGATCCTTGGACTTTCCACTCGTCGGCGACAGCTCCCCCTCCTCTTTGCGCTCGGTGGGCAGCAACTTCTCCCCACGCTTGGTGCTCATTGCGGTTGCGGCGGGCGACAGCTTCTCCTCCTCGTGCGCGGTGTCCATTCCGGCAGGCCCGCGGTGCAGCTCCGCCGCAGGCTAGGGTTTGGGAGCGGCAGTGGGCTAGGGTTTGGGAGCGGGCTAGGGTTTGGGAGCGTTGACTAGAGGAGGGGAATGAATGTTTTTTTTTTTTGAACGGGAGAGGAATGAATGTGGTAAAGGCAGCTCGTGGTTTAGGCTAGGGTGTTGTAGTGTAGCCAACCACCGGTTGGGCTTGGGCCTTCTGAGGCCACTTAAACCATCAAGCCCAGTAGAGTTGTACTCGTGCGAGTGTTGCTCATTGGACCAGAGGGGCGAGCAGGTGGTGGGCCTGGTGGCCGGCGGAGGAGATTGTGTGTGTCAGCGACGACTAGGCATGCCGTCTTGTTCAATAGATATTATCTGGGTCGTTTGCCTCTATGGGCCTGTTCTTCACCTTCAGCTGTTGGGCCTTGACTAAACTGTTGTCTAGCCCGATGGAAACTTCTTGTTTTCATTACTGTAATTATTACTACTACTGCCTTGTAATAATCGTATTTGTTTGAACAAGGGAAAATAGGTTGAGCAGGACAAACCCTGAAACTGTGATGTGGCACTAGTGAGAAATCGATATATTCTCTTTTTTTGCACGAAGTTAATGGAACCCTTGTATGTATCTCTCATGCTCCTGCTCCGGCATTTTTTTTTGAGGAAACACTCCGGCATTATTTACCCAGAAATTTCTCACGGCATCATAAATTTTAGAGATTCAACCTTTCTAAACTTGCAATCAGTCGGTTCAGCGTCACAACCGCCGCTTCTTCCCAAGATACATTGAAATGGAATGTAATTCATCAGTGATTACAAATTCATAGTTGAAGAATTCATTTCTAGCCCGCGTGCTACGGGCACATAATATTAGAACGACATTTGCTACAGTTTTTTTTTCAACATTTTAACTGGTCGATAGCCTTTTATCTCTAAAACCAGAATATGGAGAGGCAACTCTATCTGTGCCTTTCAAAATAACAAATTGACTCGTCCAGAACAACTTAGCTCCACAGATTCTGTTACACCAAAGCAAACATCGCAGAAGCTTATTATTTGCTTTCTGTCATCATTCTCTTCAAGAGGTCTGAATATAACAAGTATAATACAAACATATAGCAAATGATATTCTCATACTTTCACTCCAGGCAAGCAGTTTGGCGTCTTCGAGAGTAGGCAACAGCACTCAACTCACGGCATTAGGACTTAGGAGACGGAGGCCCACTAACCAAATCAAATTCCTACACAATCTGCGGAACGGAAAGAGAAGATGTTGGTCGTCAACCAGGGGCGTGCAATGGTCCGTTCGTCATCCACAAAATAAAAAGGAAATCTTTTTATCAATCAATCAGAAAAAGAAAGTAAGGCATTTGACGAATGAACGTTTTGTAAAAATATTCTGGTGAATCATTTACGGCATGGCATTCTGGTTACTTGTCCAAATTTCTTTCTCAAACCCAACCAAACACAAGTAACACTATCCCTTCCCCTCTATAGTCTGATTACTGTACAAATCGCCAAGCCAATCTGGACCATAAGCTAGGCAAATGATGCGCGATCCACCCGCATAACAAATTTTGGTACCCATCTGACGTCTGTGTTGACCAATTGGGTAGCCAACACAACGCATATAGGAAAAAGTCCATATTACTCCCCTCAATTATAAGCAAAGTCTACATAACCCAAACTATATCACTTGGTCTATTCTACCGCCTAATACACTTTGTCTTTTTTATTTCTCCATGCACAAGTTGAATGTTAATTTCAAATTTTGTATGATTGTAGTGAACATCATAATGTATGCCAAAAAAATATATTATGAATTTTTCGTTATGAGTTTTTTTATAATGTTGCATCCTAAGGATTAATTAATTATTCAATATCTTACCCCATCAAAATAATGACAAAAAATCATTGTATATTTTTCTATCATGCATTATGATATCTACTATCATCTCTCAAAATTTAAACGTAATATGACAATTGTACATGGAAAAATAAAAAAGACAAATTATATTAGGGGTAAAATAGGCCAAGTAACATAGTTTAGGGGGTAAGATAAACCAAAAAATACTTTAGTGGGTTATGTAGACTTTGCTTATAGTTGAAGGGAGTAATTTGGACTTTTTCCCTAAAAAAACCTTAAAACTGAAGAAACGACAATTACCTTTGTCCACACATGATATATTCCATTCAACAAAAACAAATCGTTAACTGGTACAATGATTCCATAAACAAATCATTTACTAACACATTATTGGGGCTATACATTGTGCATTGAAGATAACTTGTCCAAAATATTTAAGAAACAAAGAACAGTTTATTAAATAAGATGGAAAAAACTCATGGCATGATTACGATTTACGATACGAAAACTTATGACAACCCTCCGTCATGTTTTGCCATTGTAGTAGTATGACACCGCGGACAAGGTTCCTGAACAGTCAGCTTAACTGTAGGAGGGACTTCAGCTTCAATGTACTGTCTTATAGCCGCCACCCCTCTAAAGGCTTCCTCGAGAACAGCTTCGCTTAAGGGACAGCAACTTGTATGCAAGGCCAAGCCATTACTATAATTTTGCTCAGAACACCTACCGTCACCATGAAGGGTGTCCAAGGTAAGCTGCTCAAGTGAGACTGCGCTCTTGAGAATACAACATGTTAGCTCAACCAAGCTCTTTGCAGAGCTGAATTCTATGATCTCCACACTCTTGAGACGGTGGTGGTGGATTTCAGGCAGCTGCCTCAAATGTGAAGAGCCCTCAAAAATCGATTCATGCTCCATGTCTTCCTGAGCTACCTGCAGACAGCCAGGACAGGAAATTGAATAAGTAGACACACCCAAATGAGTGACCACATTTTAATTTGCAGGATAGGATGGACAGGGTCTTACATCCAGGTTCCAATTCACCAGGTAAGGAGATGCATCCAAGAAAGAAACCAGCGAAAAATAATCATAGGAAGAGGACCAGATCTGAATGGTAAGGTGCTTGAGGTTGAGGAATTTGGTGGGCAGCATTGGTGTATCCACCTGCACAACAAATATATCATGTTCAGATTAACTATACACCAACACAGCAAGGTATTACTATTGCTGCATGGAACTATCTACTCTGCAGCATACCTCAGCGTTCGTATGTAAAAAAAGAGTCTCAAGATTTGGCATAATGGATGCAAGCTTAGCACGAGCATAATAGATGACGTTCGCACAGTGCAAGCCCAAGACCTTCATAGTTTGCGATGCTTCTCCAAGGGAGAGTTTTGAAAAATGTCCATTAAGTGTAAAATTGGAGAGGCTTGGTGCTTTATTCTCTATAACTTGGAGGTACCAACATCCAAAAACACTCAGGTAGCTAAGCTTCTGTAGCGCAGAAGGTATCTTCAGGGTGATTATCTCGTCGCAATGAGTGAGGTCCAAATGCTCCAAAGCAAGGGAGTTGGAAAGACGGCACTCCAATTCATCCCCTGTGATACCCACGTCTGTCAGTTTCAGTCTTGTTAGGCTTCTCAATGGGCCAACTTCAAGCGTGGGACGGAAGACACAAGAACGAAGTTCAAAAGATCGAATTGAGATTCTAACTCCAACAGATAAAAGTGAGCTTGGGAATTTGTACTCTTCATCTAGAAAAAGTATGAGTTCTTCGATCCCTGGTTTAACTGCAACCTGAAGCCAACTGTCGATATAAGGAAAGGAATCGTATTCATGACATAAACGAAGACTCAATTTCTTCAAGCCAATGCCTGAGTGATTTCTTAGAATGTTGTCAATTCTGGAGCTTAAATTTCCATATGCCTTCGAGCAAAGCGCTTCTCGAGTCAAAGTGAGCTTGGGATAACATCTCCAGGAACTTAGAAAGGCATGAGAAAGGCAAGCAGCGCGAGCAGCAGCGTCCATTGGCATTAAAGAATGTATACGGCGCCATATGTCCTGCATGTTGTCAAGAGACACAATTTCAACTTTTAAAGCCAAATGTAATTTCTATAAGAGAAAGGAAAACAGTGGAACCACATGTACCACCATCTGTCCCAGGTAGCTTTCTGCATGATTGCAGAGTGTGTTGTATGATATGTAAATGGCGCAATTTAATGTTTAGCAGATAAACTTATTGCATGGAGAAGTTTTATCTAACAGTGTTACTAGTAGCTTTCTGAGTTCTGACCAGGAAAAAAGACACTAACGGACAGCACTGATAAACTACTATGGTATCTATTCTTGCTTCGCAAAGTAGCCAAGCATTCATGTCTCCCAAAATGCACTGGATGATTGAGGGTACAAATAGTCCATAAATCAAGAAGGAGAATTGAGGGTACAAATAGTACACCTGAATACCTATAGAAACAGAAGCCCATAAATCAAGTAGTTTTGATAGTTTCAGTGTAAAATAAACGTTAGACAGAAATCTTGCAAAAAAACGATGAGAGACACGACATATTGGAACAACCATACAAGTAAAAAAAAAAGAAGTCATCAAATAGCATGCATGACAAACCAATAACCCAAGCAACCACTATAACATAACTGGAGAAGTATATTCAGGTCAAAGCACGGGCCAAGGAAAGTTGGATCAAGTGATGCAAAAGGATATGTTGGCGCTCATATTATTGTACATGAAGTTCAAATACTAATGTACTGTAGTACCGCTAGTGGGTCTTTCCTACAATTAATATGGTTAGAGTAGTCTCGGTGAAATTAAGATTGCAATCTACCCCGCTTACCTCAGGAAGATCCGGGACTGAATATACTGTTGTTTCTCCATCATTGGAGATGCCACCATCGACTCCATGACAGGGTGAGGGAGAGCCCTGAATTTCATCCACTGTAGCAAAAGATCTATCTGCGACACGACAATCAGATTTTGACAGCTCATCTGGCGTGGAGTGGATCAAAGAGAACAAACTCAAAGCTTAGAAGACAACAGTTTCGCGAAATATCCTCTCAAAGCCGAATTTTTGTTACGAACAGGCAGCGTAGGGGGCTAAAGTCTACGTACTAACCTATGCTGTATTTTGGTAGGGGGATAAGGGTCTTTTCTAACTAGCACATGTAGATATATGTGGATCCTAGGCGATTAATCTAGGGGGGAAAAGTTAGAGAACAAAACAAAGATTTATTTTTCTTGACATGAAGTGATGTACTGTAGAAAGAAACTACAAGCGCATAGATCAGAGACAATTGAGACTTACTCGAGTCTAGGGTTTGCAGAGGCCGCTGCTGCTCGCTCTGCAGCGCCGGTATCCCCATGCTCCGAGTCCGAGACGATGCTTCGTCCCTCGCGACTCGCGAAAGAGCTAGCGTGGCCGCGCGGGAAGGACGACGACGGAACAGGTCGGAGGCAGGAGGCGGAGCCCAAGCAAAGCTGTGAGAGACACAGACGGAGACGAGGAGACAGTTTTTACTGTGCTGTTAGGGCCTCTAATGGGCCTTGTGGTATTGGGCGTGGATGGGTCTCGTATTTGACCAAGGGCCGAAAATGTGGAACAATGTATGTAGCCATGACGTGGCGCCAGGTGACGGCGTTGGCACTTGAAACACTGGTGAAATTTGAAAATAAAAACAGTCCCGATCATTGGGTGACCAAGAGATCTCAGGGCACCCACACCTACAGTGGTGATTTTTTAATAATATTATATTAACAAACGGCCCAGGATGGTATTTACCCCCGGTAACCAATTTGGACGCGCCAACGTTCATGGCGCGGCAGGAACACATCGTCGCACCGGTGCATGCAACACGGCAAGCCTGCCAAGCTAGTGCCTCGTTTGCGGAATTTTTAATTTTTTTTAATCATAGTATATTAACAAATGGTCCTGGACGATATTTGTGTTCGGTAGCCAATTTGGCCGCGCCAACGTCCATGGCACAACAGGAACACGTCATCGCACTAATGTATGCAACGTGGCAAACCTGCCATGCTGGCGCTAACTGGGCTAGGTGCTGCCGCGCCACATGCAATGGTGCAATAGCGCCCATGTAAAGGTCGTTGCGAGCCCTCCCTCTTTTCTTCCTCCTCCACACCAGAGACGCACACGGTTTGCCAAGGTGCCCCCAAACCCGCCCAAATCTAGCTGTTGTGGGTAGGGAAAGTGGGGAAATCAACCCCCTCGTCGTCGCGAATGTATTCTCCCTCTTTATTATTTGTTCCACCGCTTCATTTGCTAAATCCTTGATGGTTTAGGTGAACTAGGGTTATTGGGAGTTTTAGAAATTTCATGATTTAGAAGTTGATTTATTAGGAAATGATGGTTAGCTCAAATGCAATTTAGTCTCCGCCCTCGATTTTAACGTGTAGAACTAGTTGCACAGTTTCATCTATAATGTTGTTGTATTATATACATGTCATGTGTATGTTTGGTCTAATGTTGATGTAAATATACGCTTTGTTGGTCTAATTTTGTTAGGAAGATGGTTTGATAAGTTCATTTGTTTCACGGTTGGGTTGTGAAAGAGAATTGGGAGTTTGAGAATATGCAAGAGGTCACGAAAATGTTTGATGTTGCCTCAAATTTGCAAGAGATAGTTGATGGTGCACGAATGAATTTTAGATGCGGGGGAGATAATGAAATGACCTTGAGAGGCCTTTTTGATTGTGGTAGAGGAGAAAGAGCTCACTACGTTGTTGTGAAGTTGGCATCCGAGTTATATTGGGATCAATATAGGATCTGCTTGCTGCAACTTCTTGGAGTGGTTGCAGCTGCAGCTGCTATTGTTGTACAATCAGCCGAATGGATGCTGGCCCAAGCTTCTGTTACCTGACCATAGTTATGATGTTGCCTGCCTGTAGCGGCTAGAACGGCTGCGGCAGCGGCAGCTGCAGTGCTGTTGCAACAAGCTTAGCTGAGCACTCCCATAAGAGATTAGTTGACAAAGCAAGCGTGATGTCTTTGGAGGTGGTTGTTGATATTAGCCATAGGACTGCCACTAATGTTGGGCCAAGAGAAAAAGTCTGTTTAGTGGCTCAGGATGGGAACAAGAGTCAACAATCTTACACCTTAGTTTAGGTGAAAGCCAACAAGAGACATTTGAGATGAAGGAAAGAGAGATAGATGATGGTCAATTCGACTTCGCCATTGCAAATGACTATTTCCCTAATGGTACATTTGAGAGGAAGGAAGCAGAGAATGAATCCATAATGTGAAGATGAGGATGAAAATGAGGAGGGTGAGAATGAATCAGAATCTGAAAAAGAAACGCCTCAGGCCAACACTGTAGTGCATGAAGAAGCACCACAGGCCAACACCACTATCGTGCATGAAGAAGCATCACATGCTAACACCACTTTTGTGCATGATATAGAGGAGAGTGGTCATGTGCTTGGCTCTTTGCCTTACCTAGTTCGTGAGCTTCCTTTGTTGAAGTAATGTCATGTTGAGCTCCCACCTCTTCCCAATGGTGAGGACATAAGCATAGTCGTTCCCAATGGTGAGGACATAAGCAGGGTCGCTCCCAATGGTGAGGACATAAGCATGGTCGACACGACTATATGTGAAACCACCTTTGTGCAGGCAGAAGGTCTACCATATAGTGAGACCCTAGAGATCAAGGAGAAAATGAAGTTCGATAATTTTGATGAGCTCTAAGTTTTTCTTGGCTAACTATATAGTTAGGATGCACAGACCTTTCAGTGTTGTTCACTCTGATATGAACGAGAGGTATGAAGTCATGTGCAAGCAAGGGTGCATGTGGCTTGTGTGGTGTTGCAAGGTGCCAAGGCAAGAAAATGAAATATTACAAGAGTTAAGTTTAATACTTGTCGTTCCTCTTAGCCGAAGTAAGCCCACCCTCAATTGACAACACAATAACTGGGACACCGCATTATGGGCATTGTTCGCGTAGACAGTGAGACATTGGTTCCATCTCTCATTGAGTCCATCTTCAATGGATACCGTGTCGAGTACTTCAAGGCCTGGCGTGTGAAACAACACGCGGTTGCTCTACTGTGGGGAGACTGGAAGGAGCCGTTAAGTTATCATTGACACAAGCAGTACAATGCAACCTAACAATGGTGTTTACAAGCACATCCTACAAAGGGTTTTCTTGTGCTTTCCATAATGTGATGTCGCTCTCTAGCATTGTCGTCCTGTAATGCTTGTGGATGGAATATTCCTAATGATGAGGAAGTAAAAGGGAACACTAATTATGGTCTTATATGTTGATCCAGAACAAATGCTTGTGCCCATAACTTTTGTCATTGCAGAAAGTGAGAACACACAATAGTTGATCATGGTTTATGGGACTCGTTCATCGTCACGTGCTTGGGCCATCACGTCAGGTTTGCATGATCTCAGATCAACACCATAGTCTCCTAAACTGTGTAAACAACCATTTGGATGGGTTTGCCCTACTTGTTCATAGGTGGCGCATGAGGCACTTTGCTAACAATATGTGGCGTTGGCAGAAGAAGGAGGCTACACAATCAAAAGGTTGGGCGTGGGTCAACCACGATGACTATGTCCACTTCAAGAGGCCGGGAGAGTTGGCAATTATTCCGATGAGTGTGTTTTCCCCAGCACTCAACAAACTACACTTCTATTCTGGTGCCGGGTTCTCGACGACAAACCATATAACCAAAATAGCGGATACTCTCAACTATGACATGTACTATCCAAGTCGTCTAGGATTGGGATGATGAAGACCCATTAGAAGACTCCACACAAGGGGCTTCACGCACAAGACTTATTAGGGGGAATTGACAGAATAGAAAAAGATTGGTGCCCATGTTAAATCATCCTTTTCTATTTTAAGTCTTGTGTCATGACATAGCATAACTTACATGAGTGTGCTTGTATTTAGTTTACAACCCTAAGAGTATATAAGGTGTCCTTGGATATATTCTTTAGAATATACCCTGGTTGGAGTATAAATATTTGTAAGGTTGGCTTTTGGTCCTCTGTGAGAGAATGAAAAATTTATTTCAGCCAGTAGCCAATGATGAATTACCCTATAACTTAGGTGTAGATCACTCTAACTCCCTAATTTTCAGGGTCATGAGATCTTACATTGGAATGATATATATGAACTTTTTCTGAGATTTATAATAAAATATTTATCATAGTTTTGGGCATAATATATGCACACTCATTTATTTCAAGTTTTTGTTGCTAGTTGGTCACTATTTACTTTTTTTTGTTAGATCATAGATGGTGAATGTGGGTGTAGAGTCCTGACGGACTAAACAACCCTGGCGGCCCATCCTATGGGCCGGCCCATGAACAAGACTTGACGCACAAGACAAGGATTAGTTCTAGTTGGTTTGGATATACTGTATTAGGGAATTAGAGATAAACTTGTAAAAGTCTCCTAGTCCTATACGGTTCCCATGTAACCCTGCCCTCCGGACTATATAAGGCGAGGCAGGGACCCCTTCAAAACATCATAATCAATACAAGATACAACATACAGGACGTAGGGTATTACGCTCCGGCGACCCGAACCTGTCTAAACCGTCTCTTGTCACCTTCGGCTCTAGATTCTCGACGACTTCTCCCTAAACCCTTCTCTCGGGGCACCCCCTCGAGAACCCAGTCAGCATAAATCGCCGACACTTTGGCGCCGTCCGTGGGATCTACTCGTCGAGTCTTCAGTAAAGAGTCGATGGCCACCTTCAGCGCCTCCATCGTCACCAAGTTCGAGGCAGGCGCCTCCTTCATCTTCGGCTCCTGGCTTTGCATTGCAAACCAGGAAGGCGAACTCCAACACCACTTGCGCGACGTGGCGGCTGTACCAGCTTCGCCACGCGTGCAAACCACTCCGCAAGGATCTCGGAAAGTTTCGAATTCCGACACGATCCCTGGATCGTATCCTACTCGGAGGAGTACATGGCGCCCGAAGCAGATCCAACCCCGGGCCGACCATGTCAACTCAACCCCTATCAAGGGGCAGGATCAAGCCACGTGTCCAAGACTCCCCGGCGGACTCCGGATCACTTCCGAGTTCCGCCAGGGTTCAACGATCAGGACCGTGGCAACAACCCCGCGGGTACCCAGGAACCCTGGCTCCAACCCCCGCGGGACGAAGACTTCACCACGTGGATCGCGCGCACCCCAGTTTCCCTTCGGGTTAACAAATTCAGCCGCGGTCCACCAGAAGCACCTGAAGAAGAAGGTTCTCCAACCCCGCGGAGCAACCTCGGATCTTGTCATGACCACAACTCCCTCGGGGGTTATCGTTCATTGGCCTGACATGGATCCCGAGGCGGCTCTGTTCGAAGCAAACGTACCTTCCACGGTACGGGACATTCTACCTCTGCTTCCTTTCCAAGAAGGCAGAGAGCTCCCTGCTGCCACGGGTAGCAGAAGAACCGGGCCTAGCAACCCCGGTCGCCAGTCCTATGTGCTCCTCAATGAGCACAGCGATGAAGAAGTTGTCTCCGACGATGCCCCTACAGAGGAGGGAGAAACCGATGCAGACCGAGAACTCCGCATCGAGCGCAATCGCAACCGCGCCCTGCGACGTCGCTTCATCAACAAGAAGAATCTCAACTCGGAGTTCGACAAGCAAGACATCTTCAACTCCCCTGTGGCCAACATCTTGTTCGGGGTCAGCGTCTTCGAGGGGTTTCAAACTACCCCTGAGATCAACCTCGCCAAAGCTCACCTAGAAGCCGCAACGGTCATGGTTGATCGCCTGGATGGAGGCCGCTCCTCCTCCAAAAGCAAGAGTTCTTCGCGCCACCAAGCACCATCAGCCAAGCGTCAGAGCAGCCACTATGGCAGCTCCGCAGGCCAAACCAAGGACAAGAACAGGCCTCGCGAAGAACCCCGCCATCCTCGCGAGGAACCTCCCAGGTCCCAGCGTCGCGAAGAACCCCGTCCAGCTCGCTCTCATAACACACCAAACGACGCCCGCAACGACATCATCCGGATCAGAGAGGGGAGAGCTACCTCCCACGTTGCGGATTCTGCAGGAAGATGCGGCGTCCCCAACCCCGATGCTCTGCCATGCTACACACGCGCCATCCGCATCAGCTCCTTCCCGCGGAAGTTCAAGCCGCCAGGCATCACCAACTTCGACGGGAAGCAAGATCCAAACATCTGGCTACGCAGATACTCCTCTGCAATCGAAGCATCAGGGGGCGACGACATCTCCAAGATGCTCTACTTCCCAGTTGCGATGGAGCAGGGCCCTCTCACCTGGCTCGAGTCCCTTCATCCAGACTCCATCGACAGCTGGCACGCGCTGAAGAAGGCTTTCGTCTCCAACTACCAGGGTTCTTTCGAGCGCCCTGGCAGCAAGTATGAACTCCGCGCGTGCAAGCAGAAGCCAGACGAATCCCTGCGCGACTACAACAGGCGATTCTTCGCCATCAAAGCATCCTGCGTTCCCATCCCCGACTCAGACCGATCGCACCCTCTTCCGTGACTTCGGCCACAACCGTCCTCGCGACCTCGAGGAATTCCGCGCACTGGTGTCCAATTGGATGGACACCGATGATCAAGAACGGGAGCGCTACGGCAAGAGACCCAACAACCCTGGCCGCAAGAACCAGGAAGACAACAGGGATCAGCCACGCGACTCCTTCCATCGAAACGGCAACAACCCACGGAAGCGACCACACAACACGGTCGCAACCGTCCAGACCGTCCGCTCCGCCAAATCCGCGCAGCAACGAAGAGAAGAGTTCAACAAACTCCTCAAGAAGCGCTGCCCTTACCACACCGACAGCAAGCACACCATGGGCGAGTGCGTGCTCCTTCGGGAGACGTTCAGCACCCCCAATAAGAAGCAGAAGTCGGCTGGCGACGGAGACGACGGACACGACAAGGGAGACAGCGGTTTCCCAGATATCAACAACACTGTCAACGTCATCTTCGGAGGCATGGCAGTCAGCGACACCTCGCGCAACCGCAAGAATGCAAGACGCGAGGCCTACGCAGCAGAACCAGCGGTGGTCACACCGCTACGGTGGTCCGACACCACCATCACCTGGTCCCGAGAAGATCAGTGGGCCGAGATCACCTCTCCTGGCCGATATCCCCTCGTCCTCGAGACCGTGGTAGCGAACAGCAGGCTCACCAAGGTCCTGATCGACGGAGGCAGTGGGCTCAACCTCATCTTCGCCAAGACGCTGAAGTCCATGGGCCTCGACACGAGCACGCTACAGCCGGCGGATACCCCTTTCTACGGCATCGTGCCTGGGTAGGCCGCCATTCCCCTCGGGCAAATCACCTTGCCCGTCACGTACGGTACGTCATCCAACTACCGTACAGAGTTCATTAAGTTCGAAGTTGCAGACTTCGAGACCTCCTACCACGCCATCCTCGGGCGACCAGCGTTGGCCAAATTCATGGCCATCCCCCACTACACCTACCTGGTGCTCAAGATGCCAGGGCCTCACGGCGTCCTCTCGCTCCGCGGTGATATCAAGCGCTCCTACCTCTGCGACAAAGAAGCAGTGGAGCACGCCGTCAGAGCCGCATCCACCATAGATCGCCAAGAATTCCAACCCTTGGCTGCAGCCGTCGTCGCAGAAGACGATGACGCCCCGACTCAGAAGAAGACACGGGCTATCAAGCCTGTGGAAAAGGTCGCAACAAAGACGATCGATCTCCAAACAGGAGATCCATCGAAGACAGCTGTGATCGGCTCCACCCTCACTCCTGCATAGGAAAGCGTGCTCGTTGACTTCCTGCGAGCCCAGGCGGACATCTTTGCTACAAAGCCCTCCGACATGCCTGGAGTACCCAGAGAGTTGATCGAGCACAAGCTGGACCTCAACGAGAGTGCGAAGCCAAAGAAGCAGCGCCTCCGAAGATTCACCACAGAGCGTCGGGAAGCCATCAAGAAAGAGCTAGCTAAGTTATTAGCAGCCGGCTTTATTAAAGAAGTCTTCTACCCGGATTGGTTAGCCAATCCGGTTCTTGTAAGAAAAAAGAATTCGAATGAATGGAGAATGTGCGTTGATTATACCGATCTCAACAAGCACTACAAGAAGGATCCCTTTGGGCTTCCTCGCATCGACCAAGTCATCGACAGCACCGCCGGGTGCACCCTACTCTGTTTCCTCGATTGTTACTCAGGATATCATCAGATATCACTGAAAGAAGAGGATCAGATTAAAACTTCGTTCATCACGCCATTTGGCGCATATTGTTATACAACCATGCCTTTTGGCTTGAAAAATGCAGGTGCCACATATCAGCGGGCTATACAGGGTTGTCTTCAAGAACAGCTTCACAGAAATGTTGAAGCCTACGTTGATGATGTGGTAGTCAAGACAAGAAACCCCGAGGATCTCATCGCTGACCTCACCGAGACGTTCGATAACCTACGCAAATGGCGATGGAAGCTCAATCCCGCCAAGTGTGTTTTCGGCGTACCATCTGGGAAGCTCCTTGGGTTCATCATTAGTGAACGCGGCATTGAGGCAAATCCAGAGAAGATAGCAACTATCGTGAACATGGAGCCGCCGACCACTGTCAAGGATGTCATGAAGCTTACGGGCTGCATGGCTGCACTCAACCGCTTTATCTCTAAACTGGGGGAACGCGGCACTGAGTTCTTCAAACTACTCAAGAAGCAAGATAAATTCCAGTGGACTCAGGAAGCTCAAGTCGCCTTCGACAAGCTCAAGCTATTCCTGACTACGCCTCCTGTGCTCACTGCACCGCTCCCGGGCGACGATCTCTTGCTATATATTACAGCAACCACCAATGTCGTCAGCGCCGCCATTGTTGTTGAACGCGACGAGGAAGGCCATCTTCAGAAGATTCAACGGCCTGTGTACTTTGTAAGCGAAGTCCTCTCGGACTCCAAATCCAGGTACCCTCAAGTTCAAAAAATTCTATATGCTGTCTTAATGACATCCAGAAAGTTGCGGCATTACTTCGACACCTACAAGATCATCGTGGTTACTGGTTATCCTATTGGCGAGATTCTTCATAATCAAGACGCTACAGGGCGTATCGCCAAGTGGGTTGTTGAGCTCGGAACATACAGCATCGAGTTCCGTTCTCGCACGGCCATGAAGTCTCAAGTCCTTACTGATTTCATATCGGAATGGACCGAGCACAATCTCCCAGTCGCTACTACCAAGCCTGAGCATTGGATCATGTATTTCGACGGATCACTCAAGCTAGAAGGCGGAGGCGCTGGAGTTCTGTTGATCTCACCTCGCGGGGATCAACTCAAGTATGTTCTGCAGATTCAGTTCGCTGTCACCAACAACGCTGCAGAATACGAAGCACTTCTTCACGGCATGAAGATGGCCATTACTCTCAGTATCAAGCGCCTGCTGGTATATGGGGACTCCATGTTGGTCATCAAACAAGTCAATAAGGACTGGAATCGAAACCATGAAGACATGGACGCGTACTGTGAAGAAGTCCGGAAATTGGAAAAACATTTCCTCGGCATTGAATTTCATCATGTCGAGCGAGATTACAACGTCGCTGCAGACGTCCTGTCAAAGCTGGGTTCTTCTAGAGCAGAGGTGCCTAGCGGGGTGTTCGTCAATGAACTCTCCAAGCCATCAATTTCTGCAGCGGTACCTCCTGATGCCGCAATATCAGCTCCCGAGGTTATGCTCATCGACGCCACTTGGAGTGCTCCGATTATAGACTACATCTTGCACGACAAACTTCCCGCCGAGAAGGCAGATGCTCAACAAATTGTCCGCCGTAGCAAGTCCTATGTTATAATCGGCGATACACTGTACCGACGTGGTGCACGCTCTGGCGCATTGATGAAATGCGTCTCACAGCAAGAAGGAGTCAACATCCTGGAGGAAATTCATGCAGGAGAATGTGGCAATCATGCAGCTTCCCGCACCATTGTAGGCAAAGCCTTCCGTGCCGGGTTCTATTGGCCTACAGCTCTACACGATGCTGAGGAAATTGTTCGTCACTGCAAGGGTTGCCAATACTTCGCTCATCATTCACATCAGTCTGCCCACAAGATCAAATTGATACCTCCGTCATGGCCATTCGCATGCTGGGGGCTTGATATGATTGGGAAACTACCCCGGGCGCCTGGTGGATTCGAATATTGCTTCGTCGCAATTGACAAGTTTACAAAGTGGATAGAAGTCTTCCCGGTTGTCAAACCAACCTCTGAGAAAGCAGTCCAATTTCTCCAAGAATTGATTCTTCGCTTCGGGATACCACACCAAATCATCACAGATTTGGGTACCACCTTCACAGGCAACAAGTTTTGGGACTACTGTGAAGACCGTAGCGTCGAAGTGTCTTATGCTTCGGTTGCTCATCCTCGTGCCAATGGACAAGTCGAAAGGGCCAATGGCATGCTCCTCGATGGACTTAAAGCTCGCATGGAAAGGACCCTGAAGAAAGCAGAAGGCCGGTGGATGAAAGAACTATTTCCAGTTGTCTGGGGCCTACGATCTCAACCCAGTAAAGCTACATGGCAATCTCCCTTCTTCCTGGTGTATGGATCCGAGGCCATTTTACCTGTTGATGTCATGCATGGCGCCCCTCGTGTCGAGGAGTTTCAAGAAGCCATGGCGGATGAACAACGGATGCTGGAGGTCGATACGGCTGAAGAGGCACGACTGGCAGCCTTGTTGCACAATGCTGCATATCTTCAGGGAATCCGCAGATTCCATGACAAAAATGTGAAGACAAGATCGTTCCAGATCGGAGACTTGGTGCTACGACGAATCCAAAATACAGTCGGTCACTCCAAGCTTACTTCACCCTGGGATGGTCCGTTTATTGTTTCCAAGGTACTCAAACCAGGCACCTACAGACTTCAAACAGAAGACGGTGTGGAATTACCAAATCCTTGGAATATAGAACACCTACGCAAATTCTACGCGTAGCTCTGTCACTACAGCAGTGCTTCGGCACCACAAGAACCACTTGCTTCGGCACCCAGAGTTCTTCTGTAAACATTGCTCCGGCAATATATGAACTACTTGCCTCGGCAATACATGTTCTCTTGTACCGTTGTTCCGGCAACGAGATATATTTCAATAAAGCTTCCTTTATTGGGTTGTTTATTTGTCTTTATGACATCATCTCAAACTTCCGTGTTCTTTTTAGAACTTGGAAAGTTTCTTTTACATTCGGAGCCTATAAAATGAGGTCTATCCGGGTTCTTTCGAGGCCAAGAACGGATCTGTTCCTCTTCTTACACTACTCTGTGATAATTTTCAGCTTAACGCTGCCGCTCCGTGGGTCTTACTGGGTTCTTGCTTCGGCAGACCACATACAGTTAGTTCCCAAGTATCCTTCTAGGGTACATTTTATAAGATAGCTAATGATATAAGAAATCTCCCTGGGTTCCTTTGGGTCCTTAACAGGGTTGTTTTTCAAGTTAAAATCTACTCAGCGTACATTTTGACTAAGTCCTGGTTATTAACACAGAGACAACCCAGGAATTCATAGAAATTCTTGGTTTCACTTCATAACATGGCAATAAATATATTACATTGCATAGTACTTATGTTACAATAACATCTGTTTACATTTACAGCCTCAGGCTCTGAGCAATTGCTTCTGCAACCGGCTCGGCCTCTTGCTTCAGGTCCCTGAAGGCAGACTCAGTACAGTTTGGCTCTGCGCCTTCAACTATTTTACCTATGTCTACCTCCGGGTACCTAGATTTCACTACTGCAAGGACATGCACAAGACAAGCCTTCAAAGATCTTTTGATGTATGCTTTCAGCTGTCTTGGCATGGCCTTCAGGCGCTCCAGGAATGTTTGCGGCGTTGAAGGGTCTTCGGGCACCAAGGCTTTCACCACCGGGTTCGCTGCCTTCTCTAGCTGCGAGATCCGGTTCATGGCTTCCGCCAGGTCGTCGTTTGACTTCTTCATCAACCGTAACTCTTCTTCGAGCTCAGACATCCTCCTGGCCGCCTGCTCGAGCTTCTCGTCCAGCACCTTCTTGTCTGCTAGATGCTTCTGTGCCTGGACGAGATCCCTGGATAACCGATTGTTCTCCTCGCGAGCATCCTCCAGGTTCTTGGCCAGTTGCTTCTGCTGCTCGAGGATTTGAACCAGTTGCTCATCGGCATCCTTGCGCTGTTGGACCGCTACTCTGAGTTGTTCTTTGACGCCTTCATGATCAGCAGAGAGGGTCTTCAACGCTTCTTCATAACGGTTGGCCACGTTGGACCAATCCGTCATCTTGCTCTGGGCTGTTGCTAGTTGTTGTTGCGCCCCTGTGAACACAAGACAAAGCAGAGTTGTTATTCAACACAGTCAAATGGACAATATTTTATAGGACTTCGGTAACGACAGAGTACCTTTGAGCTCTGATTTCGCCGTTGCAAGCTTCTTCTTCACGTCCTCCTTCTCTGCGGCCAATTCCTTGGTGCGCAGGTGCAAGGTACGGACCGTGTCGGCGTCTTCCGCCTCCTGGAGTTTGCGATCTTCGCGCTCACGTTCCAGCTCCTTCTGGAGACGGTCCGCCTTGGCGTGCATCAAGGAGATATTGTGGAGGTACTCGGTCTTCTTCCTTGATGCCTCGCCCACAGCCTACAACAGTGTTGTTATAAAGATATGCTTCATCAATACTACAAGATCAGGGTGGTTTTACTAACCTTGAAGTAGGCAACCGCCCTCTCGGCGTGGTAAAGCCCCCTGTCGATATGATGCTCATCCTCCTCCGCGTCCAAGATGTATTCAAAGGTCTGCGGGTTCGGATTGAACATTGGGTCGAAGCTCCCGATGCGGAAGCTCCTGCCCTCATCTTCAGCTCCGGTACTCTGAGGTACCCTCGGGATTTCTTCAATTTCTTGCTCTGGGGTTGTTGCTTCAGTTTGCTTCCCCCTTGAGCTCTCTGCTTCCGCCCCGGCCTGGGTTGTTACTGTCACGCTCGGGGGCCGCGCAGAGGACTGATCACGGCGTTCTTGCTCGGATTCTTCAATTACCGCCGACGTGACCAGTTGTTCGATCTCCGCCAGCACTTCAGCGACTGTCTCCTCGACTTAGGCTTCTTCTGGTGCTGGCGGGTCTGCTGGCAGAGTTGCTTGAATTTCCGGCAGGGTTGTTTCTGGAACAACCCTGGGTTCTTCGGGCACTGCGGCCTCTGGCTCTACAGCTATATGATCAACCACGGATTCTACCCGGGTTGTTGCTGGTGCTTCTTCAACACTGGAATAATGAAGTTTATTAGTTACATCAGTATACTACAATGGTACATTCAACACTAACTAATGAAGTACTTACATGGTGGAGGGTCGCATAGGGATCTCTGGTTCCCCCAAGGTGAACTCCTCTTCCACCTCCTGCTCCGCCGTCGAAGGTCCTGCTGGACAGGGTTCTTCCATAATTGGCGTTGTTCCTTCAAACGGCGCGGAGGCAGGGTTGAAGATCTTGTGCAGAATTTCTTCGTCAGATAATGCACGCCGCGCAGAGCTGCTTTGCTGCGGCATGCAGGTACCGATCTCTCCGATTGCTATCCCCACTGGTGCTGATGTCCTGGGTTGTGGGGATACCTTTGCCCTCCCCTCTGGAATCGTTCTGGCTCGGGGCTTGGGCAAGGTGCGTGCTCTCTTGGGCACTGGTGCTTGTGCCTCTGATGGCGCCGGTCTCTTGGACCTTTCTCCTCCCCTGGAGGTCGCTCCTGCCTTGGCCTGGGTCTCCTCAGGGTCCTGTGGTTCAGATTTAATCGTTGGCTCGTCAGGCTCTTCATTTGAAGTTGGCTTGCTTGGGCGACCTTGCTCTCTTACCTTTGGATCTACACACCGAGCCAACAGAGCAGCTTCTTCGGTGTTGGTCGGGTCCAGAGGAGGCAAACTCACATAGAGTGTGCGCCGGGCTTCATACTGTGATGATCCAGATGTTAGTTCGCAATATATTTCCAACAATGCAGAAATGTATTTAGATAAGGAATTTACCTCGGGCGTCATGGTAATTGCGGAAATTTCCATTATCTCTGGAAATTGATCATCATTGATCACCAAGAACTTCTTCAAGAGTTGGTTTATTCTCTTATCTGATAAGTTCCCGGTGGCATTCCTTGAGGGGTCTGTTTCCCCAGAGTACTTGTACCCTGGGTTACAGCGTTGTCTGCATGGTTGAATCCTCCTCTGTAGGAATGACCGAAAGACCATGGCTCCTGTCAGGCCCTGTGCTTTCAGATCTCTGATCATGTTGAGCAGCTCAGGGATTTGCATTGCTTGGTTTACTCCAACTGTTTCGTTCCAGTTCAGCTTCATCACTGGAGGATTCCCTGAGCGGCTCTGCAGCTGTGGCTGGTGGTTCCAAGCATAGAACCATTCCTTCTGCCAGTCCTTGAGGCTTTCCTTGGTTGTGTAATCCAAATATAATGGCCTCAGGCCCTGGCGGAACTGGATAACTACTTTGCCAACCACTTGCAGTGGTCCGCTGGAGGTCTTAACCCTAAAAAGATGGCGGAAAAGGGAAAAATGGGGGTCTATCCCTAGGTATGCTTCGCACAGATGGATAAAGATGGATAGATTGAGAATGGAGTTGGGATTTAGATGACACAGTTCAATCCCATAAAACTGGAGGACACGGCGGAAGAAATCACAAGTGGGCATGCCAAAACCAACTTCATAGAAGGCTTTCCATACCGTGATTTCCTCGGTTTCTTCAGTGGGGTATTCGTGCCCATAAGCGCTTCTCCACTGGCTGATCTCTTGCGCTGGCACGAATCCGTCTGCCTCTAGGGCCTTGATGTGCCTTCAAGATGCTGGTCGGCCAGTCGCTGATTGGATCTTCAACGATTGGTATATCCCCCGCGGCTGCTGCTTCCTCGGTCGTCACGACCTGCTTCATCGCCTCTGCCTTCCTCTTCGAGCCCTTGCCGCGGCTGGATCCTTCACCACCGGCCATTTGGGATCACTACTGACTTGGTGTGGATTGGAGATTGGGGGAAGATGCGGATGCTTGAGCGCGATCTCTGGATTGCGAGAACTGCGATTGCTGCAAACCCTAGATCTGTTTTGCGAAAGCGTACGGATATGAGGGGTCGCGGGCGGTTTATATGGGCTTTTCGAAGCGTTACTTCGGTAATTTTCAATTTTGGTCCTTTCTTGATCCTATATTTGAATTCGTTCAAATTTAGGCTCGGGGGCTGTGGACATATTTTCAGGAAATATTTTTCTGAGAGTTTTTGGCTTCAATTGATGAATTTTTGAAGAATTCTACAAGACTTCGGGTTTCTTCGGAAATTGATTCTCTTTTGGTTCGGACTTCGAAAGAGCCTCGAATTTCTTCTTCAAAGATAAACGAGGCTCGGGGGCTGCCCAATTGGGCGCACCTAATCGGTGCGCACCAATCCGAACTTCGAGAAGACTTATGAGCACATCATTACCTATTGAACAGCATGGTTGCAACTTCCAAGATCAAAGAACCCTGGCGGTCTCAAAGAACCCTGGCGGTCTCAAAGAACCCTGGCGGATTTCAAAAGAACTCTGGAGGACCTCAAAAAACTCTGTATTTTCAACAAGGCTGTTCTTCAGGAGATAAGGTGCTCGGGGGCTTGTGGGTGTAGAGTCCTGACGGACTAAACAACCCTAGCGGCCCATCCTATGGGCCGGCCCATGAACAAGACTTGACGCACAAGACAAGGATTAGTTCTAGTTGGTTTGGATATACTGTATTAGGGAATTAGAGATAAACTTGTAAAAGTCTCCTAGTCCTATACGGTTCCCATGTAACCCTGCCCTCCGGACTATATAAGGCGAGGCAGGGACCCCTTCAAAACATCATAATCAATACAAGATACAACATACAAGACGTAGGGTATTACGCTCCGGCGACCCGAACCTGTCTAAACCGTCTCTTGTCACCTTCGGCTCTAGATTCTCGACGACTTCTCCCTAAACCCTTCTCTCGGGGCATCCCCTCGAGAACCCAGTCAGCATAAATCGCCGACAGTGAAAAATGTGTCTTCAGTTTTGTTGTGTTCTATGACGACTTACATGTGTGGGATATAGGTATCTCATATCTACAACCTCCAAGTCTCCGTTCATAATCTTTTGCCATGTCTTGTCTAGATTAATATTATTGTAATTTGCACCTATGATGTTGTGGAAACTATTTTTTCTCCTTGGCTAGATTTTGTGCGGACAACAACACTCTATCACAGACTATTTATAACATTATGTGATAGCACGACCAAGAAAGGTTTTTAAAATCAAACTTGGCAGCCACGGAATTTCAGGTCTTGATGGCTCTCGTGGGCTTTCTTCTCTAGGCGTCCTCTAAAAAAAACCTTACTCTATACATGGGTAAATCTTTTGTTTTCACAAAGTGATAGGTTAGAGTACTAAACGTGGTAGTATTTGAGAACACTATTATTTTTCTCACTCTTAACAACAATTTTTCTCATGATTTGTGAGGTTAAATAGTATTGTCCAAAAACATTTTTCAAAGTGATGCATGAATAACTTTTAATTTCCTACAACTCTTTTTTTCTCAAATACGTAGAAATCTACATTTCATTATATTAAAGTTAGAAATGGTCTAATTACATGGAGTCATGGTTAGGGTTAGTTTTTTTTTGTTGCGAGAGCACCTTATACGATGTCACTTAAACCATTAACTCAAGCTATATCTGCACATTAAGCCATTGACATTAGCTAGTCGATTAATAATTCACCAAAGTCTAAAAAATGAAACATGCCATGATACCAAGGATTCAAATACACTACAAGTCATGGTACACATGAGGTGGTGGACGACACCCCCTATTTGTATCCATGGCTCACGTGGTTTTATCATGTGTCAAACTTTCATACTATTCTTTAAAAAATATCTAACTCTAAACTTTCCTCATCTTATCTACTTTTTAATATTTCTACCTACCAAAGATATCTAGTTCTAGAGTCATCTATACTTGCCATGAAGCATGACAACTATAGCTCATACAAACTCTCAAATATTATGAAAGCTTCTCACTTTACCATTATCGTTATTCTCCTACATGACAAAGTTTGTATCTTCCACAACTTTCTATAATGTTTCAAGTATGCATTGCATGTTCTCAATACAAAAATTCCTTTATATTGCATGTTCTCAATACAAGGATTCCTTTATATATAAATTTGCCTACTACAGCTCTGGGGATATCTCCAAAACACTCTAGACCCTGCATCGTCTCCCCCTCCCGTGCGTAGGGGGGACACAGGCGGACCCATGCCCTCCACCGTCGGCACCCCCTTTCACCCTCCTCTCCTCCTCGCCGACGTCGGAGCAGGCATGAGAAGCCTGGGACCTTCCTAGGAGGGCGGGATGGGGCTTTCTTCTTCCACGAACAGGGCTCCAACCACAGGCGAGGTCATGGAGGCTCCGGCAACGATGATGGCGGCGACCGGGGCTGCCTGATCAGACGCCCCCAAGGGGGCAGATCTACGCGTCCAACACGGCAAGGGCGGCAAGGCGTGGCTGCCCCTCTGCAATGGTGGGATGGTGGTGGCACGGGTTGTCAGTGATGATGGCCCTCCACGACAACGGTCCTGGGCGAAGGCTTGGCCTAACGCTGGTTGTGAAGCAAGGCGGCAATTGCAGCGCTGATCGGTGACAGCTGCGAGGCATGGCGGCAGTGGTCGCATCACATAGTGGTGCACGGGGCTACCTGCACAAGGGAAGTGGGGGCGATGACCAATGATGGCCTGCATGCACGGGTAGTGGAGGGTCTAGTGGTATGCAGCGAAGGAAACCACGAGGACCAGGGCAATAGCATGGAGGCCAACAGCTTCTGTTTTGGCTAGCGACTATGTCCATGCGACGAGGAGAAGGACGTGTCGCTACCACAGTGTAGTGTGTCGTGGCACGGTTGTTGTGGCCACGTCTGTGAAGGTCTTGTGTGGTGAGAACTTCAAGGAAGCGAGCACGGTGAAGGTGAAGGTCAATACGGTGTGTGGTGGCACCGCGACAATGCCACCCCAGGCTATCTGCCATGACCATGTTTTGAGAGTGCAAAGCCATGGCATGCAGCGAGGGGTCGACGCTCTGGACGAAAGTTTTTATCTGCATTCTTGCTGGTAGGGACCATGATGGCATCCTAGAGTGTCGTTTTCCCCGTTGGGGGCGTCATCTCTGGGAGCCACAACCTCATTCATAGGCTTGTGTAGTTGAAAACCTTGTCCATATCCTTAACAAGCGATGGTAGCGCTGGTAGCGCCTTCTGGTGTCGTTTCTTCCTTGGAGGCATCGTCTCGGAAGACCCACCTAGGCTTGTGCTTTTTTCTGATCCATTGGTCCTTGGCGGTGGCGAACGATGTTGGTGTTCCACTGCGTGGCAATCTCAACTGGTGTTGTCAACCCCTCACTGTGGTGTTTCCAGCTAGGGTGGTGGCTGGAGGTTGGTGTATGTCTACCAGGCGTTTGCTTGGCAACAATCAGTTGGGGGGGGGACTATGTCTAGGATGACGCTTGTGGCTTTGGTATCTTGGGACAACTTGGCTTGTAGCAGACCGTGGCAGGATACTTAGCTTAGTTGGGCTTTCTGGTGTGATACATCATCGGAAGATGGTGCAAGCGACTTCTTCGGCTTGTTGGCACATCGGCGGAGGTTATGTGCATCGATGAAGCAAGGAAATGAGGTTGGCCTACTAGTGGTGGCTCGACATTGATAAAGATTTGGGGACATGGTGTAATACCTCTGGTGTTTAACCCAAGCTAAGATTTAGTTAAGAAAATACAAAACAATGGAGCAATTCAAGATAATTTTCAAACACTTCAAAAAAGGGATATATAGTGAACTCAACTTTTCACTTAAGAATTTAAATTTTGACCTTAAGGAAACTTGGAGAGGAGATTGAAAAAAAAAAACTTTTCCTTTTATGCATTTTTATCTAAAAGTGAGAGCTAATTGGTCAAAACTTCAACCCTAGATGGGAAATTCAAATTTGAACTAAATTCAAAAGGCTAATTTGGAGTTTTGGCCTTAACTCAAAATTTTACAACCAAAATAAAAAATCTCCAAAGAGCAAAGTTGTGCGGCTTCACATTTCAAGAAACTTCACTATCAAGCACTTTTCCCAATTTTTCATTTAGCCCCTGAAAAATATCAAAAATTGCCAAAACGTAGTTTTACCACCCTTTTTTCAATTACAAATTATTAACAATTTCAAAAAGTCTTTCAACCACAAAGTTGTATACCACAATCCCACCTATAACTTTCATGTTGGGAACTTTTGTCGCTCAGTTCCAATTTTTGGACAATAACGTGATGCCATTCAACTACAATTTGGTTGAACCGGGCATGATCACCTGCTCTACCACGCGCACCACCGACGAGCTCTTGCCACCTCGCCTACACCAGCCAGCAGCCCAGTTGCTTGTCCCAAACCTCACGCACGCGCTCGTCCTGTTGACGCGAATGGAGCACCCCCGTACGGCCACCGGCGTGCTCGCCGCCGCAGTACTCTCGCTGCACCGAGCAGAGCCGCTAGCGATGCCATGAGGCTGCCCGTTGTCCACCTGTCCATTCACACATCTTTCACTCGAAAGCTTGCCAGGTCGTCGAGTTCCCACGCGCGCTCGCGCCTCAATGCCTACCGGCCGTCTAGCCCTGTCAAGCGTGGCGTAGAGCGCAACAATGGCGTCGCCAGCGCCAGCACACATGCTCGAGTGCTCGCCTCGCCTATGACCCACCAGGTTGAGGTTGTCCTACCCACCCTCTCCCTCATCTCAATAAACCCTTGTCGGCGCACCATTGCCGCCACCGAGATCACTTCCGCCTCGCCAGCCAACTTCCGCCCTTCACTCCACAAAGCAGCGCTCGAGCGAGCTCCGCCTCACTCCGGTGAAGCTCACAGCCCCTTCCTTTCACCACCAGCGCCACCGCAGGCCGCCACCAACGCCGTCGGAGCAAGATCCACCGCCGTCCACCGCGGTGAGCCTCCCTGAGCCCATATCCAACCCCGAGTCCGACCCTAATCAAGTCATGGTGAGCTTCACGTCGGCCTCTTCCGCCGTAGCCTCGCTGGAATCCGCGATGCGTTGAACGCTTGCGAGCCCAATGGCCATTTTGCATCATCTCCATTCTTTCCAGGGGGCCACACCCAAAAACCAAGGACCTCTTTGTAAACCCCAAATAGATATAGGGTTGATGGTGTAAATAGATTCTTTCAAATCTAGGGTTAAAAGCTAAAATGACTAAAAAATTGTAGAAATTCGTAAAAAATCATAAAAATGCAGTCTAAATTTCTATGGACTCATCAGAGCGAGAAGTACAACTTCCCTTCAGCACTTCAGCATGTTTATACAACATGCATCGATGCTCCAAATTAAGGCTCGGAATTTTCTTACCAACAACCTGAACACATCTCTCTTATGGATTGTGTTCAAATTAAAGCAAGAACTTGAAAGGTGGCACTCAACTCTTGAGGACCTGTGTGTGCAAATTAAAGCAAGAACGTGTTTTTCAAATTTTATGTTGTTGATTTGTTCTTTATGTTGCAGGATTAATGAAAGGTGCACTCAACTCTTGAAGACCTGTTTGAGAAGAATGGACAAGCGCCTACAAGTATCAAATTCAAATATCTTAACAAGCCTAATCGGTGAGATGATGCCTTGTTTTTTTACTACACTAGTAGAGTGCACTTCACACACATGTTTTATAATCGTAGAACACATATAGTAGTATAAAAAATTGGCATATTCATACAAATGACAAAGAAAAGTTGAGTTGAAGCAGCGTGTTCTGATTTTGCTACATGTGAGCTGTCTAACATGGCAATCAGCTGTGATCTTGCAATTGCAGCAGTGCGTGAAACAATCGGTTGTCAAAAAACGAGCTGTTAAGTGTAGGTCGACTGCTGCAGCAGGAAGATGTGTCAAACAGAGCGATTATTTTTCAGTCAAAATTTGAAGGACCACATAGAAAAAATGATTAAAAAGTTAAAAATAATAGTCAAATATCTTTTTTGATACCACAACACAACCAACGCCTCCTTTGCAGTTATAATACACGTTGCCTTGTTGTGGCTGATATTCAGGTTCAGAATGAGGTTGCTTTACTCAAGTACACGCCATACTTGATTTAGTAATTGTGTAACACCCAGATTTCCAAGAAATCCGAATGCTTCCATATGTGTGCCCAGGATGTCCACAGAACACATATAGATTACAAATATTGAATCACAGAGAACACAATGCTCGAATAAAATAGTTTATACAGAGTTTAACACAAGACATAGTCTTAAACAAATAACACAGCGGAAGACTTAAAACTAATAAACGCTTCAACTAGGTAGAGCCTCAAATCCACAGGGACACCGACTGGTTGAGCACAGCTTAGAAGTACGGCAGATCTTCCGGAAACTCAGCAAGCGACTGATCATTCATTGCTCCATCTGGTACCCATCCGGGATTTTGTTGAATAGTTGCAAGTGTAAGTAAACCATCTTACTTAACAAGTATAACACGGGTTATGCAAGGACAAAAGGCTTGACACGGTTATACTGCATTAGCACTTTTAGTTGATTCATTTTATTATCATCCAACTTACTACAAATGAGTAGAATCCCAAGTATAAACCCATTAATAGAGTATAAGTGATTATAGAACAATCCAACATCAACCACTAATATCATCTTCTAATCAAAAAGGATCCAGGCCGCTCGTATCCGTGAGCACGGCTATCATGATAGATCAACACTCTGCAGAGGTTTCGCCCTTTACCCGCCGGTCACATAAATCCAAAAGAACTTATGTTACGAGGACTTTCACAAAACACCCTAACAAGCACAGTAGCCGTTTTGGTTCAACATAGGCAGCATAACCCGAGGCATCGAGATTGACGTACGCTCAGGGCGCAACGTGAGGGGGTCAATGGCGTCCAGAGCGAGAGCGCAATCATCGCAACGTGTGAAGCTGCCGTACATCGGGCGCTTACATCACGGGACTTTGCCTAACGGGGCATAGCCAACGGATAAAACCGTCCTCGATGGATCAAACTATACTCTCACCCATGCACCCCACATACGCCTTTCGGTAACCACTGGCGAGCTAGAGACGTACAAGTTAATTATCCAAGACCAGAGCCATTATAGTTCCAACGGCGGCGAACAAGTTCCTGGGTTGCCGCTTTAAGAACCGGACCTTATGGAGAGACATTAGAATAAAGCACAAAGCACATGCTCTAATTCCCTAGATCAAACCTTATAGAGACACTAGAACAAAGCACACAGCACATGCTCTAGTTCCCCGAACCATGTTGCTAAAAAGCATCTTTTAACCATCATTGAAGTGAACCATTAATTCAATATTGACATTAAAAATAAATGTTGGTTGCAGCGCGTAGCATAGTCTAACCATAATGCAAATAACCCTGGGTAAACAAGGAATAGGGTAAAGACTAGGAACATCCTTAATGGCTAACAGTATTAGACACATGCACATGAGTTTGGGTGATTAAATAGTGTATAGGTAACAAGGATGGTCCGTGTTATACTTGCCTTCCTCAGTGAACTGCTGCTGCACTTGATCTTCAGGAACGGAGTCGTTGGCGTACTCGAACGGCTCGGCAACTACTCACATCAATCACCACACAAGCATCCACACATACATGCAAACAAGATTATTTAATTAGAAAAGTACACCAAACATGAGCAAAAGATGGAAAGAAGGTTTTAGATCTAATCTACGCTTCACTACGAACACGTGAGCGCGAAAATCACTCAAATCGGAGTTAAAACAGAGAAACTACGCTAAAAACGGGCTCTAGGGGCTTGCTGGTAAAGTTTTTAGGCTTCCAGGGGTGTTTTTGAAAGAAACCAGGGACCTAAAACATAATTTTGTATAAAAACAGAAGGTCTGCGGTGTAAAACTGCCATCTAGGACGGCGGGCATGATTTTTCAAAAGCGCAGGGGCTAAAACGAAAGAAAAAGGACTTAGTTGTAAATACTTTTGAATAGAGGTGGACCGCGGGTTGATTTTTGAAAAGCAGAGGGGCTCTTTTGCAAAAACACCACGGCTGCGGGTTTATGCTGACGTCGGCTGACGTCAGCGCTGACCGAACCGTGGACCGAACCGTAGACCGCCGTGAACCGCGGTTCACGAGAACCGACTCGGTTTAACTAGGGTTTAGATCTGGACCGTTCAGATCGGATCGGACGGCTGCGACGCGTTGGGGATTTTGGGTCGCCGGAGTGCGGCGGCGCCGCCCACGGCCGTGACGAAACTTCGCCGGAGTTGGGCCAATCCGAGGCTAGGAAGGTCCGTTTCGAGTGAATCAAAGCTTGGGAGCGAGAGGGGAAGATAAGCAATCGATTTTGGGGGGTCGGACTCGAGGTTTGCGCGGTAGGGGCAGCTCGCGACGGCTGGCGGCGCGGTGAAAGCTCCGGTGAGCTCGCGGGGACACGGGAAGGCGAGAGGGAGGGGGAAAAACGGCTTGGCGCAACGCTTACCCCGCGGCGAAGCTCTTGGTGTGGATCTTAGCGTCAAAGACGCGGCGGACTCACGGCTTGGCGGTGGCGGCTCGAAAACAAGGCGGCGCTAGGGTTTGAGGTGGGAGAGCTCCTGGGCTATGGCGCGAGGGGCTAGGGCGGCTATTTATGGGGCGGTGGAGTCTCCTTGACGTGCGCGCCAAGCCGGAGAGAGACGGCGTGGGCGGAGCGGAGTCCACGGCGGCGCGGGGAAGAATCCCGGTGGCGCACGGCTGAAGGTAGGCGGTGAAGATGACAGGTGGGCCCGGGTGTCAGTGACTGGGAGAGAGAGGGGAAAGCGCGGAGCGGAGGGAGGAGAGGCTGACAAGGCGGCCCCACTGGTCAGTGGCAGAGAGAGGAAGAGCGCGGGCTGCCGGGCTGACTGGGCTGCGCGGAGATGCTGGGCTGCGCAGCTGGGCCGGCTCTGCGGTGACGCGAGCTGGGCCGAGTTAAACTGGGCCGCGCGGTGGAGGAAGAAGAGCTGGGCTGGGCTGGCGAGAAAGAAAAGGAAAAGAAGGGGTGGGCCAGCTGGGCTGAAAGAGGAAGGGAGAAAGAGAGAAAAAAAAGAAAAGGGTTTTTCTTTTAATTCAAACACTCATTTGAATTCAAATTCAAATTTGAATTCAACAAACAAAAATAAATGCAACAGCATGAATGCAACAATAATGTTTCTATTTCCTATATTTGCTTTTATTTACTCAAAATTTTATTTTCCTAATTTATTTATGAGCACTTTAATATAAAAGCCAATTAATTACTAAATTTTTAATTGGGTATTTTTAGGGTGTTACAAATTGTTTGACACTACTCCCACATGCTTTTTAAGAATAGATATTAGGTTGTATCAATGGGTCAGATCATACATTTTGTATGCAACTCTGGTATATATATGTAGCTATTGGTATTTGATATTGCATTGACACTAGATGGTCATGTTTTGTAAATTGTTTACTTTATGTAAATCATTTTGATTTTTTTTACCATGGATAATTTAATGTAGGTCTTATTCTATTAAGAAAACTTTATATTCTTCTCATAAGTTATTCAGAACAATTATTATATTCAACACATAAAGTGTTCACACCAAGGTTAAAGTGATAACATCTCATGGGAAAAGAATGTTTCAAACCCTTTTTATGGAGATATTGTTGGTGACTATAAAGGGGTATACTTGGGATGGAAAACTTTGTTTGGATGATATTTATTGGGTAGAATTTTAAGTTGTTGTTAAGATTTACTTACTTAGAAAGCCAACCAATGAGAATGTTGAAGCCTCTCAACAAATATCAAATATCAAAATATTTGGAATAACATGGTGACAACTTATTTAGAGGTTGAAGATGGAACACTTCCTTTATATTTTTGTAGACTAAAGTATGATCTTATGAATGTCGAAGAAAGTGATGCTAGGTCAGATTAGTTTTATGATTATCTTATCTATAATCCAACCTTTGTTTCATCAGCTGCAAGGCGTCATTTTATAGTTGATACACATTAAATCTACGAGTCTAGTTCTATGGTGTAACAGCCATGATTTTGGGGTTCTTGCTCCATCATCCAGTTTTCAAGGCCTCGCTAGTTCAAAATCAACTAGTAGAACCTCTTCACCAGTTTTTTCTTTGCTCAAATCTTATAACTATAAAAAATCAATTATATTCTAAAGAAGTTATACATTGAGGATGAGTATTGGCAAGATACGATCATTTAATCCAAGACTCATGTGTTTAATGTTGTATATAACTATGAACTTGGGGACCAAAAGAATAAGAACACTAAGGCAGAGAAATTAGATAGAATCTACTTGGGATCCTAGACTGCAATTAAGATGGATCAACGTTTGATGAAGTATTTGCTTTTTCCTAATCTAAGCCCAAGGCTCTCCACACACATGATGCCCTATCAATTTGTAAATACAATTTTGACTCCTCTGGACATTTGAGGATCCCTATTTGTAGGACTCCATGGCTCACATGGTTTTGTGCGTGTCCATCTTCCATTTTTTTTCTTTACAAAATATCTAACTCTGAATTCCTCATCCTCATCTACTTTTTGATATTTCTACCCTACCAGAAATATGTAGTTCTAGAGTCTTCCATACTTCCCATGAAGCATGACAACTATGGCTCATGCAAACTCTCAAATATTCTGAAAGCTCCTTACTTTGTCATGATACTTATTCTCATGTATGACAAAATCTGTATCTTCCACAACCTAATGTTTCAAATATGCACTACATATTCTCAACACAAATTTTTCCTTTACATATAAATGTTCTTAATGCAGCTCTAGGATATCTCCAAAACTCTCTAGGCCCCCGCGTCATCCCCAAGTCTCTGTGTGTGTGTGGGGTGGGGGAGGGGGGGCACGGGCAAACCCTTCCCTCCAGCGCTGGCACCCCCACTTCCGACCTCCTCGCCGCCGTTGGAACAAGGCACATAAGCTCAGGACCTTGCTAGGAGGGTGGTAGGGGGTCTCTTTTCTTCCATCGAATGGGCTCCAGCCACAGGCAAGTCCATGGAGGAGCTATGATGATGGTGGTCGGGGCTGCCAGATTCGGCATCCTAGGGACCATATCCGGTGCCCCCTAGAGGGTGGATCCATGTGCCCTGCGAGGCAAGGGCAACGATGCATGGCTGCCAGTGATGATGGCCCTCCATGGCAGCAGTCCTAGGCGAAGGCTTGGCCTCATGCCAGTTGCAAGGCAGGGCGACAACTCTAGCGCTGCTTGGCGGTGGCAGTGGGGCGTGGTGGCAGGGGTCACGTCACACGGCGACTCATAGGGCTGCTCTTGTGTGGGAAGTGAGGGTCGGCAACCAATGACGGCCTAAACGCGGCGGGCAGTGGAGGGTCTAGCGGGATGCGGCGACGGTCGCGAGGACCTGGACGATGGCATGGGGACTGACGACTTCTGCTTCGGCCAACGAATGTGGTTGTGCGGTGGTGAAGAGAGCGTGCTACCGCTGCAGAGGTCGTGGAGCGACTGAGATGGTCTTGTGTGTGGAGAGCTTTTGTGGTGAGCGCTTTTGGGCGGCGAGCGCAGTGAAGGTGAAGTTCATCGGCATGGTGTGTGGTGGCGCTTCAATGATGCTGCTCCGGGATACCTGCCATGACTGTGTTGAGAGGGCAAAGCCATGGCGTGCAGTAAGATCAGCGCTCCAGGCAAAAGCCCTTGTCGGCATTCTTGCTAGTAGAGATGACGACGACACCTTGGTGGTGGCGTTTTCCCATTGTGCGCATCATCTAGGAGCAACACCCTTGTTGCACGAGGTTCTCTAGGTGAAAACCGTGTCCAGATCTTGGGTGAGTGACAACGGCGCATTATGGGGTCGTGTCCTTCTTGGAGGCGTGGTCTCTAGAGACCCACCTAGGCTTGTGCTTTTTTTTGATCCATTGTTCATTGGCAGTGGCGAAAAAGTGTTGGCATTCTGCTATGTGGCAATCTCAACGGGTGTTTTCGACCCCTCTCGCTGTGGTGTTTCCACCAAGGGTGGTGGCCGGAGGTTGTCGCATGTTTGTTGGGTGTGGCTGCTTGCAACGGACCGCAGCGGCTGGCGTTGCTTGGCATAGTTAGTTCGGTGTGGGACTACGTCGAGGATGGCGCTTGTGTCTTTGGCATCTTGGGACAACTTGGCTTACAATGGATTGTGGCGGAATGATCAAGTTAGCTGGGATTTCTGACGTGATACATCGTCGTAATTTGGTGCAAGCGACTTCTTCGGCTTGGAGGTCAACCTGCAAGCTGTGGCTCGACATTGATAAAGTTTTGGAGACATGGGCCAACACTGCTCCCCTCCTTAACGACGACAAAAGAAATGGAACCATGACGTGGAGTACAGTGACGGTCGTGGCGAGCCCCCCTCATGTGGTGATTCCCTAAGGCGGCGAGCGCGAGGTCTAATGACGGATGTGACGAGGCTCCCATGCATTGTGTTATTGTGGCAGCGACTACGAGGCAGTCTTTGAGAAGTCCGGTTTTCGGTGGTATATCACTTTGTCAGGTGGAGGGTCTGTTGTAGCAGCACAAGGGCGGAGAGTCTCGCATGGTGGTGGTCTCCCGGTGCGGCGATGTCTGTCTTTCGGTTCCTTGTCGACGCTCGATCACGCCTGGAGGTTCTTGGCTATTGCATTAGTGTAGATGTTTGGTGGGTGTCGCGATGGTCGTCGACTCGGATGTTGTGTTGTGTAGAGTGCTTTTCATCTGGGTTGAGTTGTCTCCTGGACGAGTTGTGTGGCTTGCATCGATCCCCCAATGGCCCAATCCGATCGGCCTATGTTGTGGAGGTCGGCGTATGTTGATGCCCTAGTCCAACCCGCTGGTTGTTTTTGTGGTTTCCTATTTTTTTTCTACCTTTTTGTTGACTGGCGGTAGCCTCCCAGGGTTATAACCTTTGTATTTTCTGCTATATCAATTGAAACACAATATCGTAAAAAAAAATGTGCCTACTGCACTGGTAGTATAGTACATGGGAACTAGTAGACAGGTTACAGGGAAGGTCTGTTGCTATCTGCTTTGAGCCTGCCTTAGCTTGTGGAGAGAAAAAAAGCACAGATTCAAGAAGAAACACCGAACAGCGTCCCTGCCTATATCTATCTCTAGTTTTTCCTTGGGTCATGTGCGATGTAGAGCCTCTTCACCGAAGCCATGAACAGCCTGCAACAAGAGCATCGATGCTCCAAATTATACCAACGACTCAAGACATCTCTCCAATATGGACCGTGTGCAAATCAAAGCAAGAACAAGGTTGGACAGCTAGCTTACTCCCATGGCACGTCGCCGACGAGCATCCTGTCGCCCTCGTTGTCCTCGTACAGCAGGATGTGCGTCTTCCTCCTGTCCTTCGTTGTCGTCTCCTCCTCGTTGTCTTCTCTGCCTGCGGCGATCCTCCACTGTCCATCTGAAAAAGGGACAAGAGCATCGATCAACAACCTATCACACACACGATCTATGATCTAATCTCTCATGTTCATCTGATCTCGACACACCGTACACGCAAATTAAAGCAAGCAAGTCCTGACCTGACATGAATCCATGGAACATGGCCTGCAGAGCGCGGGACAGCGACGCGTACCCTTGGTGCGCCAGCAGGTCCACCTTCCTCCCGACGCTGCAGCCCTCAAGGTTCACTTTCACGAACATGCTCGCCGCCGGCCTCTCGCCGGACCTCACCGCCTTGCTCGGCTCCTCGGCGGCGGCCTTCGTGCTGGCCAGGTGGCTCTTGCGAAACGCGCCCACCGGCGGCCATCCCACCGGCTGTGGAGGAGGAGGCCGCTGGTGCGCTTGCTCCATGGCCGCCTTTTCTGCTTGCCTCGAGGCCAGGCTCCAAGGGTGCACTCCAACACCAAGCCATGGATCATTGTTGTCTGAAGAGATGCCGAGCCTGAGCTCAAGGCTGCTGCTCAGACCACCGCTTTCCTGCATCTCGCTGCCATCGTCTGCCTGCTCCTGTTTCAGTTTCAGCCTTAGTGCAGCTGAAGAGCTCTTCATGGCTGGACTCGAATGCCAAAAGTTCACTGCAGCTCTAGCAGCACATGCTGCTGCTTGCTACCACTAGTGTGTTGTTTGTGTGGCGTGCAGAGGAGGTGAGCGTTTGTGGAAGAGGAGTCTGTGGGTCTTTATGGTGTTGAGGTAACTGTGAACTGTGATGGATGGGACATGGAACAAATTAAAGGGCTGAGAGAGAGATGAGACGAGGAAAAGGCAGGTGGCTTTGTGCTTGCTAAGTACTCCTAAAGTGAACTAGTGGGGGACTAACACAAAGTATGAGGAATGAAATGATAGCCATATGTATAGTACTCCCTCCGTATCTTTTTATTTGTCGCCGCTAATTCAAATCAGAAGTGCTCAAAATATTTGACACCGGTAGTCTAGGAGAAAGTTATTTCCTGTTTTTGCCCCTCGCGTACGCTCGGCCTCGCCCCATTGCGCTCCCTCTCCCGCCGCCTCTGCCGCGCCCTCGTCGCCGCTGGGTTCCCGCCGGCGTCCCAGCTCCTCTTCCTCCTCAGCCACCGCCTCTCCCACAGCGCCTGCGCCTTCCTCGCATCCCTCCCCTTCTCCCTCTCCTTCCTCCTCCTCGCCAAGGCTTGCGCCGTCCACTCCTGCTCGAATCCTCCTCCTCCGCCGGCAGCGCGTTCTCACCGCGTTCAACGCCGCCGACGCGCTGCACCTTCTGGGCGGCGGCACAGCAGTTCCCCCTCGGATTCCATCTCCGTCCCCAACTCCGGCTGCTGCGACTGCGGCGGAAGGGCGGTGCTGGCGCTCTCGGCGGCGGAGCAAATTGCAAGATTCGCGCAGCTCCTCACCAGCAGCTTCGCCACCGCCGGCCTCGTCAAGATCTACGCCGCCAACTAGGACATCTTCTTCCAGCACTTCGTGTAGTCCAGGTTTGTTGATTCAGTGCTCTCATCAGCTTGTTGAGATTTCTCATTTGTCTTTATCGCTCTCATCAGCTCTGCATTGTTTGTTTCATTGATGAAATTGTAAGTTGTCCAGTAGGTTGGTGGTATCGATTTGAAGCTAAGAAATTTGCTGATTGTGAGCAATGCCCTTGAGCATCAAAGAGGAACTCAGAAGATGATTCAGTTCATATCTCAATTTTGTGGTTAGTTGTTTGTTTGCAATTTAACACTGCCTTTGCCGGTCCCAAGCCCGGATGAGAAAATGTGGAGGGAACTGCAAATAGCTCTGTAATTTCCATCTGGAGGCGGAGAAACATGACACTGATAGCGATGGTGGAAAGAATATTGTGTCCAAATACCTGTGCAGAAAACCAAAATCTTTTCTTCTTCAATGCAAGGCGGTCCACAAGATCAAGGCGATCAAGAAGAGATTTGCTGTAATTGTGATAGCCTTGTGGGCCTTGAGGACACCATCAGTCGTGTTGATGGTCTTGTCGGTGTGGATCGACTCCGTCAGCATGCGGGAAAGGCAACCCAGGGTGCTCTTACTAGCAATCCTCTGCACCATGCCTTCATTCGGCCAGATCGACGAGGAAGATTCAGTTGCCTATCAGCAGTATTAATTGGGAGGTGTTAGTTCAGTCCATGGAGACGCTTGTGCATAATACAGGAGCCTCCAAAATGTTCAATGTTGAGCAAGGGATATGATTATTTTTTTTCTAAAAAAACACAAAGAAAAACAAGGTCAGGTAGGTACTTGCATTGTTTGTGGCTATCCTCATGTCCAGAAACTCAACATCGTGAAACGCCCAAGAGACATGACATCAGCTTGAAAGAGAAAGTCACCATGCTCTTAATAATGCTGTTTTTTTAGGTACGATCATGATCCTATTTTAACTTTGTTTGTGTTTATGAAGGATGCAAGTGCAACAAATACATTCCTCGTAAAGCAGAAGTAATAATGCTGTCTGCTGAGATTACAGAGCTTCAATTTACTTTCCTGATTAGTAGTTTATATATGTTTACTTTCCTGACATTTTCATGTACAAGTAAAACCTATGGCAGTTAGTTAATTCATAGGTTGGAATGAATTAACTGTGTTATGTTTTTCTTTTGAGAAAGATTCCTAAGCAATGATCTGTAAAACAGATCATTTATTGAAACAGTTAATTCAAGTGTAAACCTCTCAGACTCAGAACTTGGAATGAATTAACTGTGTTATGTTTTTCTTTTGAGAAAGATTCCTAAGCAAGATTCAGTGGGAAGATCGTAGCCATGAGATCATTAAACTCTCTGCAAGCCTAAAGTGTTACAGCAAGCCTAAAGTTAAATATATATGGACTCTCTAAGTACTTGCATGACAACCAAATCCAAGAACTTCCACACTTAATATAGCCAACCAAGATTTTTTAGAAATGAAGCCAACCAAGATCAACCCAGAATAAATTACACAAATCTTTATTCATTTATTTTCGCCATAGTAGCATCCACCAAAGACGCTTCACACTTCAGCTGCAAAGGAAGACACCCTTGCCTCTCGAGCATCCCTTTTCTAATGTGTGGCACATCGTATCCGTTGCCGCCGCCGATTTTCATGACTTCTTTCATACAACTATGGAGAGTTAAGAAAATTCTATTTGACTGGATCACCGAATAATCTTCAAAGGCCTGATTGATGGCATAGTCATGTCAATTCACAAGTTACTAGCAAATTGACATGAGAGTAAGTGGTAAAAGAAATTGAAATTACCAAATTGACAGCATCAACGAGATCTTCAGTTGTCTTGGCAGAAGTTTTGTACTGGATTGATTGGATCGAATTGAAGAAACCCAAATCCAATACATTGAAATCAGGAGAATTTGTGGGCTGACACACGAGTCTCATGTCAAATCCACCTTGCTGAGCAGCTTCACAGAATTGTCTATCCAAAGGTGAAAGGTGAGGTTTAGCATTATCTTGCTGAATGTAGATTGGCTTGTTAGCATCTTCAAGTGGCCATTTAGCTCGGATAGCTGGCAAAACCTTTTCAATCATGAACTCTCGAATAGTGTCCTTTTTGATTGATTGGATTGGTTTCATTTCTATGATCCCAGCTGGTCTGTTGACACTTGATCTTTTGGCAGGCTCATATGTCACAAAGGGGAAGCAACCTATTTTTCCATCAAAAGTGCAAGTTCCATCAGGGTCAAACCTTGACCGGGCAAGAACAGTCAAAATCTGAATCTTTGGGATATAGTTCTTGTTCTTGCACGTCCTTGTGGGATGTGCTTCACCTGGTACTGTATAATATCGCAATGTCTTCTTGGTGATGTAGAACCATTTCTCATCAATGAAGACATAATCAAACAATCCTTTGAACACAGGATCATTTGGTACACTCCTTGGGTCAAGCATGGATAAGCACCACCTTAGACGATCCTTCTTGTTTTTGTCAGTCAAGTAAGGCTTTATTGAGTTTGAGACACGCTTTATCAAACCTTCCTTCTTCATTCTCTGAACCTTGGCCTTGCTGACACCTAAGTGTTTAGCCACATCTTCTATTGTTGTACGGTTCGACAATGCAATATCTTGAAGCTTTGAAACATCGACCACTTTTTTCTTTCGGCCACATTTGTTTTTCTCACTACTAACATCAACTGCAAGACCTTGGTCTAGACAACCTTTTCCTTTTTTCCCGATACGTTGTACTGTCCGAATAGGTACTGAGAATAGTACAAATACTTCTTTTTGTGTCATTACTCTTCAGACTGCCATTTCTAGCCCTTCCTAGCAAAGCATCAAAGATTGCTCTCCGTTTGCCAATAGTCACTAGGATGTTCTTGCGGGCATTGACTGCACTAAGTGTATCAGCCCCAGCACCATTTTCTTGCTCAAGTAGCTCATTCTCTTGACCTGGTAGATCAGGCTCATTCTCTTGACCAAGTGAATCATCCCCACCATCTTCTGGTACCACATTTAAATCAATCTCACCCATCATTGTTTCGCCTAGATCAAGTGGAGTATCAGATGTTGAAGTGGACGCCAATGCCTCACGTATCACCAAAGGTGACCTCAACCATGCTCTAGACCTAGGCGACAACATCATTCTGCTCAATGGGAAAGGTGGCAGGGTCGGACAAGGGGATTTCCTCTTCTTGCTCCTTTGACCTCCTTGAACATTTACAACACCTTCTTGCACCGTCCTGCATGAACAAACAAATGTGAATGCCAACTTTGTCAGTTACTGCATATGATGTGCATTCATTCAACATGAACAATAACATGCAATTGATTTCAAGCATCCACAATATTTTGGGAAGGCAGAGACCTTATGACAAGAACCATAAACCAGCAATGCCTTGTCATGCTGCACATATACACATTTCCAGTACACTGCAGTTATGCTGCTTGTGTTACCCAACTAATGAACTAGAACCTGAAGTACGCTACCCAATTAATCATGAACCTAGAGCCTGGAGTATGTGCATTTCCTACTTTTCCAAACAGATGCAAGGAAGAAAGAAATTCAGGGAGGAAGCAATGATTCATTCAACTACAGGCTATATTCATAAGCAAGAAGAGTTTGCAGGCTACTCTGTCCACACCGTATTGTACCTCGGGGATGTAGAATACGAATCCTGCTGCCGAATTGAACACCATCTTGGCGATGTAGACTGCCGCGATGACGATGCAGCTTTGGCCCGTGCAGCCATGACGGAGATGCGTGCGAGGCGGTACTCAATGGGTAGAGCACGTTGCTCACCATCAACCTGTGGAATCGGCGGGGCGAGGTCGTCGGCGAGGTAGGGGCGTGGCATCCGGATGTTGAGCCAGGGCGATAGATTGGGATTGTTGGTCACGAGGGGCCTGGATGGGGCATCAGAAGGAGATGCAGCACGGGGATTGGACGGGACGGCGGCGGGGAGGACCTCGAATGGGGTGGCGGCGGTGGCTGGGAGGACCTCGAATGGGGCGGCGGCGGTGGCTGGGAGGAGATCCAATGGGGCGGCGGCAGCGGAGGCTTGAGGGACGGTGAATCCACCGACGCCATGACGTGCGGCGGCGCAGCAGGGGAAGGGATGCGTGGATAGGAGCTCTGTAACATTGGGCGAAGGGCAAAAAGGTAACTACACTGTTTCCTTAATTTTTTGAAAACTGTCGGAAACGACATCCATATCGATACGGAGAGAGTACATGTAAAAGTTAAAACATCTCTCTATTTTACTCAAACCCTAGTACTAAATTTTGTATATATGCACGGCTGAAATTCTGAACCTGCATGGATCATAAATTCTGCTGTTCTAACTTTTAAAAATTCAGTAGTACAGTGACAAAATAAGAAGCATACTGGGTTCATGAAAGAAATAATATTAATTCAGTTAAGCTCTTCTCCTTTCCTCTGAGTAAAAGGCATGCATGGGCTCTGATTCATTTGTTGATACAAGAGAACTCTAGCATATTTCAGGCCAAGTTGAACCACATGGGACAATGTTTGCCTGTTTGGAGCATGATGAAGAGAGTAATCACAATGGGCGACACGTGTCACAACAGTTTTTATACTTTCAATGAGAGATTTGAGTGCATGGAACTGATCAATATGTCGATATGCGAGTGGTTCAAGTGGATGGACATCTCATCGTTTGCAACAGTTGATTGTGTGGTTTTGTCTGACCTTATGTTTCGTGGGGGACACAGTGGCAACTGGACCTCCAACTGAAAATTCAGTCCACTCCACTTCGGTCTTTTTCCTGAAAGTGATGCTTGGAGCTATGCTTTTTTGCTTGTCCTGCAGAAAATTTGGCAGGCACTTTTAGGTAACTGTAATACTGGACATGAACATGTGTCTCAAGATGCTTTCTGTCTTTTGCTCTATTGCATTATGTACAGCTATTAAAGGGTCACAACTCACAAGGTATTTACTCTGTGTGAGCTTATGGCTGTGAACACTATTACAATATTGGATTGTCAGAGTTTGTCCAGCACAGTTGCTAGTGCTAATGACACATGTAGTAAATGCCATATTCATAACAAACAAAAAAAACTCGAAATTATAAGTTAGTTCCTTATAGTGAGAAGTACTGACAAATATGCCGATATTACTGTGCATAGTTATCTATAAATAAATAAATAAATTATGCAATAGTTCCTTACTATCTAGCAGCATATTTTCAGATTAGCTGAGCACAACAGTCAACTAGAAAATTGCTTACATTTGCAAAGAACCAGAAAAGGCAGCAACAGTGTCCAGCCACAGAAACAATATCGCTTGTTGTGAACCAGAGAAAAAGGAACAGTTCTCATTAAATATTTTATCCATATTTATTTTCTTGGAATCCTGCAGACAAATTGGTAGGCAGCTCTAGATAAGTGTAACTCTGAATACAAACATGTCTCAAGAATCAAGACGTACGCTTCCTCTCTTTTTGTTTCATTGCATTATATTGACATTCAAGAGACCTGATGACCCTAAAGTCATTTGCTAACTGCCTGAGCAACCCAGAAATAATCCATGCAACAAAGAAAAGATTATGCTGTGAGAAATATTTATTTAATTCACTATAGAAGTCTTACTCTCATCATAGTGAATGTCATATTCTTGAAAAGAAAACCCCAAAATTAGCTGGTAATTCTTTCCACAATGGGAGCACAGTGATATAGATGTTGACGTTACCTCACATAAGTAGTGATCCAACTGCAAACGAACTGTGCCTTAGTTCGTAGTGTCTCATCTTTATCGTTACAGCAGTCCTTTATTCAACTACTATAGGAATAAAGTCAGGGGCATCTACAATTGTGAAAAGTAATACCAAACTTCAGGTAAAGTAAATTTGCATAATGATTCTTGAGTTCTACTCAACACGGCAAGAGTTTTCACCAAAACAAATAAATTTGCACATACACAGATTTGACCAATCTATCTGACAAGTGGGGTTATCTGTTTTTACTCAGTTCACTTAAAATACATGTAGTATCAACGCATATGGTTCCATGATGCCTACATATGCCTCAAAATCCACATTTGACAAAAGGAGACCCCTATGAATCGACCGAATCGTACTATCTCTTATATAACCAAGAAAGCAGGGTGTAGCTGTTACGATTGTTCTTGATCCTCCCTATACAATGACAGCTCCTCACATGCTATATTAACACAATAATGTCCAGAATCTATTCTTTACATGTAACACAAGAAGCTTTACTAGAAAGACACTCAACTTTTCACCAATCAGCTTTACCACTTGCATGCATCTTCTTTATGATCAGGACATCTTATATCAAGGATCACTAATCTATGCATCCCTATTAGGCAGGTAGCCCCATGTAAGTTCTATTCTACCATGATTGGCCTGCCTAATTGCATATAATTATTACTTGTTCACCCAAAGAGTATCTCGTCCCATCCGAAAATCATGGTATGATGGTAGCCACCGGAATACCCTTTTTTTTCCCCCTTTGGCACAGATTTCTTACTTAGTGCTTAAGGAGTAGGCAGTTTGATAGGCGATGCAGCAACATGTCCTGTCTAATGTATATGCTATGCCATTTTCAGGACATTAGTGGACCTGATCAGAAGCTTTTGTTGACTTGTGTTAAACACCACCGCATTCGATTCAGGCTCACAATGATGATGATGAGTCAGGGTCACCTAGTTGCTCCTGATCTGATTTGTTGTGTGATCTTTATAACTGTAAGACTACAGGAGCCACCAATTATTGGGACACGAAACAGATTCAGGAACTAATTGACAGGGAGATAGTACCTCATATAGATTCTCCTGCAGAAGCTCTTCTCACCAATGCTCCTTCCTCCTGATTGTACAGTATTGCAGGATTGGCATGCAGCTTGTGCCCGTGGCCCATTCCAGTCCTCTGAACTGAACTTTTTTTCCAAAATCGCAACGGCATTCCATGAAGTACTGTTTGCTGATAATGACGAACCATAAAAGGAAGAAACCAGAGAAAAAGAAATGAACGAATAGGAACTTAGGAAGTAAGTTTGATGCTGAGCGGTGTTACAATGGTAGGTGATGAGGACATGACACGGCCACCTAGGTTTCATCAGTAGGGCCACACCACTGCATTCCGGCGGCGCCGCGAGCTCTCGACAACAGAGCAGCCGCGGCCGCCGGAGTAGCCCAAGACGCGAGCGGCGAAAGAGCTGGAGCGGATCCGTATGCACGGCTGGCTTGCGGATTTGATAGAGGGCAATTGTGGGGGTGGATGGCGGCGGCCGCCGGCGACCTCGCCGGGCACGATGTTGCCGGCCCGGAAACTTTAGAAAGCCCTTGGTTCGCTATCCGATTTTATGCATTTTTGCCCCTAAGGTTTTCAAATAACCCCCTGTTTTGGATCGCGATTAATGGTCTCGATCCGATGTTATGCATTTTACACCCTACATTATTCAAACAACCGCTTCAATTAGATCGCTATTAATAATAACGATCCAAATGTTTGTAAATAAGCCCCTGGTTGGGCTGGTTCCTCTCCTCCCCCGTCTGTCGTCGCCGTCTTGCTTCCCAGCCGGGAGCCGGCAGCCACCGTCGCCCTGACTCTGGAAGCTAGGAGAGGAGTGGAGGCGCGCCTGATCCGACCAATCCGAGCAGAAATGGCGGCGCTCCCTGTGTGCCTCTCGCAAGGCTGCAACGGCGGTTGTGAGACGACAGCGACTGAATCCACCCTGGGAAGGTGAGGCAGAGACCCTTTCGCATTATAGATCTCGGGTATTCTGTCAGACTTGTTGCCATTACTCTTGCAAAATGGTCACCTACACTAACGCCTGACAGCGAACGGCAATCAGATGACCATCCTTTGTGTTTGAGCTTCATTCCTCACATGAAAGGATGTTGGATTCATGTCGTTGTGTCACGCGATGCAATGTGATCAGTGGCATGCGAGCTTGTTTTGTTCTTCCCCAGAAAACACATGACAGGAAGAATCGTACAATGCAGATCTGAAAACCATGGGTCTTGGTCTTCTTTTGTTCAGTTGGAGTGACCAGCAGCACTAAGGCAACTTGCAGTGTCATCCCATCATCGATCGTGTCTGCCGAGAACTGCCACAAACAAGAATTGGGGTGGTTTGGTTGCAAATCCCACCGGTGCTGCTCCTACTGCTACAGATTGATGCTACCAGCACAATGTCCATCATCTGATTGAGTGGCGGATACGGCGACTTTTGGAATGTCAACCATGTTTCCTTCTATGTTCTTTTCTCTTTTTTCCCCCACTCAAAACTCAAGACTGGAGCAGGGCAGCCGGCTGATATTGGGATTAATTTGCGCCTGCAGTGCACAGACGATCCCCGATTTTCAAGAACAATTTGTTTGAGTAAGTGTCATGTAGATGCAAGTGTGCAGCTGATTCAGAACAAGTAACCATGGTCAGTTTTATCTCTTTTTCCTGTTGTCGCAATAAGATTGTCTCCTTTCTTTTCAGTTTCTGCCATAAGCTTCATGTGAAAATTGCCCTTGATAAGATGTTCTTTTTGGTAGTACAAAATCACTGTTTATGATTGAGGGGGAAAAGGTGCTAAAGCAGTAGCAGCAACAACCGGATCATGAACTGAACATCTGAGCATGAGCAAGAGGGGATCCTGTGGGCTATGAATGGCTGGTGGATGATCTGGCCTGCTCTAGCCCCTTTAATCAGTAGTAGTATCTAGCAAAGATTTTCTACAGCATCCTCTTTTCACTTTTCCTCAAAGTCAACAGCTTTGCAAGTTTCAACTGCAGAACTGCTGCTGCCCAATGCATAAACTGGATGCATGCACCTTCCAGCAATGCAGGTTGTATAGAGACCTGCAATACAATCTACACTTGGAGGAGACGAGCTTTGTTCTTGTAGACACTGACAGACATGTACTGCCACTCAGCTCACTGCTCAAACTCAACTGTGAAAGTGAAACAGGTAACAGAGACATGAAGAGATGATAAAAGGCAGCAAGGGTTGACTTGCAGCGTTGACACATGGTTCTTGTGGTCTCGAGCATCAGGGCCTGATCGAAAAGGAAACATTGCAGTTCGGTTCAGATCATCATACCGGTAGCACTAGCAGCTACAGTTGCGGGTACACCTTGCAAAAGAAAATAAGAAAAGAGATGTTTTGCTGCTCCAAAGCTCCTGGCGGTTGTTGCTCCATGCTCTGAACCCTGGCTCTGAAGTTACCCATCATTTCTAGTTTTCTACAACAGGTGAGCAAAACATTTTGTTGTACTGTCCATTGTGTAATGGCTACTGTATATGGCCGGCCGTCATGCCTATAACGGAATGGAATTATTAGGGCTTTGCTACAAAAAAGAAAAAAAAAAGAATGCGGATGTGGCTTTGCCGCGGCTTTGTTTGGTCAGTCAGGATCCAGGATAAGCGCAAGCTGGACGAACAGCGAGCAGACAAACACGTGCTCTCATTTTTTCTCGCATCAAGGTGAGAAAAGAAAAGAAACATGTGGTGCTTGACCAAGGAAAGCGAAGCAATTCGCTTAAACGCCGTGGAAATTGGGACCCTTTCCTTTGCCTCCCTGACTGAATGATGCAGATTGCAGCTTCTTTTTTGAAAAGTTAAATTGCAGTCTTCTGCAAACGCTGACTGGACATGAGGACCAAGATGGAAACTGCATAATATGGGAATGATAGGTGGAAATGTGCCGGTGTTGGTCCAGTCTCATCTATCTCAGGTCCATGACTCAATTCAAGTATAAACAAAAAAAGGAGGAAAATATGAATTATTTTTTGTAAAAACTAAAATACATTTCTCATTGAGGAAACAAAATGAAGGAGCAAATGTTGTGAACATATGTCTGCTGAATAACAATTCTTTTTCTTTATCTAAAAAATCTACTTAACCTTTATCCAAAGAATCATTTTGGTGGATGAACGAAGACAGAAACCAAAACCACAAGAAAACGATTAGCAGTTTGAGGCCTGCAAAATTCAAAAAATAAACTGATTTTGTTTGAAAATAGAAAAAGGGAAAATAAAAGGGGGAAAGGCAGCTTCCCTTTTTGCTGTCCACTGTGTCCTAATCTTCTGCCTCCTCTCCGCCGGCGCCGCCCATGGCTTCCTCCATGGCCACCGCCTGCGCCGCCGCTGCGGCCTCCCTCCAACTGCCGCACTCGAAGGCCCAGACGCCTTCTTCCCAGGGCCGCGTCCTCTTCCCCGGCGCGTCCTCCAGCTCCCGCTCCCTCCGGCTGCGTCCCGCCGGCCGCCGGTCGCCTCGGTCAACCAAGGTAATTGCTTTCATTCTCCTTGTAGTTCGATTCGACGGTTACTACCCAGGAGGTGGAGCACGCACATGTAGTGCTTGCTTGCTCAGGTTTGGAGGATTCTCCAGAATTGGTGGTATTGGGGGACCATAGCCTAAATCTTGCTACCCCTCAGTCACTCCGTCTCCGTGGACTTTCGTTGATAACAATGATTACACGAGTTGTTTCACGGTAGAATTCTTACTCGCCGTAATTTCATTTCAGGCTGTGGTGGCAGCGTTGGCTGACCCTCTCAAGGTCATGATATCAGGGGCTCCGGCGTCCGGAAAGGGCACGCAGTGTGAGCTCATCAAGACCAAAGTAGGTCATAGATTCAGGCAGAATTGTTCTCTTCATAACACCTCATATTGTACTCATGTGCTATGTTTGATTACTGATTAGGATAAACCTTGTCATTCATTCAGTAAAGCATTTCTGTGGTTTTTGCAGTATGGCTTGGTGCACATCTCTGCTGGAGATTTACTACGGGCGGAGATCGCTGCGGGGTCCGAGAATGGGAAGCAGGCCAAGGACTACATGGAGAAGGGCCAGCTCGTGCCTGATGAGATTGTAGTCAATGTGAATGACTTTTCCTTTCCCTTTCTTTATTGATGTGATTTCAAATTGCTAGCAATGCTCCTATAATTAAATAACTTTGGGTTTCTGACAGATGGTTAAGGGACGCCTTGCACAACCAGATTCTCAGGAGAACGGATGGCTATTGGATGGGTACCCAAGAAGCTACTCACAGGCGATGGCATTGGAAACAGGAGGAATCCGGCCTGATATTTTCATTTTGTTAGATGTAAGTGTCCAGCTAGGTCATGTTAATGACATATAATCCAGGTCGTATGTCCTTTAGATTATTTGTGCCATTACTCTTATTAGTGGTTTAAAATAGATTTCTTCAAACCCTGCTTTCAGGCCTTAAAACACTGCTATTGGCTAATTTTAGCCCAATGCACAGGAAATGTCTGAATTAGAGCATTGCTTGATCAGAAAATGTGTGCTTCAGCTCATTCTTTCCTAATCTAGGTTCCAGATGAACTCCTTGTTGAAAGGGTGGTTGGGAGACGGCTTGATCCTGTCACCGGGAAAATATATCATTTAAAGTATTCTCCACCAGAGAATGAAGAGATTGCGTCAAGGCTTACACAGAGATTTGATGACACCGAAGAAAAGGTACAAATTTGTATGGTTATTGGTAAAAGTATTGTAAAAAGGTCAATGTATTTTATCATGCACCTACTGGCTATATCTAAAATATTCAGTCCATATATGTTCAAGCTCACTGCCACACTTAAAATTTCCTTTAGAGAGGTGAAAGCACCTGACACCAATTCTTGAAAAAGTGTGCATGTTGTAGCGTGCAAGTCTTTCCTCCGATGGGTCACATGCTTTGTTTCTATTTCTGTTGCCTGTTGGTGTGTGGCAATTCTTGTTATGGTTTATAAATTGTAACTCATGTAGTAGAGATGATACATAATGCTGGTGCTTCAATTGCATATTATGATTATTGGACTTTATGTAGAGTGTATGTTGAAGTCAATGAACATGGTTGTCATGAGAATCCAATTCCCACACATGTTGCTTTTACTGTTTTACAGGTTAAGTTGAGGCTGCAGACTTATTATCAGAATATTGAGTCCTTGCTCGAGACATATGCGGATATTATTGTCAAAGTAAGCTCCATCTCTTTTAATTGAAAACTCTTTGGTCCATCAGCTCTCTCAAGGATGATATGCATTTCTTCATGATGTTGTCATGAAATTATCTTAGCACAGATCAATCTGACGTCCTGACTTCTCAGTGACTGTAGACTTACTGTTTTCTTTGTTCTGTAGTTAGATGGAGTAACACTTGCGATTTTAGTTTCTCTGTGGCTTCTGTGCCACTAGTATATATTACCTATATCTCAGTCGTTTCTTGGTCTGTAATTTGATATACTGGGGGTCAATGTAGTATTCAGAGGTGCCAAATTTATGTGCCATTGTCATAACCTCATATGTTATATAAGCTGAATACCTTTTAATCATGTAGAACCAAAGATAGATGCAACTTGTTGATTTTTTGCTTGTGACGCCAAATTATTCCATCCGATGATCATTCCTGCCTTATTCTGCAGTCAAGCTATCACCATACCTTGATGTTGGTGTTCTAACATTCAAACCTGTGTTTTGTCACTGACTTCTGTAATTTAGGTGAAGGGCGATAACACAGTGGACAATGTGTTTTCTGAGATCGACAATCTACTGACTTCTAGCCTGGCCAAGAAAACAGAAGCTGTGGCCAGCACTTGAGTCGTTAACATCCATGCAGGCCAGGCATGTTCATGTAAGATGCCACACATGATAGGAGACCGGGGCATTTGTGTTCTTGCCCCTACTTTGTTGTGTAATTGTGATTTTGCCCTCGATTTTTTAACTTTGTGAATTTGCTCTTATCTGTTCACAAGTCAATGTTTATTTTGCCTCTAGTTAACAGTCATAACAGGGCAAATTCGCAAAGACTAAGGGCAAAATTACATTGACTCTTTAATAGACAAGGGTACATTCATGAAGTTAAAAAAATGAGGGAAAAATCACAATTGCACTTCTTAGGTGTACCATGTGTGGCAGATCATTCATTGGGACGGGGACTTTAGATACCCTTTTTAGCATACACTGCTGTACGTGGATTATTGCTATCCTGTGAACATACATGTTTTGTTTCTCAACTGGAGAAATGGTTAATACATTTATTTTTGTTGGTCTATTGTAACAGGTTTTGGCATTGTACCCGTTTACTACAATAGAATGTTTTTTTTTTTGTCATGATTTCAGCTTTCAAGGACTTTTTTTTGGCATTGTAAATGGTCAACACAACTTTGGTCGAGAGGCATACTGCTCATGACAAGACGCGCGCATAGCTGATTCCCTTGGAACAGAGTACAGCTGCATCAATTCACTTGGGAACAATATCCATCAGAGCTAATCGATAATGGTAGCCATATAATAGCCAACTGCTACTGTCTGCATACATAATACGGTTAATTAAGACCTAAGTGTTCAAGTTTACTCCATTCTCTCCAAATGATCATACATGACCACAGCTTGTTTGGACCACCTGCACCACAAGTCAAGCCTCTTCCATGGCATAACCCTCGGTCGCTTGAGTGAGCCTCTTGGCAGCTTCATGTGCCGCCTTAACCAAGGCGTGCATGTATCTCAGGTTTTCCTCCTTGTCTCTGTAGGCACGCCCTAACTCTGTGTAGACTTCAGAGACAGAGTAGCTATTGACCCTGTTCTTATATTTGTCTGCATCTTTCTTTATCTTTAATAGCTCAACTGATGAAAACATCTGAAAGGAACACATGTACAAAACTTCAGACCTGGCAAGTGTGTAAGATATAAGCATATTAGTGAGACGCTTGCAAAATAGTATCATGGTTCTTCACCTCAGGTGGAATCTCAAAATCTTCTTCTGGGTAACATATCTTTTTCATAGCAGTTGCTAGCTTCATAGGCCTCCATTCCGAACTGTCCAACCCAGATATCTCCTTAATGTCTATATCTAACATGTGAAGGCTCCTGGAATGTTTCTTTTCAACCAACTCAATATCATATAAGAAGCAGGCTGTTTCCACTATATCATCATTGACCTGGATGCAAGCAAAAGGTTTACTACTTTTAAGATAAATAAAAGGTGTCACCCCACCTTTTTATAGAAAAAAATAATAACAGGTTTGCACATCATCCCCGTGTCATAAGGAGACATCATTCCTTGCTTAACTCTAAACATTACCATCTGAAACTAAAATGAAGCAATAAAAATGAATAGGCTTAGGTTTCTAAAAGAACTGCAAGTCCTACATAAAAGTACTACGATAAAAACATTTGGTCAACCATAACGGTTTCAAGCGCACAGAACAATCCAAAATTAAACCAGTCCATGATACCAGCTATGACATATAACCAAATAATCACAGAAAACATTGCACGACAGGTATAGGACAGTCTGAAGATTTTTTTTTCTTCTGATTTTGAGAGCCTGAAGAATAAAACTCACCATCTCTGGCTTGACATCAAACCCATAACGGTGCAGGATCATTTCCAGTCCTTTACTCATTGGAAGGCGCTCCTCCATGGTCAGCGCCTTTTGTTCTTGAGGCACTAAAATGCGTATGAGATTCTTTACTCCCCACATAGCCTCCATCACAGAATTATCAAACAAGCAAGTAACGCCCTGCAAAGACCACAGTTAATTAAAAAGTTGATCAATATTTATTATTCAAGTACACATGAAGAAAGCGTGCACAAATTAACTACCAGCTCCTTATCTGCTTCGATTATTTCTTTATATTCATGGCTTCCAACTGCTAGCTTCTCCTTAGGGCGGCACCAAATCTTGGGCATATCTTTGAGTTGTTTGTCAAGACCAGTGGTACGATTAATGGCTGCAGACTTGTCCTCAACCTCTAGAAATTGTTTCAGCCAGATTACCTGATAAAAAATGCACAAAGATGACCACTATGCATGAGAGACAGAGTTCAACCATCAACATTATTTCTCCATTGTGACCTCTATGAGGTAGAGACATTTACAGATGGAACTAAGAGAGAGTTTAACCATAATGCAATGTATCTCAACTGTGGCGGCAGGAGAGAACATATCCAGTAAAAAATGAAGACAACAAGGTGCATTGAGAGATATATAGTGTGTTGTACTAGCATGTTGTGCCATATAGTCTTTGATGAACCTGGCCCAGATGTGCTGCAGCAAATGAGGAGAAACAAGAACCCAGTAAGTAAAACATATCAATGGCTCATATATGCATGATCTTGATCGATGAGGCAGACATGCAGGAAAATGATCAAAACGAACCTCGACTGCATTCTCTTTTCCAAGGTAGGAGCCATCGTAGGAAAAAATTGCAAAGCCAGAGGGCGTCTCGAAAAGCAGCCAAACAAGGCCGGGTAACCCTCTAAAAGTTCTGCAGCAAAGAAATTGGTTTTCTTTTTTGGGTACGGTCTGATCCGATCCAATCTAGGCGCTAATCCCCTTGACGATAGCTCTGGTGACAAAGAAAAGGATAGCCGGAGCGGATTCTCACCTGGCAGGATCAGTGTCGTCGTCGCCCCATCGATCGATATTGAGAGAGAGAGACGATCAAGGCTTCGTCGGCGAGTTTCGAACGGCTGTTGACTGTTGGTGTCCAGTGCATATATGGCAGCCACTGACAAGGGAAGGGAATTAAGGTGTCGATTTGCTCTGCTTTTTTTTTTTTTTGAGAAAGCACTTGCCTTGCTCTGTTAATTCTTCAAGGATCGCTTAAGTGCACAAATTAAAGCACGCCCCGGTGCTGTGCATGCGGGAGAAAATAAAAATGGTGTGGCACTGCTGAAGGAGTTCTTTGTGGAGACAACGATAATGCAGGAGCAACGCTGAACCCAGATAACAAGAATCATTCCCCACAAATTAAACGAGCATCCAACCAAGAGAGTTTTGCACCAGATACAGGTAGTACGTGATAACTTTTAGGGGTGGGGGGTAGCTCCTTCCTGTCGGTACCTTATCAATTGCCTGCAAATTACTGATTAACAAAAATCCATGGGGCCAGGGGGACGTCCCAGATCATAACTCTACTACTGAGAAATGTGCACGCAAGAAAATTTGTCAGAGTCGTTTACTCACTCCTGGCGGAAACCCCATCATCCGAATGTGATCTCAGTCAGATCTGCTCAAATGAGTGCAGCAGTGTTTACAAAAATCAAAAGATATCATGCGGCAAGTATTTCTATAAAAGTTCGTTGCATTCTTTTTATTACACTCGGACTGCATTTTGGATGGCAGTATGTCCAGGTAATCAGAAAACAATCACAAGATTACAAGAGATTGATGAACATGCTTTGGTTGGCCAATTAGATCAAGCCATATGTTGTACGTACATTGAGACTGTTGTTCAAGTCGATCCATTCGTGTACGTTGATTTTATAATTTCTTAAGGTTTTGAATCAACATCAATGCGGTGAACATTTTGTGGTAAAGAAATCAAGCTGCAATAGTTTTTTTTTTTCCTTTTAATCAGGAAACTGTTGCAGTACAGAGGTTCAAACTCCCAACCTCTGTGAGCTGAGCTCAGTTCGTGGTTTGAATAAAAGGAGAAATAAAATCCCTAAAAAATGAAATGGTAAGGACCAGTAGTTCCAGTCATTTTCAACAATAATATAATGACTGCTACTCTGACAAGTGGGCCAAAAAGGCAAACCCCAGTACCCCACTCGCCCTCTCAGCTCGGCTGCCTGCTTGCTATGCTCGTCTTCCTTCCGCCGCCGCATCCACCCGGCCTCTCCGCCGCCACCTCACCTCTCCGCTGCCTAGGACCCGGCGGCCGCAGCATCCAACTCCGCCTCTCAGCCGCCGTTTCACCTCCCGGCTTCCTTGGACCCAGACGCCGTTCACCCTCTCTCCCCTGTTCCATACCTTGCATCCAACGAGGTCCGCCTTGCTCCGTCCGGTTTTCTTGGGGTTACATTTTGAGCTGGGATAGATGCACAGATCGAAGGGCGGCGGGGGGGGGGGGGGAGCGGCCTCATTCTGCAACTAGATGCTCAGGTACATAATGAGAATAGATATTTTCCCTTGGATTCTAGTTTACTCAGTGTTGTATCTGTCATGCGTCCAATTCAACCAATGTAGCATCGTTTAGTCAGGGATTCGCCCTTTGAAATTTAGAGATTAGTGTAAAATTTTCGTGCACTAACTTGAATTATGAAATTAGCAGAAAATCAATGACTCAATCATGCATCTGTCATGCTTCCTCTGTCGCAGTGACATGGACTGCAATTTTGCGACTATGTTTCAGAATTGGAGATTTTTTTTGCTTCTACCTCATTCCTTGCAATGATGTAAGCTGTCAGTACGATGTGATATATGTGATCGCGAAATGTGTATTCTGTTGGTAACTCGGGTGGTGCTACTGGATACTACTAGTTCTTCAACTATGTATTATGATGAGTGAACTATAATATCTTTTTTTCCCCCTATCATATGTTGTCAGTAGTGGCTAGTTATTTTGATATACGACATGGTGTGATCAGCATCTGCTCCTCAAATGTGAATTGGAAGCAATCAGGAAGGAGCTCTGCCTTTCATTATAGAAGAAGAGAGTTTATGTACTAAGAAAGCAAGAGGGCGAACCCCCAACAGCACCGAGGTGCCACCAGCCCATTATCGAGAATGACATGGAAAACAGAAAAAGGGAGAAAATGCTTTAGAAAATTCAAAGATGTGGACTTCAGAGGCTCTCCTTCTCTGTTCTAGATATCCTCTTTGGCATGTTGTGCCACATAGAGTGGTGGCTGAGACTCATTTTGAAAAAAATCCTTTTGTTTCGTTCCTTCCAAATATTGCACATGACATAGACGCAAACACCATTGGAAGTCCACTGGTGTTCCTTTGGAACTGCCTTAGCCCATTGCTTCCCACCAGTCCGCAACAGACTGAAAGTTAGCTGTTTGGATTTGTTGAGGGACAGCGAATCATTCCCAGCCAAGCACATGGATCCAAACTGTGTTTGCGTAAGGGCATTACAGGCATAGGTGCAGGCTGGTCTGTTGTGGTCCATTACACAAAGCCCAGCTGCACAGGATGGTTGGTGTGGCCATCGCCGCTTGGCAAGGTTATCAGCTGTTAGGATTTTGGTATACTGAGTCCTTGCTGTCTTTACACGAGGAAGTTGTAGTTAAAGTTAGTAATCTACAGCCCATGCTGATCCTCTTGATTTTTCCTATATTTCAGTAATTTCCAAATCACAGATTAATCCTATGCCCTGAACAATGGAAGATAACTTTCCTCTGCTGATATGTGTCACTCTTATGTTCACTTCTCTGAACTTTGTGGCTGCAGTTGAGCCTGTGGGCACTTGAGTTTAACTACACACTATTTTCTGTTAGTTTCTTTTTTCTAGTTTTTTTGTTAGTTTGTTCGATAGCTGGTTTTAGCATGGTACAAATCTAGTTGAATGTGGCAATATCAAATTTACATGCAAGTAATCTTATAAGCTCTACTGCTTCTATCATGTAGGACAAAGTGAACATGAAATTCATGGGTTTTCTGCTTATGGCAAGCAATGACAAATTTTACGGTGCTGCATTTTATTTTGTAGCCCTTGTTTACTGTTCAGTTACCTATCTCTGCAATTGCCATACCTGTGTCTTGGTGTACTAATCTTGAACATTTCTTTGACAGCAGTAACATCGGTAACCCTGCTACGGTGGACAACTTGCTGGATTCTAGCCTCGACAAGATAACAGAAACGGCGAGCACATGAGCTTTTGAGAAATTTGCGCTGCCAGAACATTTCCATTTTCCAGGTAAGCTGTTACTCACATGGTAGTCTGATAGTTGGTCGTGCAGGTAGCAAATCATTTCATCCATTCATTTGGAAGATGAACCTTAGAGATCCTTTTACAATGCAAACCAACCATATCAAAGGATTTTATGAATTGATTAATTTATATGCTTCATATGAGAGGGTCACCTAAAGATTACATTTCTGATGGAGTATTATCAACTATGGTTGAAACAGACAGGAACTTGTCTGAAGAGATAGTCATCGCGGCTGTTGGGCTGGAGGCAGAGGTTGGTTAGTCTGGTACATGTGGATCCTACTACAGGCCCAAAAATAATGTCAGTGAGCCCATGGGCGGGAACTGCTATTAAAATGGACTCGAGCTCTCTCGGTCGGCCCAAAGCCAGCCAAGTTTCTCCTCCGTCCCAAACCTCTCGCCGGCCTCGCCGCGAACGCCGCCATTCCCGCCGCTCGCCCGGCGCCGTGCCCCTGCGCGCCCGAATCGCGGTAAGACTTGCTCCCTTCCCAGTCCCCGTCGCTTGATTCGCGATTCCGCCCCCTGGTCTTTTGTTGTTCCTGCGTGCGGCTCTTGATGCATTCTTCCTATGCTTCTTTATCTTTCTTAATTATTACCGGTCTGTTCGTCCTTAGTCCCTGCGTTTCTTGGCTCTGGGTTTTGACGTAATTCTTTGTTGTGATTCAGCCTACACAGTGGGGAACGAGGAGAAGGGAGCGAGGGTGGCGGAGCTCGTGCAGAGCCCTGTGCCGCCTAAGTCCACGGATTCTGGATAAGGCGACATGGCGTCTCCGCAGGAGGACGTCTCCAGTGACACCAGATGCAAGCACTTCAACTTTGCTACAGTTGAGATGTCCAAGTTCTTAAAACGGTTCAAGTCCCTGAAGAATGACCCAGAGTGCAAGGATTGCAAGCACGAAGCCACTGTCAGACAGCTGACTCCCGATGAACCTGACTCTTGTTTCATGATGTGCTCGGGCTGCAGCCAGTGTTTCTGCACCATATCAGTGACCAATGAGGATGGGTCAATGGGCAACGCGCGGTCCCACGCCAACTCAGCATGTCACCCAGTTGCTCTGTGGATAGATCAACCTGATGCTGCTTACTGCTTTCAGTGTGACAGCAGCTTGGACCTCAAAGTGATCACCTTAATGGCATGTTCTCATGAGTTTGGCTATGCTGTCAGAGGGATATCGAATCGCTGGAACACATGCTATGTTAATGCGTTGGTTCAGTGCCTCCTCGCACTTGATGAGCTGTGGATGTTGATGTTAGGACCTCATGCTCCTGCAGGGTCACTTGGTGTGGCGCTGAAGGGCCTCTTTTTGGAGTCAAGGTCTGGGAATAATGCAGGAGTAACGTTTAACCCATGGAAGCTCTTGAAAAGTTTAGAAGCACTGAATCAGCGGTATGGAGCCCTTTCTCAGAAAGGTAGCCGAGAATTGCTTCTCCAGCTGCGCGATGGTTTGAATGAGGAGGAAATGCTGAAGAGGCCTCCTGACACGCGAAAGGATGTTCCGACAGTTGTTGATTCAATTTTCAAGGGTCAGGTGTCTACTACCTGGACCTACAGACACTGCAGGCATACTTGACATAAGAGTGAAGCATTCTATGAGCTCTCACTGACACTACAACCTAAGGAGCATCCAACTAGCAGTATGCTCTCACTGACACTGCCACCAAAGGAGCATCCAACCGAAAGTGTTGCATCACCACAAAGGAGAGGCAAACTAAGTAGGGCAGACCATAAAAACCAACTTCGAAAACTTGGAGAGAAGGCATCACAACAAAGGGCTGTCAGACTGAATAAAGCAGTCCATAAAAACCAACTTCGACAACTTGGGGAGAAGGCATCACAAAGGACTGTCAGACTGAATAAAGCAATCCTTAAAAACAACCTTCGACAACTTGGGAAGGCATCACAACAAAGGGGTAAGTTTACATGCTCCTGTACCTAATCAACTGCCTGCCAAAAATTGGTTAAGAGATATGCAGATATGTGGGGGCACCCCAGACCATTTATTCAATTGAGAAATGCATGCAAGAAATTGGAACACTCTCATACAACAACTGTTATTGTCTATTTGTTGAACATAAGGAAGCATGCCATTTCTCAGAGTTGAGTTTCTCAGTTTCAAACATTACCTAAACAGTTAAACTAGTTGCATGCATGGATTGAAGAAATGTCAGTTCAGGATGGCTGCATAAAACAGTGCAGGATGTTTGAGCAGTCTGAACATCTCAAGCTATTTTTTGTAGTGTGGTAGTTCGAATTGTTATTCAAACATAGCTCAGGGTGCTGAATTCATATCTTAATTTTGCTCAAAATGGTCTGTTAAATTAACATTCGAGGATTCTTGGAGAAGTGTCTTCTAATGTGGAGGATTGAGATTCTTAAAATCTTTAGATGTTGACAACTCTGGATCCATAATTTTGTTTTGCAGAAGAACAGAGGGTAGACTCTATTCCATCAATTAAGGAGAGACTGGAATATTGTTTTCGAAAAGAGGTTGTAATAAAGTACTGTGAAATTTGTTCTGATGAGAAGCCAACCAACAACCGAAATAAAGATGGTGGGCAGATGGTGGGAATCATCAGAGAAAGCACATCAGTTGACAGGGACCAAACTGTATGTGACAATCAGGAAGAAAAGAGTGACCTGTTGAGTGCACATGATAACCAAGATATCAGCATGCTAAATCAGGACAGAAGAAAGCACCTAGAACTGGAAAGTTCTGCACACCAAGTAGGAGAAGCCCAAAATAAGCAGAAAGATATGGGTGGACCTACAGATAAAACATTTTTTCTTAGTAAACTGCCATCTGTCTTAACTCTTCATGTGCTGAGGTTCAAGGAAAATGATAAGAGAATGGGACGTGTGAAGTTTGAGGAAAATCTTGATGTAGGAGAATATATGGACCCCAGGTACCAACACTTCAACACAGCAATAGCTAATACTTTTATGCAGTTCGAACTTTGAAGTTTCTCATTTAAGACCTGTTCTCTTAAAAGTTTATTCATAGTAGCTTTAAGAAAGCTTGAAGAAGGCATGGCATTTAGTTCTAGGAGTTGTTTAGACTGTCTATACAAGTATTACTCTTAGTCTCAAAGAGTTTCCTGTGTGGCCATTGCTTGTCCTGGTCCTGGAGCAGTGATAGAAGTAAATATGTTGAGTTTTTGACGATCTCTCACATTACCTTGTGCTTATTTGGGGTTTCTTTTACACTTTCCTTTCTTTGATTTTTGGGTTGTTTTACTGATTTTCATCACTCCTGCCACCCAAGTGTGATCTAGTAGGATCTACATAAAAAGTAAAACATATTGAAAATATTTGGAAAAGCAAAAATGGCACACAACAAAGATTTCTGTTGAAGTTCAGCTACAATTTTCTGAAACTCAGATTGTGTTATAGAAATGAGGGAATCGGCCACTAGCATTTGGTATTTTTGACACTTGCTGTTGAATGTATAGTTGAATTGCGATGGGTCTCATACAGATGTCATATGCAGCATATCAAAGTTGTATTACTATTAGTCAATGCCTATGTGACTCCCCCTTTCAGTAAATTCGAACAGGAAAAATGAGATCAGGTTACTATGCAAAATGGTGTTTTGAGTTTCAGAATCAACTCAATTTAAATATTGGTCTAAAAAACTGAATCGAATGTTTTTTTTACAGCTTTATCCTGCTCTGGTCTGGTCTTTTATTGGTCAAAATGCCACAGTGCACTGCGATTTGAGATTGTTTGTAGGGAAAAAAAACCTCCCATCATATTTACATCAGTTTATCACTAACTCACTGCCTCACTGTATCACAAATGACCAGTGTATTCTCTTTTTTGTTTCTTGAGAATGTACGCTCTATGATCCAACTTCCTGAACTGACAACCTTATTATAGCACACTTCTGGGTCGCTGACCATAATGCCCAGCATTTTCTAATGGCTATTTTCTGATTAGTCATTTAGTCTGATAAGCCCAGTGTATGTAGTATCAGTATCCTAGTATTTAGATGTATCTGAATAACTTGAAATTTTCTAACAGCATTTGAAATTCTTGGGGAAACTTTGTACTTGCAGCTTAGTCGCTTATTGGACAAAACTCTTCATCTGATATTAGTTTCTTGTTAACAATGTTCAGTTACATGCATGTTGATACCTAGTCTAGTATTTCCTTGCATTGCGTTGACTTTATATATGTGTATATATTTATTTATTTGTCTAATCTTCAGGTCTGAGGACAAAGGTAACGCCAGATATCGTCTAGTTGGTGTCATCGAGCACATCGGCAGCTCAATAGAGGAGGGTTACCACGTCGCTTATGTGAGAGGAAACAGGATTGTAAGCGAGCAGAAGCCGACCAGCAGCTCTTCCTCATGGTTCTATGCAAATGATGATGACATCAGAGAAGTCTCTCTAGATGAAGTTCTCATGTGTGAGGCTTTTCTTCTTTTCTATGAGAGGATAGATAGAAGGTTGAGGCAGTGACATGCTTTGGCTGGCCAAGGATCCAGTCAGTGCGCAGTGTCCATACTATCGTATATACTCTTGTTCAAGTCCTTTTTTTTTTTTTGCTGAAGCATTGCCGGGCATCTGATTGACTGCAAGTGTGCTTGCTGTGGAGGGTGTCAGCTGATCTAGTCATGCACATTGAGGCCACTTTCTGTTTGTCCTTTTATTTGGGAAGAGAGTACGAAGTGTTTTTTTTTTTTTAGAAAGAAGTGTATTGGTGAACAGAGTAGGAAACCGATGATGCAGGCCTTGGGCCTAGTTTTGCTGGATGATGCAGGCCTTGGGCCTGGTATTGGTTTTTCTAGTCATGCACATTGAGGCCACTTTCTGTTTTTTTTTTTAGCTCAACCGCCTTCAGTTTGTGGTTTCAGGGTAAATGGTTGGCATTTGTTATTTTGGCCAAAGTAACTGATGGTGCAGATCATTTTGCTGTTCCTGGTTGATCAATATAGCCAAATTTTTAGAATGTCGTTTGGTTAGGAATATTTGATTGCTTGAATATGAGTGCATGGATTTTGGCCTAAAAATTCAATCGGATCCATGTACCATGATAATTTTAGTGTGAATGTTCCTTTTCTAACAGCTGGCTAGAGCTGTATACCAGTGTAGGCTCCGGAACTGGTGGAAGATTCAAGTTATTTTTCTTTCTAAACAGAAATAAGAAAATGCTAGTTCCAGCAACACACTGAAAGGCAAGCAATGCTCATCTCCATGTATAGTTCAATCATCTTCTCATCAACAGATGTTGAGAATTCCAGGCCATGCCGTCCAAGAGCACACTTATTGTCTGACCTAGGTTTGGAACCATAGGATCATCTGGTCATCACTCCATGATCTCAACCACAGCTCGGCCGACGATCTTGCCTTGATTGAGATCCTCATAGGCGCCATTTACCTCCTCAATCTTGCATTTCCTCGATATGGTATTCTGGAGATTGAAGGCGCCACTCTCCGCTAGCTTCACGATTTGAGGAAGATCTTGCCTGGCCCTCGCACCATATGACCCAATGATTTTCACCTGGTTCCAAACAAACATGAAAGGATTAAAATGGAACCATCAACCATGCATATACAATACTAATGTGGAAACCAGTCAAATTATGTACCTGTCGTCGGACAAGACGGGTTATATCAACCTCCCCAACTACATTTGTTGCCGCAAGCCCAATCATAACAGCTTTGCCTCCATCTCGCACACTCTTGGCACACTGGGAAAACGTCAATGCCTTACCAAGTGCCTCTACAGCCACATCTACACCCCTTCCATCAGTAATTTCCTGTGAACAACAAGATAGTATATTTGAACACAGTCCACTTACGAAAACAAAAGTAAAAGAGCAAGACAGGCAACCTCTGCACTTAGAGCAAAGTAGATATAACGGACTAATTTCTGAACTTCAGTGGTTAGGTTGATAAATCACAAAAATCTGACAATCAACAGATACCTTTATCCTTTCAACAGCATCCTCTTTCGCTGCATTTACAGTGTGGGTAGCTCCAAGTGTTCTAGCATTCTGGAGTTTTTCATCAAGAACATCCACTGCAATGACTTCAGAAGCTCCAAAGGCTTTTGCTATCTGTAAACAGCTGCAAAGATTGACTTATGAGGAGATGAGAACAAAATATCTACTTTTAAGATACAAGAAACAGAATCATGTTTCTGTTTTTCATTGTTACAGTTAGATGGAGAAATATGGATGCCAAGCATCCTTATATCAGGCATCTACTAACCTTGATCCGACGCCTCCAACTCCGATCACAGCTACTGAATCACCCGCGCGCATTTCAGCAGCATGTCTCAGCGCACCATATGCGGTAAACACTGCGCATCCCAAGATTGCTGATTCCGTGTACGGTAATGAGTCAGGGAGAACTGCTAATGCGTTGGCTGGCACGACACAGTACTCTGCAAGCCCGCCCATGCTGTACATGTAGACCGGTTTCCCTGAAAATGATAAATTTTCAATACTTTGACAACACACAGTTATATTGTGGCATTACTGATAAAAAAATGAAACAAATATCATCAGGTTACCATTTCCACGTAGAAACAGGCGTGTTTCTCCATCATATAGAGTTCCTTTAGCGCGGTTATATGCAAAGAAAGACTCGCACAGATCTTCTTGGCCCTGTATCAAATTAATGCTCACGAACATAAGCAAGGAATCAATGAAAACACTAGCAAAAAGAGATGTCATTATCGAATGATGCTGTACCTTAACACAGTAAAAGCAGTTCCCACAGGGCATTATGAACGCACCGACAACATGTCTTCCGACTGGAAACCTGAATTTTTTTTTTTCAGAAAGAGAACCCGTCAATTCTGAAACAACAGTGTATGAAGTCAGTATATGGTAGCAACAATGTTGTCAGCCTAAACAGACTTGTGAAGCATATGAAGTATGGTTTCATGGATAGACCTATTAATGATTTCAGTGGGCGTGTGCGTGCCGTGGTCAACAACCTCCCCGGTGATCTCATGGCCCACAACACAAGGGCTTGAGAAGGGGAGTTCGCCTTTCAGGACATGGAGATCGGAGTGGCACACCCCGCAAGCTGTATGAGATGAAGATGTAAAGAATCAGATGAGCTGTTGAAAATAGGTGAAAATAATCACCACAGGTCTCCAATCTGCCACACTTTCTTAATCGTCGCAGAATGCAGGCAATCAATAGAATCATAAGAGAGAGCAAGAGGTAGCGCAAACAAATCAATTGGTTTTGGCATTTGACATCCATTCCTTACTAGTCGCATCTAGACTCAAGTCAGTTACTGAAGCAGTCCAAGAATTCTACAAGCCTAGCCACCATCAGCAGTTCAGCCGACGATTCCTTGTGGATTCGAGAGAGAAGGCACCAAATTCATCTCGATCGGAAGGTGGAACATGGCGGGAGTAAGAAAAGGCGAGACCTTTGGTCTTGATGAGGACCTCGCCGGCCTTGGGTCGCGGCATCCGGAACTCCTCGAGCGTGAGCGGGCGGCCGGGCTCCCAGAAGACGGCGCCGCGCATGTAGCTGGGCCCGCCCGCGACGTGGTACCCCGCCGCAGCGGCGGCGGCGTCGGGCCCGGCGGCATCGGAGAAGGAGCGGCGGAGGAGAGCGCCGCCGATCCGGCGGAGAAGGGCGCGGGAGGACGAGGAAGCGAACATGGCCATGGCGTCGACTCGACCAACTCACAGCTCAAGCAACTGACTCGGCTATACTGACTCCCACTGCTACTCTTTACTGCTGCAGCCGCCGGCCGCCGCTTTTCTTTACAACAGCCAATAAAAATTTTGCATCTTTGCATACAAAATTGGGCTTTGTTTTGTTCAGATTCAGGAAAAAATACTTCTCTAAAAGTTTTTCCTAATCTCCCCACCCACGGAACACGCTTTCCAATGCACTATTCATTTAGAAAAAATACTTTTTACTTTCAATCTAAACACAGCATTGCTCTCAGTTTACCAGGACTGGATTGCGTAAAAAAAAATGGCTTCAAAATTTCAACGCGATGTGAAGTAGTTGTTTTGCAGATAGTTCCATTCCAATTCCCAGTTCAATACGCAAGAATTGTTAAATGCAGTGTATATCTTGGAGATGCTGCGTCCGGATGAAGCAACTGGCATCCAAATTGTATATTGGTCGACACGAGATAGTGACGAAGCATCCGGCTGCTAAACCACATTCTTTATTATAGTATATATGAGTATATGCTAGTATTTGTTCATGTGACTTTCTTGGACATGGATAAGGATACAGAGGATGAAGGACAGAGCCTCCAACCACTGCCACGTCGGACCACCAGTAATGCTTCAGATGCCTTGGACTTGTTCCCGTACCTTGCCTAAACAATCAAGCAAGCATCAACCACTTCTTGTACAAAATACAATTGCTGTGCATCTGTATATATGTTCGTGTTAAACTTGGGTTTGCAACTTGTAATTTGGATTGAATTGGGGCATGCACATTTTCAAAAGGAAATGGGTTGATGGGATGTGCAGGTAAGAATGTGAAATGGAAGGGCGTCCACAATGGAGGAGAAAAGCAGTCCATAGCGAATAAACAATTCATCAACTATGTCTACACATTGTGCAATCCGTAGTTAAAGGTATCCATATGCATATGGGCAGCCCATAAGAGATAAACAAATATTATTCTCTCTCCTCACTCACTACTCTCTCTCAATAGATTAACTTTTTACCCAGTTAGGGCGTCCACAATGGAGCACCAAACCAGTCCATAGTGAATAAAAAATGTTCCCAATCAGTCCATAAACATTGTGCAACTGGTCCATAGGAGATAATCTATTTCAGCTACCCATAGTGCTATGGGCAGCCCATATAGAATAAAAAAATATTTTTCTCTCTTCTCCCTCTCTCCTCTCTCTCACAGGTATTGTTCAGCCATCTCTTTTTTTATTTGATTGCTGGTTCCATCTATACTTTCTACGTTGTGCAAGTTCCATAACTAAAGACCAACTGTAATGGGACCCATCTATTTGGACCAGTTAGTCCAAATATATTGTGATCGCTCTTATGGAGCCCAACATACCACCTCCTTTCACTTCCAACATTGTGCCTATGGTAATAACTAAAGACCACTTTACATGGGTCCCACTCATATGGACTACTTAGTCCACGTACATTGGAGAAGCCGTAGACTAAACACAGACTCGGTTGCATTTGACACGGTAGCTGAAAGAATTAGAAAGACCGCCTTCTTTTGTGTCCCTCAGACATACCGATGGCATCTGTCAGATTTCAGTAACAAGTGTCGTTCTGCTTCTGCAGAGAAAAAAAAAAAACAATGCAGAGGGACGAGTAGACGACGGCCGGCCGTCGTTGTAGTTGCTGCACAGTGGCTTCGCTGCCGTTCAGGAGGAGATGCGGTGCGCACCTCCATGGCTACATGGATGGCCCCTATGGTGAAGCTGAGAAATAGTGCCCTTATTTTGTTTTCAGAGGCAAACTGGAAACAATAATGAGTCAAGAGATCCTCTTTTGCCACAATCCGAAGATCACTATGTCAAGCTGACAGCAGTTCAAGCCAGAGCAAGGCTTGTCAGCACTTCAGTATTCAGTAACAAGTGTCATTTTAATTTTTTTTGTAAAATTCAGCAACAAGATGAACTCTGAACAAGCAGCATTCATCATTCGTTCTTTGAACTTTTTTGGTGTTGCAGCTCAGGTCAGGCCATTTCTTTTTTTTTTCTGACCTATGTTATACAAATACTGGCTAGGAAATTTGCAAAACTACCCGGGGGTTGTGGAATGAGTTTTGTCGGTTATCTACATTTGATACCCATAATCTGTATAGAACCCAGTACATAAAAACATTGGTCAACTATGTATCAGCAACAACCCTATGTCTAAAGGAACTATCTAAAGCACCAGACGAAATCAGAAGAAGCTAGTCACAAATTGACCTGAAACTAAGATGCTTGAATAGCCCAGTGGGCATGTAGGTGAAGTCGTACTTGAACTTATGTCTTGTGACGAAGGGAGACACACCAAGTATCTTCCTGGTCGACATGTCCAGTGCAATCACCGACCCTTTAGCAGCGGTTAGGTCTGTTTTGACCACGAAGTAGAGTATGCGAGCATCATCGTCGTGCAGGCCCACGACAGGTTGGCGTATATTGAGGCCCGTGAAGGATCGACATACGCTTGTATGGCCTGGGAGGAGATTGACGCGCGGGTTTCTGTTTGCAACTTCCTTGAAACTTCTTATCATGTACCGCAGACTCCAATCGCCACCTGTAGTGGCTGGCCATGGCCTGATCCAAAGGGAACGAGTTGGCAGGTCCACGCATTTGAGATGGTTACCGAGAAAGACCATGTCACGATAAAGGCGCGCATCACCCCCGATCCTGGCAGTTCTTCTCAGTTCATCAGGCAGTTTGACATAGCCAACCAAGGGAAAGGCTTCGTTGTGTTCCCCCTGATGAGCAACAGCAGCAGCTTCACGTTCCAACGTCAGAACATCACAAAAGAGTACACCCCGCCAGAGGTCGACGAATGCCATGGTGCCAGCATCTCCTCCAATTGTCAACACCTTGCAATTTTTATGGACGAGCTGCTTGTTTCCATACACCTGCCGTCCCTGCACGCTCAGCGCCAGATCATGGAGCTTCCAATCTCCCCGGTTTGAGTCGTAGACACAAAGGGCTAAATCCCCCTCTGGAAAATCTTCGTGTATGAACCTGAAGCCGGCGACGATGTATTGTTTTCCTGGGAGGCGAAGCAAGCCCATGTCCTTGGTGTTGAACTTGATGTAGGGGGTCGGCGGCAGGAGCGTGAGCGACGGAGGCGTCCCCGACGAGTCGTCGGCGGCCTGGTAGACGTAGTAGTCCGTGTACATGCCGACGCAAGTCTGGACGCGGAGGAGGGCGATGTCGTCCTCGGTGGCGACGATGATGGGCTCCACGGTCATGTCGGCGCCATCTGGGGTGTGGATGTAGAAGCGGGAGAGGTGCGGCGGAGCGAGGGGTGGGCAGAAGGTGATCTGGATGTGCTTGTTGTCGGATGTCTTGGAGACGGCCGTCGTGGCGTTCTCGACGTTGCCGATCCAGGCGAACCCCTCCAGGAGCCCCCAGGAGTGGGCGCTCTTCTCGGCGGCGGCGGCGCCATCGACGCCGGGGCTCACATGAGGGGTCGCCATGGATCTTTCTCGATCTACTCAACTCAATCCAGTAAGTATATGATGAGGCGGATAGGAGATTCTAGGTGACCACTGTTTGGGGAGGGGATCCGAGGCGAACTCGGCCACCGGCGGGAGCGTGGATGGGTGTGGCGCGTCGGCGGCGGCGACAGATCCAGAATCGAGAGCGTGGAATCCATCTAACGGGCATATGGACTTTATTTGGGTCGTAGAATTACGAGAGACGGGCTTTTGAATTGTCCGTCTTCGAAAATGGATTAACGGAGGCGAACATTGTAAGACGTTCGTCTCGGAAAATATACTATTTTTAGAGGCGGACATCTTAATATAACCGCCTCTATTAGTCGATTTTTGGAAGCGGACAAAAAAAACTTCTCCAAAAATTAAAAAATGTACGCCTCCGTTAATCGCCCTATAACAGAGACGGTTTTTTCATCTGACCGTCTCTGACCTCATTTTTGAAGTGTCTCGCACAACTGTTTTTGTAGTAGTGTGAACCTTATCTAAGGTTAACCTACAACTAACCCATGCACGTGTGGTTCGTAATTGACGCACCTAACAAACATCAACAAATGCCATCGGGCTGGGGTTTGATTGAATCGGTTGTAAAAAACAGATCTTCTGTCCCCAATGGAGTCGTCAAAATGTGTTGATGCCTTTTTGGATTGACACACGAGTGCGCTAGATCGTGCGGTCGTCGAAATCTTCTCGCCGGAGCCTCCAGTGTGACAGCTAATCACACTGCTCATAACAAAGGCGCCGCGAAAACCTATGATCACTGCCCCGGGAGGGACCCCGTCAGTAATGGTTAAGCTAGAGTTGTTCTAAAGTCGGTAAGACCACTTAGAACGTTCTTAATCGCCATAGAGACGAAGAAGAAAAGCAAATGGTTGAAGAAAGCTAGGGTTTAAGAGAATAAAGGGACAAAGTCTCTTTGCAAATGTCAGTCTACATAGTATTTCCTTGATTCTACATAGATTCGAGGACAACCTACCTACTCTTTTTTAATTAGTCAAAAATGGGGAAAATACACATAACCGTGGACAAATCCAAATGCGACCGAAGATCATGGATAAAAAGTAAAACCTTTAATCACATCGTGAAAGGTTATCTCATGATTCATCACCGTTGCCTCTCGCGATGTGAGTAAAAGTCCATAAGGTCCAATATTAAACGAGGACGGCGATGAGATATAGCCTCTCGCGATGTGATTAATAGGATGCCCCACTCCAATTAGAATAAGACACCACCACCCATTATTAGTCAACTTGGGACTTATGGTGCAAACTCATACCACTACAGCGAAAATATGTCCATAAATACTCTCCATCCCAAATTACTATTTATTTATCTTTTCTAGATAGATAGCTAATGCTATGCACCTAAACATACAAACATATCTAAATGCATAGCTAATGCTATGCACCTCGAAAAGCCAAAACAAAAGGTAATTCAGGACAGACGGAGTAGTGAGCAAAATGGAGAACATACAAAAGGCTGACCACATCCATACCAATGACTAAGCAGCATTTAACAAAGTTTAGACATACATTTTCTCCAGAGTCAGGATGTAACTAGCTAAATAAGTCTCCTTAAGCTTACGTTACTGGGTAACAAAACGTCTCCCTTACATCCATCATTGTTACTACTAAATTATAATCCAAATAGTTATGGGGCGAACAACACTTGCTAATTAAGTTGCTAGTGATGACACATCTTTAATGCGAACTAGTCCAAAGCCATTGCATCTCCATCTTCTTCACCATCAAGCAGCTCTTGTGCTTTATCCTTCATACTGCATGCAGAACCCTCGAATACCATCCCAGACTGGTTCAGAGTCACGTTTCCACCTGCACCCAGCAGAACAGACCACTGTTTGAGTCGCTTCAAAAATTCAGATGTCCTATCTAAAAAACGACCATTAGTTAGCCACCTATGCAAGCCATGCAACCAAACAATCCATATGTAGCCTGACATCAATATTAATCTACAGCTAAGAGCAAGTTTTAGCATAGGGGAACCATGGCAAGTTGAAGGCTTTGAATACAAATCAAGCAGCACATTGTGACATCAATTTGTTAGCATACTAGATAGCTGAGATTGGGGGAACAGACCCTTTTTGCCTGCTTCTAATCTTAAATAAGGTTTAATTCACAGTTCTTTCACTAAGATCGGTTACCAAGTAACAACATTGGCCAACTATGTATCAGCAACAACCCTATGCCTAAATGAACTATCTAAAGCACAATGCGAAATCAGACCAAGGTAGTCACAATTACCTGAAAGATGCTTGAATATCTTATCCTTCATCTTGCTTGTAGATCCCTGCAACACCATCCCTGACTGGTTCAGAGTTGCATTTCCACCTGCACCCAGCAGAACAGACCAATGTTTGAGTAACTTCAAAATTCAGCTGTCCTATCTAAAAAACAACCATTAGTTAGCCACCTCCTATGCAAGCCATGCAACCAAACAATCCATATGTAGCCTGACAACTGTATTAGTCTACAGTTAAGAGCAATTTTTAGCAGGGGAACCATGGCACGTTGAGGTTTTGAATACAGATCAAGCAGCACATTGTGACATCAATTCGTTAGCAAGCTAGCACATTGCTTCTATTCTTACATACGGTTTATTTTCACAGTTCTTTCACTAAGATGGTTACCAGTATAACAACATCGGTCAATTAATATCAGCAAAAACCCTATGTCTAAATGGACTATCAAAAGCACCAGACAAAATCAGAACAAGGTAGTCACAAAATTACCTGAAAGATGCTTGAATAGCCTAGTGGGCATGTAGGTGAAGTCGTACTTCTGTCTTGCGACGAAGGGAGACACACCAAGTATCTTCCTGGTCGACAGGTCCAGTGCAATCACCGACCCTTTAGCAGCGGTTAGGTCTGTTTTGACCACGAAGTAGAGTATGCGAGCATCATCGTCGTGCAGGCCCACGACAGGTTGGCGTATATTGAGGCCCGTGAAGGATCGACATACGCTTGTATGGCCTGGGAGGAGATTGACGCGCGGGTTTCTGTTTGCAACTTCCTTGAAACTTCTTATCATGTACCGCAGACTCCAATCGCCACCTGTAGTGGCTGGCCATGGCCTGATCCAAAGGGAACGAGTTGGCAGGTCCACGCATTTGAGACGGTTACCGAGAAAGACCATGTCACGATAAAGGCGCGCATCACCCCCGATCCTGGCAGTTCTTCTCAGTGCATCAGGCAGTTTGACATAGCCAACCAAGGGAAAGGCTTCGTTGTGTTCCCCCTGATGAGCAACAGCAGCAGCTTCACGTTCCAACGTCAGAACATCACAAAAGAGTACACCCCGCCAGAGGTCGACGAATGCCATGGTGCCAGCATCTCCTCCAATTGTCAACACCTTGCAATTTTTATGGACGAGCTGCTTGTTTCCATACACCTGCCGTCCCTGCACGCTCAGCGCCAGATCATGGAGCTTCCAATCTCCCCGGTTTGAGTCGTAGACACAAAGGGCTAAATCCCCCTCTGGAAAATCTTCGTGTATGAACCTGAAGCCGGCGACGATGTATTGTTTTCCTGGGAGGCGAAGCAAGCCCATGTCCTTGGTGTTGAACTTGATGTAGGGGGTCGGCGGCAGGAGCGTGAGCGACGGAGGCGTCCCCGACGAGTCGTCGGCGGCCTGGTAGACGTAGTAGTCCGTGTACATGCCGCGGCACCTGTGGACGCGGAGGAGGGCGATGTCGTCCTCGGTGGCGACGATGATGGGCTCCACGGTCATGTCGGCGCCATCTGGGGTGTGGATGTAGAAGCGGGAGAGGTGCGGCGGAGCGAGGGGTGGGCAGAAGATGATCTGGATGTGCTTGTTGTCGGATGTCTTGGAGACGGCCGTCGTGGCGTTCTCGACGTTGCCGATCCAGGCGAACCCCTCCAGGAGCCCCCAGGAGTGGGCGCTCTTCTCGGCGGCGGCGCCATCGACGCCGCTCACATGATGGGTCGCCATGGATGGATCTTGCTACTCGATCTACTCGACTCAATCCAGTACTCGATTTGATGAGGCGGAGAGGAGAGGGATCCGAGGCGAACTCGGTTTGGGGAGCGGATCCGATGCGGACCTCGGCCGCCGGCGGGTGTTCTTGTGTTGCTGAACTTTCTTGAACACGTAATGGCTAGGATTCTATCTTAAAAAAACATAATTGCTAGGCTTTCGAATACATTGCCCCTTTTGGTGAGGCTGAGAAATACTACGCATATTTTGTTTTCAGAGGCAAACTTTGAAGAAATAATGAGTCAAGATTCTCTGTTGCCACAGACGGATCCCAAGATCTCTAGTGGTCAACAGAGAAAAATAAGGCTTGCCAGCACTTCAGTATTCAGTAACAAGTGCCATTTTACTTTTTTTTACTATTCAGTAACAAGATCGAATTGTATTTTGTGAAGCAGTTCAGGTTTGTCCATTTTCCATTTTGTTTTCTGAATTTTGCTATACAGATATTGGCTAGGATTTCAAACCCATGGCCCTTGTGTGGATCGGCGATAAAGAAAAACAACAATGGCTCTAATCACAGCTTGTTGGGGGGATATGGAAGCTGATAAATGCTATTTGTTGTCATGGGTCCTCCAGGCTGCAACTGATTTGTTCACCCATGATTCAGGAAGGTAATGTCAGTGCTTGGATCAACCATGGTCAGACTGAAGAAATAGGCAAACACAGCAACAAATTAAGCACAAATGCACAATTTGGCTCCATGCTTCAACTCTATTAGATTCATTAATTGATTAAACACAAGCAACCGGCTAATCAGTCGAAGATGCTCTCCCAGCTGAATGCAATTAGCTCGCACTGAGGTTAATGCACCGCATGTAAACACACATCAGCATCCCTCATTGGCTCATTTCAACATCATACACATTAAGTGAACCCACAAAAAAGAGGCTCAGCTTACTGCCAACAATAACTACTTGTATGTCTGCTCCCAGATAAAACAAAATGGCTAAATACAGCGACCTAATAATAAATGATGTTCTTAAGGAATCACTGTAACATTCCTAAATTTTGATGTTTAAAATGTGGATTTGAAAATTCTGAATGAATGTACAACCACTTAAATTTGCCTAAGGTCAAGTTCTCCTCTCATCTAAATCCTAGCAAAATAATATTTTATTTAAGGATAATATATTTAGAATGGCATTTGGATTTTTATTTGGATTTCATTTAGATTTGTTTGGATTTTATTTGAAATATAAATATACCTATGAATTTGAATTATAGATTCAAATTCAAACCTATGGGCTAAAACCACTATTGGGCCGACACCTAAAAATCCGGCCCAATTCTCTCTCTCTTTCTCTCTTTCCCTTTCTCTTCTCGTGCGGGCCGACCTTCTCTTTTTCCCGCGCTCGACCCACTCGCTCGCTCGCTCGCTCGCACGCGCGCCGGCCCAGCCCAGCGACGCGTCCCGCCTCTTCTTCTTCACGCCGCGCCGACAGGCGGGCCCCACCTGTCCGCCACACACTCCCACAGCGCCTTCTTCTTCCTCACGCCTCCTCTCGCGCGCAGTCACGCGATTTGCGTGACCCCGCGCCGCGCTGGCGCGCATTCGCGCCCAGGACCACGCCACGCCTCGCTAGCACCTACCCCTCGCCCAAGCCAAGCCCCAAACCCTCTAGAAGCCGCGGCGCCCACGTCACATTGGCCGCGGAGCTTGCTCGCACGCACGCCACCGTCCGATCCTCAGAACCGCCTTGAGCGCCCGATTGAACGGCATCCGAACCCTCTAGGCCATCTCTACCCCTTGTCCACGCCTACAAGTAGCAGCCCGAGCCCCCAATTCGAACCCAACCACTTTCACGGGGTGCAATCCCTTTTCCGCCACCACCACACGCGCCGAGCAGAGGAGGGAGGGGGAGAAGGAGGAAGAAGAAGGGAGGAGCAGGAACGCCATCGCAAGGTGAAGCTCCGCAGCCGCCAAGGGAACACGGAGGACGAGCTAAGCCGCACCTCGATGACGCCGAGCCGCGCGCCACCGTGAACGCCGCCGCGAACACCTACGTCGACGACGACTGCTGCTCCGAGCCGGCACCGCGTTGCCTCATCACTGCCTCAACGGTCTCCCTGCCTCGCCTAATCCTTCTCGAGCCCGTAGGTGAGCCAATTCCTCCGAGACCCGCCTTGATTCCCCTCGACGACGCTCGCCGGAGTTCTCGCCGAACTTAGCGCCGCCGCTAGGTGTTCCCCACCCTTTTGCCCGGCCTTCGTGCCGCTCTTCTCTGCAGGGACCTCAAGGACACCTCGCGCACGCGCACACACGCTTGCAGCCGCGGAACCGGGTTGCCGGACACCCGCGGGCTGCGAGGCCATGCCGCGGCCATGGCGCAGCCATGACGCGCGCGCACGCTCTCACACACACACGCGCGTACACATGCTCGCGCACGAGCACGCACGCCACGCACGCACACGCGCAGCCCCGGCCACGAGGCGCTTCCTCGCACGGCCGGCGTGCTCGCCACGGCCATCGCGCGCGCAGCCACCGCGACGCACCGCACCGGCGTGTTCGCGAGCGCGCACGCGCATGCACGGGTACGCCTGGCCTCACCGCTCACGCACGTACACTGCACGGGTCCGCGCACGCGCGCTGGCGAGCGAATGCGCAAGCGCGCCGAGCCATCGCGTCGCGCGCGTCGCGAACGCCGTTGCGGCATTCCATCGAACACCTTGCGCACGGGAACTTTTCCCCTTTTTATTTCGAATCTGAGCACACACACGAACGGCCACACGGGCGTAGCCGCACCGGATCGGTGCGCAGCCGCACCAGATCCGGTGGACGCGGTCCACGTGAGCCGCACTCACGGCTCACGGTGGACTGCGCCCACGCGCGCAATCGCGCCGAGCTGAGTCGCTGACAGGCGGGGCCCACCGCCCAGTGGGCCTACCTGTCAGGTTGACTCGGTCGTGATGACGTCAGCCGGGCCCACGCTGACGTCATCATTACCGGACCCCTCGGCTGACGTCCGGCTTACGTCATGCTGACGTCGGCGGGCCGCGTGCCGCGCTCTGGTTTTTCCGGATTTATTCTTTTCGGGAATTCATTTATCCTTTTTCAGAAAAGGATTTAAACTTAGAAAATTCATAACTAATTCAAATTAAGTCAGAAAATTATGAAACCAGCTTCTATAGTTTTCTAAAAATATGAATAACAGTTTGGGAGGGTATTTCGAGTTATTTGGATCTTCTATATTGTTGTTCTTTGGATTTCTTGCCTTTTACCGTAGGATTTACCGTACCTTCCGTGTTCAGGAGACGACGACCGAGAGTAGCTGATTGAGGATCCGGCCGAGGACTCTGACAACTACCCACTCTCTCCAGGTTCACGCCCATCCCATCTTTTGAATGCCCATTAGGCATATGCTGTTAGTCTGCTAGTGCTTGCACGTGATGATTATATGATGATTAGCCATGCATAGCCCTTTATTGCCTTTACCCCTTGATGACCTACCACTTACTATATACTTGAGATATTGCTATTGCTGTGCATGCCATGTGTGGGATTGGTAGATATTCTCTGTGTGGGGTGTGTGGGAAAACTGGGAAGGAGTATGGTGATTTTGACCTTAGTAGGTCCTTGTCGGTGCGGGTAATTATAACAACCCGACTTAGGCTTTCGGGGAGCCAGGGGCGAGCTTCTGAGTAAGCCCTGTGTTATGCCTGTGGCGGGCACGTTTGTGACTTGAGATTGTGATTGGGAGCTAGGAGTATGGCGGTTACCTGCGATGGTAACGGTTGCGGACCACTGCGGTGGATACGCCTTTGGGACGATGACACCCGTACCGGCACCTTAAACCTTGTTGACTGATCTTGTGATCACTGTACCGTACGCACCAGCTTGCTTTTATGGGAGGAGTACCAGCTAGCCTTTCTCGGAGCAGCATCCAGACTGTTGGCGACCACAGTGTGGTATTTGTGTCAGGGGGACTGGATGCGTCCTTACACCCCCCGATCGACGAGCTATCCCCCGACCGGCCATCGTGGGGACGTCTTCACAGCTCTTGGGGCCAAGGTTAGCGTGCCGAAGCATTCAGACCCGAGGGAAGCAGGAGGGTGCCGTTTCCGGTTAGGAGTTACTAGTTGTGGGCTGTGTCTCAACTGGTTGATCCCCAGTTTGCAGCCCGAGTTGGGTACAGGCGTACAAGCTCTGCAGAGTCTTATGATCTATACGTATAGCCGTGATCTCGGTCTCGGAAAGCGCAGTGTTAATGAGCCGGTCGTCCATTGTTTTGTGATATGCTTTCTCTTCCCCTATAGGAGAGTGTGTAAGGTCGTTGGTGCGGGCGGGGAGAGGGAGGTTGAGCTCCGTTTCCCTTGTGATCCGTCCGTACCTCTTGAGATGCCGGGATGGGAGCCCGCGCATCGCCCGAGAGATGGAGGTGTTGTGTTGTGACGGGACCTGGTGAGCCAGGACAGCCCGAGTTGTGGTAAAAGTGGGATATGGGATTGGAGTTACATATGCTGCTGCTGCTTAGGAAACCTATGCCCTTTCCATTGCTATTTTCTTTTCCCTTAGAATTAGGCCACCTAAAGCTTGCATACAGATGGTGACGTGAACCTGTTCCACTCCTTGGGAACAGTCTGTGAGTTCGCACGGTACGAGTCCGAGCACGAGTTCAACCATGATGGGTGGTACGACTAGGTTGCAGCTATGCTCAGGAGATTGCCTGTAGAGAGAAGACCACTTGGAGGACGCTTGATAGCTTCTGCCGCGCTACATTTCTTTTATGTTGCATTTAGCCCATGAGGCCTATGTACTTATTCCAGAGACATGTACTGGTTACTATATTTATGACATGTGATGTAATTCGAATGGATATCTGTGATATACTTCTGAGATGAGTTCTGTACATGGTAGCACTATTCCTGGGACTATCGCAATAGTATAGGGAGTCGGACTTTGTCACTAAAAGTCCGGTTCGTTTCAATCACTTCTATTATTTACACAAACGCCAAGTCACCAAGTTGATCCAGCAACCTGTACAGTACAACCCTAAAAAAACCGAGCTAGCTTGCAGTACCAACGCGGAGCTTCTCATCTCCGATGATCCACCTCGTCAGCTGGCTTGGATCCTCGGCGAGTGCGCCACATGAAGGGATGATGCTGAGGTCTGCCCCTATCAACTGGTAGTCATCCAGCGCGGCTTGCATTTCTGCCTCTACACGAGCATCGTTTGAGATGTCGAGATCCACGCTAAGGGCCTCGGCGTAATGCCGTTCTTTCTCAGGGTCATGCTCGAAAGGATCCATGACAGCACCCTACACCATCCCAAATAGGAATAATTGAATATGCCAACTTGAATCCAGAACAAGCAAGATGACGAGGATTTTTTAGCATGCCACAGCCATTTGTTGCTTACCTGACAGAGTTCAGAATAATGTTTGTAAGCCCCGCTGTTTTCATCTTGGTCATATATCAGTGTTCCGCCATACCAACCATTCTCTACATCTGCTGTGGTGAATGCCAGATACCTGCATATTACAAAGGTAACAAGAATTTCAAAGTTACCCACACTGGATTGTGAAAATGGTGGCAAAGGAGTGGTTTGTAAAAACTATACAAAATTATGGAACCACCTTCTGAAAATGTCCTCCTCGCATGATTCCGTTGAGGAGGATAGCCAATTCAGCTCGTCACAAAGAGGGACATTCAACTCATCTTTGTTTGTCTCGTTCGTATTTTCTACCGGGATAACTCTTGCAGTTGGAGTTGTCTCTGTATGCTTCCTTTGACCAAACAACCAGTTCGGGCTCTTAAGCTGTATCTCACTGGATCATAAATGAATGTCGTAAGAACAACATCAAGATGACAAATTCAATCAATAATCATGGGTGAGGAAGTGGGAAAAATGCATACGCTGCATCTGGCGCCATTCCAGAAGTTCCAACACCTCCATTTCGCTTTAGATCAGCATCACAATGAAGCCTTACATCCCTTATCAAACTACATGTCCTTTCTATAAGCTTGTCAAATGAAGTAAGTTTCATCCTTGAGAAATCCTCTTTACATGCTGGAACAGGGCTCAATGTGGTTCCGGGGCCCAATGCGGCTCCAGATCCCAAAAATGCATTATTTCCAGGTGTAGAACTGTGAGTTTACATCTTGTTAAATAACTAAAATCGTTATATCATAACAACTGAACCATAGAACCACTAAGACTTACCTTAGGTGGTAGCTATCGGACGTATCATCCCCAGCTGTTGTGACATGAAGATAGTAATCAGTATCCAGCTCCCAAAGAGCTGGTTTTCCTTCTTGTGGTTGAAAATATCCCAGAAACCTGATAATAGCACCAAATTAGGAATCAGCGGAGGTAATCAAATTGCACCCACTGGCAGTAACAGCTCAAGAGCACATTCACTACCTTGTCTGCTTAATATACCTACGATGATAAAGGAACACGAAGACTTACAGATTTATAGCATCTTGTTTCTCACCATCAGTGTAGGCATTACTGTAATATCGCTTAATTGATTTCAGGAACTCCCGAGACTGAGTAGTAGCCTTCCACTTCCCTTGCCTCTCAGTGAAAACCTGAAAAGAAGGAAATTAATGTAGTTTGTGATTATTTGAGAGTATTATCTGGAACCAGAGGAAGAACCAAAGAGGTAATAGGAGATAACACCACGTGCCACCACACCCCTACCCACCAAAAAAAGGGATTCTGAACCCTATGAGCATTACAAATGACCAATAGCTATTCTCAATTTAACATAATATATACTAACAGTGTTATGTGCCGCAGATCCTCCATACTGATGAGCAAGGGCATCACCCATGCCCTGGTACATTTCCATCAACGCTGAAGCAATACTGCTATCAGGGTGGATTTTTGAAACATGTGTCAGTCCCATTGCATGAAGTTGCCTCCCCAGAGCAGCAAGGCCATAAGCATATTGTGCAACATTTGTGCGATCCAAGCAATCTATGCAATTTGTACGAAGAACTCCGGTTTGGTAACAAGGAGTATCACCATGAGACTCTTGTTTGTTAGCCTCATTTCTCATATCCTGAACGCCCGCAGAACTAAGTGCATCAGCATTACTCGAAAGCCTTGAAAGATCTCCAGAACTAGCCCTTATATCAAGGGAGCCATCCCTGAGCAGAATGAAGTAAACATTGTCAGTATACAGTTATGATGTACTGCACTCATGTTTATTAAGATAGCTACAGTTTTGTAAGCTATGTATTCTTCCTAACACATCGCATATTTACCTTGCAGTGCTAGTTCGACTAAGCTGAGTTGACCTTTTCTTCTGGACTTTTGGTTTCCCGCTGTAGTAAAACCCAGTAAGGTCCAGTGCTTCACCCGCAACTTTACCTAGAACACCCAGTACATTTGCAGATTTACTGACAAAGAAGAGTGTGAAAAATTAGCATGTTGAACACGCACAAATTTGCATAAATTTGAAGGTAGCAATATGCACTTGAAAACCTTTTAGCAAATTTATGAAAATCCCAATGAATGAATCTCAATTTCTTCTCTTCTGGGACATTCTGATTAAGATATCCAACTGCATTAAAATATTCACGCCTGAGCATCATTTCACGTGGCCTTTTTTCAACAGTCTACATAGAGAACATAAAATCTTGATGAGTAATACATTGAGGATGAAAGCAAACATGCTGAGTAGTACACCAATATTGAACTAGCATGTCTAAAAAAGGATACAGCATAGTACGCTAATATAGTGTAATTTCTACTGGAGATGCACGAAAGACCCACAAATATATGTGCACACAAAACGAATACAGTGTTCCTCGACTGATATCAATGTGTTAAACTGGTAAATGCAGAAATCAATTCTTACGCACACTGCACAGATTAGGATTAAACCCTCAATACCTAAATTAAAAAAACTAAAGTACACTTATAATAAAACATGTTAAATCTTTCTACTGTCCCACACAGAGAAGAGTCATTAGCTTCGCCTTGAAGCTAATCATTTGGGAGAATCAAATATTAAACCAGAAAATGAAGATATTTTGGGATTGCAAAATCAGGTTGTAAATGTGTACCTTTATCAAATTGAGTATTATGATAGGGTGTCCATATCGCTGGGCAAGATCATCAAAATGCTTTTTGGTTGCTTCATATGTGGGATCATATCTCTGCACTGGAGTGAAACTTTAAGGTGAGAAAACGCTGAGAAATTTTTAGCATTTCAATGTCTAGAAGCATGGTCAGATTAGAAGTTGAGGAGTACAAGAAGGATATAATAGCCAAAACTCAAGATTATCCTCCGATGTGCAAAGTGCAAGTCTGGTATTCTACCATAAGGAAATAAAATCATAAGATTTTAGTTTATGAATATCCTGCAGGCCAAATTATGTCAGTTGGTATGAGATTCTAAGCTATTATTCACGGAATCTACTGACCAAAAATGTCAGGCTTAGGACTAAGTCGTGAAGCCTCTTGCGACCAAAAGAGAGGGATTGATCCTCGCATCTGTACTACAGCACTCATTCTTCCCTTCCAGGAACCAGCTTCTTCTTCAAATACTATCTGCTCTGTTTCAACATCATTAGCAACTTTTCCATGGTCATTCACGCCTCGTTTCAAATACCTAGAGAACCGTGTGGGTTAGTATATCTCCAATTGAACAAGAGTATGAAAATGCATAACTTGCAGAACATAGAGAAACGGTGCCAAGTGGTAATGGAATGAAATATGCTAGGAAACTACTGCTGATTTGAAAGCTTTTGCATGGGCACTGATTCACCCAAATAAAGATCTTAGATTATATATGTTCTGTATTTTTTAAACAAGTCATGCATCTGATAACCAAACAGTGACAAAAATAATAATATGCCCAATTGAAGAGGACACAAGCCTCGGTAAAGAGTAAATGACTTCAACTGACACGAAAGCAAAAGGACACAGAAAAAAATGGCATGACTGGAAAGTAAAGAGAGCCTAACCGTGTCCCAGCAAAGTGTCGGGATCTTCTAGAGATGAGAACGACATTTATCTCCCTGCCAAAAATAGAAAGCCTGACCTGAAAATAAATGGGAAATGCTTAATTGGCCAATATGCGATTTCCTTAAAAAAAATAAGGGTTCAATTGGATCTCATCAACCAAGCAGATTTCAAATGCCCCATGCAGTAGGGGAGATGAGGAGATAGTTTATAAATTATAACTAACCTGCTTGAAGTGCCCATGAACAAGAGCAACTGTCCATAGAGTATTGCGGCATCTTGAACGGATTGGCTCCGTCAGGAAAGTGTTCCAGACAAACAAATTTTCATAAGGCATTTCCTTGATCCCAGCAGAAGTGACATTCTGCTGCAGGCTCTGCATTATGGGATATGTGTAGCTATAGAAGAAATCCTTGGTGAGATCAACACTAGCCAAAAGCTTCTTGTACCTATTGTTACAAAGAGTACAGAATCTCATAAATTCAGTAAATTTACACTCGTGCATACAATTTCAGAAGTGTGAAGCTGAGCCAAATAGGCTTATTGCTATACCTCAGCTCATTCTTAGAGGTTGCGACATCCGTCTGCACCGATGTGTGAGGGATAGTGATCATCTGGCTTTCATCTATACAGTATATAGCATGACCACAAATGCAACCGATTTGGCGGCGCCTGGTGACTAGAATCAGGTAATATGACTCCAGGAACTTGATGCAACCTGCTTCACAAAAAGGAAGCAAAAGCAAAGCATCTTTAGAGACAGCCGCAAAAGGACAGGAGCATTCTACTGAGGGAAGTAAACAGTGACCAACCCAGCGAAGAAACATAAGGTTTATAGACCCCACTATCATCTACAATTCTACGCAATTCTGTTGAGGACATTCTGATTGGGAAACGCATATGAGCAAGCAAAAATCGAATTGTTGGTCAGAGATTCACTACTATTCAGCATTTATCCACTGAAAATGAACATTTCAGAGAACAGGACAGAATAGGTCTGACGAACTATATCTAAGTTAGTTTACACACGAAGAGAAGGCAACTAGGCAAGCTACCATGGAATAACTAGTATTCGCAAATCCAATTATCCAATCCGGCGGAACAGCTAGCTAGGTGGGCACCAAATGATCGCTCGATAAAAAGGGACGGTGCTGACCTGCGATTCCGTAGGCCTTGGTGACGAAGGTGAGCCCCCCAGTGGCGCGGTTACCCTCATCGATGCGCTGGAGGAGGCTCTTTACCTCCTGCAGCGAGTACCAGACGGGGTCCTCGCTGACGTTGAGCTCGGAGGCCTCGGAGCGATCGATCTTTAGCACCCGGAACCAGCGCTTCTCCCGCGAGCTCCCGACAACGTAGAACCTCTGCGGGATTCAATTCGATTTCGATTCGATCGGGTGTGATGAATTGCGGGAAGGAATGAGAAGGAGGCAGGTGACGAGGTACTCACGGCGCGCGTCTCGTAGAGGCGGAACTTCTCCAGGGTCGCCGCCAGCGACGGGTCTTCCGCCTCCACCATCTCGCGAGGTGGTCGCCGCTCCCCTTTCGCTGGCTGGCTCGCGCGCGCACGCGAGGGGAGAGATGGATCGATCGATTCCAAGGAAGGAGACGAGAGAGGGAAGGCGGAGGAGGCGTAAGCTGGAAGGGCGTATCCGATGCTCCTGACATCTCCGTTATTCGAAAGTGGTGGCGTATTTATTTGAATACGTAATCGTGAGCGCGAGGCGAACTGGATGGGCCAGATTGGATCGCTGTCCTAGTTGGCTAATTTGGTGGGTGGGCCGTATTGGGCCTCACTTGTGGTAAAGAAACAAACAAATCGAGTTTTCCAATTCTGTCTGTATATATGCTCAAAAAAAAAAAATATGTCTGTATAAAAATGGAACTGGTTTTTCATATGTTCCATTTTTTTTATTCAGATTCATTTTGTACAGAATTTCACGTGTGATGCTGAACATGGGCCTGTTTCAAACCTACAAGTTTACATTGCATTTGATCAGAGAGGACACAACGAAAATCTACGGATACATTTGCACAAAGCAAAGGAAATCAGATCTACGAGTTTTTTTTTGAAATATTATTTTTTTTAAAGTTAATTGCGGAAATAATAGGCGTTTTGAGAAAATAGCAGAAATAATAGCCAGTCGGCTATTAGACGACCGACAGGGCTGCTATCGGCCGTTGAGCAACCGACAGGAGCCTATCGGCGCTTGAACAGCCGACTGAGGGCTATCGGTGGCCGAGAGGAAGCCACGTCAGCCCTATCGGCCGTTGAGGAGCCGACAGGACCTATCGGTTGTTCAACAGCCGATAGGTCCGCAGTTACTCCGCGGCTATGGGCCCTATCGGCCGTTGAGGGGCCGACAGGACCTATCGGTTGTTCAACAGCCGATAGGTCCGCAGTTACTCCGCGGCTATGGGCCCTATCGGCCGTTGAGGGGCCGACAGGACCTATCGGCTGTTGAACAGCCGATAGGTCCGCAGTAACCCCGCGCCTACCTCCTCTTTTAGTTTTTCTTCTCTCTTCTCTCTCTAAATCTCGCGGCGGCGGCGTCGAGCGCAGGCGGCGGCTGGCGTAGGCGAGCCGCGGCTGCTTGCTGGCGGAGGCGGCGGCGGCTGGCGGCGGCGGCGGCTGGCGGCGGCGGCGGCTGGCGGAGTCGAGGCCGCGGCGGCGGCGGCTGGCGGAGTCGAGACCGCGGCGGCGGCGGCTGGCGGAGTCGAGGCCGTGGTGGCGGCGTGGGCGGCGGCTGGCGAGCGGAGGACGCGGCGGCGGCGAGCTTAGGCGGCGGCGGCGGCGGCTGGCTAGCGCGGCGGCGGCTGCCTAGCGCGGCCGCGTGGTGGCCGGAGTCGAGCGCGGCGGCGTGGCGGCTGCTGCGCGCGTGGGCGGCGGCGGCGTGGGCGGCGGCTCCGGCAGGTATAAATTTTTTTTTTTTGTAATTTAATAGGTAATTTAGATTTTGTTTATCCCACTTGCTAAAAATATTTTACACTTCCTGGAAAAAATATTATACACAGTTCACATAGAGATTATTTCATGAAGTATAAAGCCATTGAATTTTGTACATGTTGTGATCTGAAGTATAAAGAGTTGATTATAAAACAAATCTTCATTTTATGTAATGGAATAAATCTTCATTTTATATATACATATAGTGCAAGAAAAAAACACGGAGTAACATTACTGAAATACTGAGCTTCTATAACATCTAAATATATAGATCTTTAAAGATGTACACTTCTTTCTTTCTGCCACCCTAATGCATGGTCCATTTAGGAGCCTGTCATTAGTATAAGCTTACACGATCAGTTCCAAACCCTAACATCAGAGAAACAACATCGAAAAAAAAGGGATTAATAAACAGACTAGATCGACACCCAACTCGATCGATCTAAAATCGCCGAGAATTCAAAGACATTTAGTTTGTTTAATGTTATTTATAAATTAAACATATTGTTATTTATTTTTAGAAACTTGTAATTGTATATATAATTTAGTTATTGTTTTTAGAAACTTGCGCATAATCATCTAGTATTAAGGATCGGAGGAGAGCAAGCAACATTTTAAATAGATAAAACAAGATAGAGAACTCGTTTTAAATGCATCCATAACACTATAATAGTATTTTTTCCCCAGTTCGCACGTGGCTTTAGATATGTTCATCGGAGTGTGCTTAACAATAGGAGGCTTAAGAATAATTTATCTAGTTGAAAAAAGAGCCCATGCTGTAATCGGATGCGTAGTCTAGTTAAAATTAATAACAGCATGGGAGAATAAAAAAGAGTTGGTATTATTCTAGCACAAGAACAATCGGAGTGAGCTTTGATCATGGTCGTTATGGTCGTTTGAGCGTTTTGACATCGGACGACCTGAGCTTAGCTCCTACGAGGACTACGAGGAAGCGATGTACCAAGTAGATGCGTTTGGGAATAGGGATCCCATCGACGCTCCGACCATGGGCTCTATTTGGACCAAGCGCAACGTAAGTGCATCTTTAACCTGTCTCGAAACTTTACTATTAAATTGATTATTGTTTCTACAAACTAACATGTGCTTTTTATGTTGCAGCCACACTGGGCCACGGGTACAGGGCGGCTGACTTACCCCGGCTTTGTAGCCGCCTTTGACCAGTTGAGGCCCGAGAGGGTTCGCTGGACGCCTTACACCCCCGGGCTAGTGGCTGACCGTGCGTCCCTAGGTCTGTCGCATCTTTGCTACCGTGACAGCATTTGGTGGTACACCAAGAAGTGCGTACTTTTCGATATCTTCGTCGAGCCGTACTGGCCACAGTGAGTTTGGCGTCAACTGGGTCGTCACCAGCCCTTCCCTGTACCTCGACAGCAGCTTGACCCCTCTCACATGTGAGTTACTAAAAATTTGTAACAACTACTTTGTCCATGCAAAATTTATGTGCTTATTATATTTATGTTTACTTTTCAGGATGACGAGGAAGGGCCAAGGGATAGCATACGAGGCTATTTGGGCTACAAAGATGGAGCCTTGGGCCGCACAGTGGGCACAGGAAGAGATTGACGTACATGAATATGAAGGCCCATATGACGAGTCCACATATGGCCCATACTTGCATTGGTACCACGGGGCTACTCGTTGGAGGTGCTTCCCAGTGCCTGCTAATCCGGAGCCACATGAAGCAACCATACGAGACACTTTTGCCTCCGAGCCTGCAGCTGCTTTCCATGCTCTTGTATGTTATACTACTCCCTCTTAATTTTCTTTTTTACATGTGCTAGCATAATTTTTTAATCACACTCGACTTTGCAGACAGATGTATGCAACGATGTCGCCGAGGAGTTGTTCTTGTTTGCAGATCGTGTCGAGGCGGACCCACCTCGTATCGCGCGCACAGAGTTGGCTAGTGGTCTTCGACGGCTTGCGCAGCGCGCAGTGCAAGCAGTCAAGCGTGCTTCGTGTATGAGTACCAGAGACCCGGTCGTTCCTCCTGACACGATGCCTGCACCGTGGAGCTCCACGACAGGTGCACCTTCTCGAGCACGTGGTGAGTGGTCCTGGCAGCAGTCACCACAGACGGACTTAGGTGAGTACTAACAAATTGTTCTTTTGTCAATACCTTTAATTATAGTAAACTCGGAAACTAATTGGATTAAACCATCTTCAATGTAGTTGGAGGGCCATCATACGCGGCCCATGTTGCTGCAGCCTCAGGTAGCAGTGGCAGCTTCTTCCAGGACGATTGGATGTTGCCAGAAGGGTTCGATAATATTGGGTTGTCTCAGATGCCCGGGGCCCCTCCACCGACGCAGCCCACTCAGCACGACTATTCCACTCTCGTGCAGGAGCGACCCAATAGGGGACAGCCCCCTCAGCGTTTCACGTTTCCTTCTAACCAGTTCGGCAAGCGTGGTCGTCGTTGAACCTGTTGCATGACTGAAAAGTCTATGTGTACCTGCTGCTTATTAGTCATGTTGATATGATGTATGAACTCAGTGATGCTTTAATTCATGGTGTGATGCATCAACAGAGAGCGTAGCCTTTTCAGTTGACGAGCGTAGGCTTTTCAGTGACATAGAGCGTAGCCTTTTCAGTTGACGAGCGTAGCCTTTTCAGTTGACGAGCGTAGGCTTTTCAGTGACATAGAGCGTAGCCTTTTCAGTTGACGAGCGTAGCCTTTTCAGTTGACGAGCGTAGGATTTTCAGTGACATAGAGCGTAGCCTTTTCTGTTGACGAGCGTAGCCTTTTCAGTTGACGAGCGTAGCCTTTTCGGTTCACGAGCGTAGCCTTATCAGTTGACGAGCGTAGGCTTTTCAGTGACATAGAGCGTAGCCTTTTCAGTTCACGAGCGTAGCCTTTTCAGTTGACGAGCGTAGGCTTTTCAGTGACATAGAGCGTAGCCTTTTCAGTCCTGGTTGGGTCCTATCTTGCACAAGCTACTGACCAAATGTCGCATCACCTTCCAAATCACTGCTTCCTACTCCCTCTAGCCTTTTCAGTTCACGAGCGTAGGCTTTTCAGTGACACCAGCGTAGTCTGCTGCATTGATGGATCACATCAAACACATTTCATCCTGGACATGGTGCATGGACCAAGGACTCTCCATTATATATACAAGCAATCTGAAGCAAAACATTTCATCCTACCACTCGTCTCACCACTTATAACAACCCTTGAATCCAATGGATTGGGATCCTTCAAACATTGACCTCATTAGGAGGGGTAAGGTGAAAGTTAGTGTGCCACAAGGAGTGCAGGTCCCCATGTGCTTCTGTGGTGACCTTTGCAAGTCGTCAAGTCTGAGGTTTTGGGGGACTTATATGGTAGGAGGTTTTTTATGTGCGATAACTACGCATATGACCAGCCAAAGGGGATCGGTGGTAGCGTGAGACCGAAAGTACTAACTTATCCATGTGACCTCTTGTTGTATGTACTTTCTTTAAGTCATGCAAAATCTTATTTGTTGGGGGTGAAAGACTCCCCCAGCTCTTTGTGATTACCTGCAGTGGTTTGACTTAGCCCAATCAGATGAGGATAAAGCTCATGTTGAACGGACAGCAAGATGGGCAAGGGAAAGGTACCAACGAATGAAGCAGGAGGAACAACAGGAGGCAAAGCGCAAAGAAGAGCAAGAAGAAATCCGCATAAGGAGGGAAAACATCGAACGCCAGGAAGCTGAAGCCCGTGAAGCTGACAGGGAGAGAAAGAGGGAGAGGGCACGGCGAGCCAAAGAAGCAGGCCCCGAAGCAATTAGGAAGGGAAAGTATCCCCGTTGTACTCAGTAGTACAACTAGTCATTGAAAATACTAATTTGTGTCGTGTTCTTTATTTTGGACTAGCAAAGCGTGTGTATGTCGCATGATGTATCGTAGTAGTAGACATGTGACATTGTAATCGTTGTTAAATTTGTGATTTGTTAGTCGACTCTTATTTTGTATAAATGGCTCGAGAGATCCAGCGATGAATCACTGGAAGCCTTGCTTTGCAGTGACCTGTCTACTCAAGAAATAAATCCAAAGCTACCACTGGAAGGTGCTGTCATTCATAGCTTCGAATCTTGAATGCACCTCACTGAAAAGCCTAAGACCTATAAACGTGTGTAGCCTTTTCAGTGATGCTTCATAATCGTACCTGTCACTTCGTATTCATTGTACCAGTGCAGTGAGTGGTTGGGTAGGGTGCGTGGCCTTTGGGTTTCGGACTCCCCAGGACCAGGGATGAGATTATAAATACCACTCTATTTGTTGTTCATTGAACTCAAACATCTGTTCGTCATTCTCAACATGTCTGGGTCTGGTAGAGGGAGGGGAGGAAAGAAGGTACCGGCCATTGTGTGGGAGGGATCTCTGGGTCCTGATGAGTTTGATGAGGCAGTGCAACAACTACCCGAACAGAGTAAGTACGATTTCGATACGGAGAATCCTCTTAGAGGATATGACAACCGCAAAGAAGAGTGGCCAAAATGCGCCCATGGTGAGGATTGCTTAGTGCAGATGAAGGTTCGTGGCTTCGGTGGAGGTCGCCGTTTCTTCAAGTGCCCCCGCGCATGGGTAATTTTTATTAATTGGTACTCTATTAGCATAACTATTCCTGATGTTGATTCACACTAACTATTATATTTTCGGTTGCAGTCTTCCAAAGCGCCGGAAAACTGCGGGTTCGTTAGGTGGGTTGATCCCCCGCCTATTTGGCCTCACGAGGAGTACATCAACTATCTGGAAGATCGTATTTACGATCTAGAGTTTGAGATGGGCAAGACAGATGATGTCGAAGAACAAGCGGAATCACAACTTCCAATCTGCACTGATCCACATTGCAATTGCGCTTGCCACAATAACAACATCAACACTACACCGCCACCTCCACCAGCACCTGCATCAATGATAGGGTACTTCGGAGAAGGTTCCACACAATGGCCTGGAAGTAAACGCTACTAGTTCAAGAAGTAGGATCTATCGTGTGGTCATGGTCGGTCCCCGTGTTTATCGTTATTTTAAATTACCTAAGGCATGTTACCTTTAGTTAAGGATCTTTGAACCCATGTTTCTTAAAGGTCCTCATCACATGCCACAGTACTTGTAATGTTTGTTATTTTATGTAATCGTTATCTGCATTCGTTGTTGTACTCCAAGACTATGTATAGCATGCCTTCTAATGTTCGTTATCGGATGCAATAGTTCATACCGTTCACCGTTTTTTGTTCTAAAACACTAGACCAAAATGACTAAAAAAAAGGGGTCTAATCCAATCAAATTGAAGTCGTAGAATACCTGCAAGGAGGATTATTGGAGGAAAAACAACCAAATTAAATCCATCTCATGGAGTTCACCGTGCTGGTCTGTTTGAGATTATCAAAGAAACAACAGACAAACTAAATCCATCTCATCTCATGGACACATGTAGTCACCTTGCTAGAAAAACAAGAAAAAAAATGAGGTCAGAAGCAAGCAAGCATTCGCTGAGATTTGTTCTATTCAAAAGAGAGCGGAAAGGCTGCAGGGCTGCAGCATGCTTAGGTGAATTACTTGTCGGCTATCGAAAGGCCCATATGGCTGCCACACGTACGCTGCATGGGGGGAAAGACCTGTCGGCTATCCAAAGGCCGATAGGTCTGCCGCACGTACGCTGCATGGGGCCAAAGACCTGTCGGCTATTCAAACGCCGATAGGTTCGCTGCATGGCGACAGGCCCGACAGTCGGCCGTTGGACAGCCGACAGGCCTGTCTGAAGGCTGCAGACAGCCTATCGGCTCTCCAATGGCCGACTGGTTCCTCTCGGAGCCGATAGGTGCCTCTCGGCTCAGACAATTGTTTTGTCGCGTGCCACGGCGGCGCCAGGTAGCCAGTCGGCTCTTCAGGGGCCGACAGGCCGGCAATCGGCACTTCAAGGGCCGACTGGCTATTATTTCTGCTATTTTCTCAAAACGCCTATTATTTCCGAAATTAACTTTAAAAAAAATAATATTTCAAAAAAAAACTCCAGATCTACAGACAGCCCAAGGTGTGGGTGGGTGTGGGTGTGTGCGTGTGGTGGGGGGGGGGGGGGGGGCGCTTCTCGGCGCAAGCGCTCCACAGTACCCTTTTCCCGCAACGACGATGACCGACCACTTTGCTGCGCTTCAAGGGCCGAGGCGGCAGCAAACCCCTAAAGCTGAACGGTAAACACAGCACTATCAGCAGCACGCGCTCCTCTGACACGACCAAGTGCTACACCACATACTCCATACATACACGAGCAGAAAGCCGAAAAGGGAAAGCAGAAGAATGCTTCAGACACAAGCATACCCCCCATGCCGATGGATAGACCACAATCATCATCTCTATAGATCTGGTGAAAAGGCGGGCCCACACCAACACGACGGCCTCCCAATAATGTCATCAGCATAAGGACAAGAAGAGAGAAAACAAAAAAAAGGAAATCAGCTACCAAGCCAAGTGTACACAGGTCAGCATGGAGAAGAAGACGACGATGCCGAGGCTGAACCAGACTTGCACAGCAGCAATGCATCGCCCCGGCCAAGAGGGGAGACCAACAACCCGAAGGAGGGAACCCTATATGTACTGACTGCCACTCCCCCTCAGTCGCCGTAATCAGTGCTGCCACTACATGAGCTGCTGCCATCGCGACTGTGCTGAGAAAGATCCCTCAGGTGGCCCGGCAGGCTGGCCACGCCGTCTATGCTCTTCTCCCGGAAGAACCTCTCCCTCTCGGCATGCTTTGCAGGTGGCGGCGGGATGAGTGGAGCAAGCTCGGGTCTCCGCTCCTCGCGATCCGGTGAGCGGATGTTCAGCGCGCCTAGTTTCTTTTCGAGGTGAGGCGGTTGGATGGTCAGCGGGCGGCGCATTTTGTCCTCGGGTATGGACCGGAATGACTGCACAGAATCATCTGTGTAATCTTGAGATAATGCTTTCCCCTTCCTCAGCCTGTTTCCGTAGGGAAAGAATTCTGTAAGAGGCCGCTTGTTTGTCACCACTGGCAGAAGAATTGAGTGAAAGATCATACCTCCGATAGAGGCTTTCAGCATCTTCTTCCTCCTCCTCTTCATTCAGATTTGATGCTACTGTTGTAGTTGGCTGAACTGAAAGCAAAGCATCATGCCGCACAAGGACCTTATGTAGTTCTTCATTTAGCTCTATAGCTTGTGACACCACCGCTTCATCCCTAGCAAATAGTAGTGACAGCATAAATAACAGTGCAATGACAGCAGATTGTGTCAAATTGAAAACAGACGCAGCAAACTGCCCCCACATGTAAACAGAAATATAAACCACAGGTTTCCATCAACCACCACAGAGACACACTATGCTGAATAAACATGAGGACTGAAACATAGTAAACAAAAAATGCATCTGTACCTTGAAGTCATAACCAGGTGCATTATCCGTTGCTTTTGGAATGTACATTGCTCTACAAGATCCAACACAAATTCGTCTGTTGCTCCCTGCACGAACATGGATTAGAGCATATGAGTGCACAGTAGCTATCTTTACAGCTGAAATTGAGTTACCCCAGGAATATAAAAGATGAATGTGAAAAAAACTCGCACAAACTCAAAATAGAAAAGGATCCATACCTCAGGGTGTCTAGGATCCATGGAATTAAGCACATCCCTTAAAAGTTCCATGACACTAGAGGCTTTCCGAACTATACTGAAAATCACACAAAAGAAAGAAATGCCCTGTTAGAACTTCGAACATTGGAAAAACAGCCAGCACAGATGAGGCGAAGCTTGTTGGATCCACATCCAGTTGCCCAAAGTATTAACCAACACTAAAGGGTACCACAGTTGCTACTTAAGGCATCCTAACTTCTATGTATGCCTACACCGAATAGAAATTCGCATGCTATAAATTTCTTCCGGAAGAAAGGTATAAAGACATATAGTGTAAAGGCATGTATAAAATATGTTTGCTCCATGCAGTTCTGTTTTGCAATCAACAATTGAACATCAGCATTTATCTCCTATTGAAGGTAATCATCAGGATAGCTCAGAGGAAGCAAAATTGGAAAAGAACACAAATCATGACATCACCAAGTGACAAACCCATTATATAAATAAAAGTTGCACCTTAGTGCTTACAAATGGTCACATCACCACACGCTGGAACACCAGAGAACAGGTCGTATATGATCATCATAGGTGACTACAGAAACATAGCATCAAGGCATGTACACTAGAAGGCTACAATAATGTTACTTAACATTTTGCAACACCTAACAGCATATTTCAAACAAAAAGAACCAAAAGTTCAGGAAAAAAATTCTTGAGAAAAGAGTAAACCTAAATGTAAGGTGCGGCTTCATATGGTCACAAACAAGGGCAAGAAAGTACCTTGCGTCAGGAGCGGGTTGAGTGGGCACTTCCTGCTGAGCTTCATTCAACCGGGTAGATAAACTTTCCCTTTTTGGTTCTGTTCTCATTTCTTGGACAGGCACGTCTGCTCGTGTGACAACAACGTTTGGGCAATTTGAAAATTGCACACCCGCAGACTACAGAAGCAAGATAAATTATAGCTTCAGCTACATATCATAATAAACACTACATCAACCAAAGCAGCTAGTTTCTATTGTAAGGTAATAACAACAAAAGATTGGGAAAGAATAAATTTTATTTCATGGACTGGCGCGGGCAAGCGCCGATGTCTGGAGCAGGAGATGGAAGCTTGGGTTGAGGAGGCTGTCAACGAGTCATCAAAGGCGATAGATTGGTTATATTCGGATTCGTTTGCTTTTTCTTTTTTTTTTTGTTGTGAGAGGTCTGAGTCCACAGCTGGGGAAGAGTCGTCAGATGACAATTGAAGTAGGGGTCTGCCTCTTTCAAAGGGAAGCACATATTGGAGACAGAGAAGTGGTTAAGAAATAAATCTTGCAACTGCCAAAAAAAGACAGCATCAGAAAAGTATGTGTGATATTTTTACAATTCTCACATAATTATCTAGTTTGTAGCATTTCACTTGAGTGAGTAAAGGGTTCTAGACTAAAAGAATGCATATACCTTGACTGACATAACAGTAACATACATAACAAGGAACCAACCTAAAGAAATCTAACGAAAGAATGTGATACCTACCACCAGCTCATAGTATGCCTCGTAGTACTGAGGGAATCTTGCTTTAGCTCCACCAAGGGATGTTTGGGTAGCATCTAGCAAAAGAAATATTTTTTCTCGAACTGGTAATTCTGTCTGCAACCAAGATAGTGTTCTGTCAATATCAATCAGTAAAGGTTTCACGATTATCATCCAATACTCAGGAAAAAAGAAGTAACCTTTTTCTTCACTATCTTCACAAGTATCGGAAGAAGCCCATTATCAATGACCTGCCTGTGGATAGGCTCTCCACAGTTATTCATGAGCATCTCCAATAGCTGAAACAAATAGCATTGAATCTCAATCAAGAATGAAGGTTAATCACAGATGCACATTTCATGAGCTTATAAAAGTCCCAATGAAAAATGATAAATCATTTAGGTACAGTTGCAGCAGAAAACTTATATGATGGTCTAAATATAAAAGCCCAGACATAATGCATAAAACGCAGAATGAACCCTGCAGAAAAGGAAACATATCTGAAGTACTTCGATGCACCCTTTTAAGTAGAATAAACAGTAACCATTAGCAAAACTTGCCCTTCTAGGATTTATGGAGTTTTCTTTAGCGGGCGACTAGGCGACAGGCGTGTAAAGAGCTCATATCGCCCTTCTGACATACTATGATCTGTGAACAAATACAAGGGGTGTGTTCCTGTATCTAATCTAGCTACTTAAGGTTGTGTTCAGATTTTAAAGTATTCACTGTAGCTTTAGATAAAAACACTGTAGCAAGTCCTGGGAAGCGTGTTCTGTGAGTGGGAGGAATAGTATGAATAGGGAAAAGTTGGAATGAATAGTGTTTAGTTGGAAATCTGAACACACCCGGTTCATGCTAGAATCAGGACGCCAAAGGCTCATGTGAAAATAACTCACCATATCATGTGAAAATAACTCACCATAACAGCATAGAGTTGAGTGTTCTTGCTCCTGGCCCCTATACACTTCTTTATAGACTTGATCACGTCCTTCGCTTTTCTGATGACAGCAACAGGAGCAAAAAATTAACAACTCGTCCTAGGAAACAGAAACACTCTTTCCAAATGGCAACCCATGAGCCACGACTTGTGTAAATAAAATCGTAGCCAACTGTCAACGCAAAACTGATAGCTCCTCCAGATCAACTATCCATGCACTCAAAAGAAATCGTGAAAAATAGTGTTTGCATCGAATTCGCTAACCGAGCCTTCAACAAGCAAATTTTGCAAGGCTACTTGCTAACCATTTCACCAATGGTGCCAAAATTGAAATCTAGGGCGTACATAAGGGGCAAAGGGGGAATGAATGGCAAGCATACCCAGGATCCTGCGCCACAAGCTCGCAGATTTCGATGTTCTTTGCCCAATCCATCTCCTTGAGCTTGTCACTCGTAGCCGCCTTCACCATTTCCGAAGCCATCTTCTCCCCCGCCCCCTTCACTCTGATATCCCTCGCCTCCCAATCCTCAGCGAATCCAAGCCTGTGTTCCTCGACGCAAAATGAGGAAAACGAAGGCGAGAAGAAATCCCTCTTCCCTGCGGAAACAGTCATTCCGAGCGTAAAAGATCGCGCCTTTCCCCGGCGATAAAAAGAAGGAAGAGATGCAATCTGCGACCAGAAGATCACACATAGACGGACGACGGATGGATGAGAAAAGGGAGGGAGAGAACCGGTTGCCCGCACAAACCTAGATCAGATGGAGCTGCCTGGATACGCGCTGCTAGTGTGTTGCAGCCGGCGGTGAGGGCGGCGGCGGCGGTGTCGGAGCCATGGCGCGGGCGGCACGCGCAGTGATCTCACACGGCCGGGAGAGAGAGAGAAAGAGGAGTCTGGAAGCTAGGATTACGGAAAGAAAATTTCAATGTACTAAAAAATTTCGTCTTCTTTTTCATAGATTACACCCTGGATTTTGTAGTATGTGCTTATCGCTACCTATTGACTCGGCGTCTATTCCACCCGTGCCAGTTCACCAGTCACCTGGCTAAATATCGTGCACTTCTCGTTCAGGTTTCCGTAGTTTATCGTAAAGGCAGAGTATATGTTTTCTCAGTCAAAGTACTCCCATCATTTTAATTTTAGGTCCTTTTCAAACATCACAATAGCTACGAGAGGTTAATGCTTAGTGATCGACTGGTGTTAATGTCCATAACAACGTTTTTATTCCAACTTAGCATTGTAATCATTATTTTTAGCTCACAAGCATAAGGTTAAGCATGACTCTTCTCGAAATCAATACATAGAATTTATAGGCTACTCCGTCTTAGCTGAAGCGTAATGAGTCCATATGATTCCATTTGTAGCTATTAGCTGCTTATCAGAACTTGTCTTGATTATCGTGTTTGTTCAGTACTCATGTGATTAGATTTGCGAGTGTCAAATCGTTGCCGCTAAATAGAAAAAGCATATGTACACCGTAAGACTTATGTTGCGATTAGTTTAAGATAGACCAACCGCCACGATTTGTTCTTTTTTTAGTAAAATGCACTCTTGGTACCTAAACTATTAGACGATTAACAGATATTGGTACCTAAACTATTAGACGATTAACAGATAGGTACTCAAACTAAAAAAAGTAACATTTAGGTAATGGATCTATATGTTTGGACCACCAACGGTACAAACGCGACCACGCAGACGCCAGCAGCTGATGTGGCGCTGCCACTGTGGACAAAGGAGTCCCAGCCCCTTGGCTTTTTTGTGAAATCCCCTGCCCAATTTTACATTGAAATGAATGTGTCTCTATTTTGCAACTCAGTGTACACTGAGATGATTGCAATGTGAACTTAAAAAAAATTGACAGGAAATTTTGAGAGCAGGGGGTTCACATTGCAGTCAAAATTTCCTATCACATTTCAGTCAAAATTTTCTGTGACAGTTCCTGCCAATTTTTTTTAGTCCACATTGCAGTCACCTCAGTGTACACTGAGCTGCTAAACAGAGATACATTCATTTCAATGGAAATATTAGGCAAGGGGGTTCTCACAAAAATAGCCAAGGGGCCGGGCCTCCTTTTGTCCACAGTGGCAGCGCCACGTCAGTTGTTGGCGCCTGCGTGGCCGTGTTTGTACCGTTGGTGGTCCAAACATGTAGATCCAGTACCTAAATGTTACGTTTTTTTAGTTTGAGTACCTATCTGTTACTCGTCCAATAGTTTAGGTACGTACAGTGCAATTTACTCTTTTTTAAAAAAAAAAGTTCAAACACTAATTTTGAAGATGTGGTTAACTTTTTTCCGTTGACGAGACCAAATAGCATGCCCTACAGTGCAATTTACTCTTTTTTTTTAAAGAAAGTTCAAACACTAATTTTGAAGATGTGGTTAACTTTTTCCCGTTCACGAGACCAAATAGCATGCCGTTAAAACAGACTGTGTGCATACACAAAAACACCTTTCAACTCCATTGCTCATTCAATAACGAGAAAAAAACGAAGTCTCAATCAAAAGATCTGGACTTGGGTGCATGTGTTTATACCAGCCGTGGACCGCAGGCACGAAGAAAAAAGTTGACCGGCCATTTCATTTGGGAGTTGGGACTGGAACCCTTGTGAAATGAAATGGCGCAAAGCATGGGGACCTAGACGCAAAAGACAGGGTAACAAAACGCGGCCGGCCGGGGGGCGCGTGCGAGACAGCTTGGTGGGACGGGACGGCGTGTGCGGCCCTCCCACAGGTGGGCCCCGCCAGGTCCACGGCGCGTCGTGTGGCCGCCACGTGGGCCACCCTGTGACGGCCGCGGTCTCGTGGGCCCGCCCGGGAGGAGGAAGGCTGGAAGGGTCGGCACGTGGTGGGCCCGGCCCAAGCGGCGCTGCGCTAGTGCTAGCCTGGACGCACACACCGGTCGCGCGCGGCTTTCGGCGGCGTGAACGGGCGCCCGCCTTCGATGTAATGAGGCTGACAGGTGGGTCCAGGATGAGCTTGGGCCCACCTGGCAGTGTCCGGTTCGCACATTGTCACCTGTGCCGAACGCTCTCTGCTTCGTTTTTTTCTCTTTGTCCTGAGGTAGTGACGTGGCGAGGATTAAATGGAACGAACGGCCTGGTGTCACACGAAACAACAACACATACTACAGGTTACCCCGCAGAGAATGCATAGTGGGCAGCAGCCCAGCACCAGCACGGATGTTTCTCAAAAAAAAAAAAAAAAACGCCAGCACGAATGGAACAGTAGTGGTAGTACTAGACAGAGAAAGAGAAGATAGCCACATGCGTCACGCTGCCTGTGTGTAACGACAGCCATACATAAAACATGCATGCTTTCGTCGAATTGAAGCACCGTACCGTATGTGCATATACTAAACGTACGTGTATGTGAATTGTTGGATCGGAGAAGAGCTAGTTTAGCTAGGTAGAGAACCGTTGCAAGTTATATGTACTTGTCGATCGATCGATCAGTTGGACATTAAGACTTTTTTTTTTGATGAATTGGACAGTTAGACTTAATCCGGCCTTTAATTTGGCTGGTTGGTGGCAGTTGGGATATATGTATGGATGGATGGTCGCATGCATCAAACATAATTTAGGGTGTAGTACACACACTGCACATACCAGATCAGTACCCGCAAAAGTGATATGATACACAGCTAATTAAGGAGGTCAAAAATGGATTTCACTGTCCATGCTGTTAGCAAACCCGCCCGCTGTTGGAGCGTGGTCAACAAGGAATTCATTGCAGCAGCCTTCTTCATCTGCAAACTCTCGCTACATTTTTTTTTTTGGAGGGAGAACTCTCCCTACAATCTTTCTTAATAGGCCCGCCTCAAGGCCCATCCTTTTGCTTACGATCATGATCATCAATTCCGATGGCCCCTTTACGGCCCATAGAACAACCTATTTGGCCCATTACAACCTTTGTTTTTCCCTCCTCGTCTTCTTTCTTGGTGGTGCAGACTGCAGCAGAGTCGCTGTTGCAGAAATAGAAGAGTTGGTTTTCGTTGGATAATGACACAATGCAAGCAAAACACTGCTTCTCTAGAAGGCTACAGGGAAATTAGTGGAGAATCTACCAAAGCCCGGTCAAGGCTTTGCCAATAAAAATGCTCTTCAGACCTATCGTGTCAACATCGTATCTAGCTAATCCTACCACCTCACACCAGACTCTCTGCTTGCTTGCTTCTTCAGACTGCTCAAAAACATGATGTGGCTTAATTCTTTGCAGTCTCCTCGACCTCCACTGTTTTAAAAATGCAGGCCCCATGACACTGGTCCTTACACCATTTGCCTCAAACCATTTTGTGGCATATCCCAGCATGGAACACACAAGTGATTTGTCGATGTACTAGCATTGAAAACTGCAAATGGCAGAAAAACGTCAGCTTTAATTTCTCCTATGATCGATTGATCTTATCACAACAGTAGTGTGCTACCTATACTATCTGTCACATACATACTATATGTAAGATAAATCGGCACACAAATTAGACACATTCATTCCTTCCAAGAAGCTAAGTCAACCTCTCTCAAGAAGCAACTGTATGTCTCTTCAAAAAAAAAAAAAAGAAGCAACTGTATGCTCTCATAGGCCACATGTAAAACTGATGAAGTCATGTGATGCGTGATGCAAATACTCAATTCTAGGGCTGTGAGATCCGTCGTTCACCATTGGTTCACAAAGGTGCCGTGCAGGAGGGAGACACTTACCTGCATATGTGAAGGTTTACATGCTCTGATTGCTGAGCTATGAACAAGAAACAGTTAATCTGATTCTAAGTCCCAGTTTTGCATTGGTTGACTTTGCTTTGAGAAATGTGTGGTGAGATTGCATTGGCAACAGATCATCAATTCTGTGGGATCACCCGGTTTGTTACTAGCATGCAGCTGCTATAACATTTGGTAACTTTTAATCATTTACAATCACAAATGCTACAGAGATTAACTTAAGGATGCATGTAACTATCCTATAGGTGTTAGTTGCAGTAGCCTATTTATAGCCTACGACAGATCGAAGTGGCAAATGTAATAATCAGGGTTAGATGCATAAATAATGTCACTTCTATGACTTCCATGGACGCATCACGATTAGCAGCTCACCAGGAACCCCTTTCTGTGAGTATGCATGCATGGTTCTGGCCGTGGATTATCTGAGCAGCAAAGGATGTTACAAAAGATAAGTGCCAAGATTCTGCAACAATTAGCCAAAACTAGCTCAGCAAAATATTTGTTTTTCAGCAACCAAGCATACCGTACAGCATTATCCACAGGAGCTGTATTAAATTGTGGGGAAGAAGTGAGACCAAGTAGTTCATTCTCTATTTCTTTATCTCAGAAACTAGGCTACAATTTTTTTCTAGTGATAACCACACAAATAATGCGACTTATCCTGAGACTTATTTATGTCCACTGTCATTATAAACAAACACAGCTTAATCGTCATGAAAAAAAAAACCCAAGAATTAATATGCCACTGCCCCTTAAAGAATCTGTATTTTCCCAGGCTGGAGTTTGGGTGTACATTGGCAAAAGTTTTCACCAACAATCAAGCACATATAAAAAGGGAGATTCCTATAACAAGGACACGGCAATGCGTGAAGTGTTCTTAAACAAGTCTATCCCGGCGGCCAACTGCATCAAGCAATTAAATTCATCTCCAACCCGAGTAAGGACAGGAGCCACAACCCATTTTTTTACTCTCAACAATTCGCCATTCGCTGTTCTGACTTCGCATAGAGGGATGCAATGAACAACACCAAGGCGCCACTGTTTTTCTTTCCCAGAAAAAGACAGGAACTAGAGGTTGACCCCATCTTTTGTCCCAAGAAAATGTCAGCAAATGAGAGCTCGCATCTCTCTGTGTGTATAAGTAGTAGATTAGTTGAGCCATGGAGGTTCAGGTAAGATAGGATAGCAGTAGGGGTACATGGAAAGGAAAAGAAAGGAGATGGAGAAGGACAAGTCTGGGCTGAGGCTGGTCATGGAGGAGCTCTGTTTATGCAGTCCAGGAGATGGGGAGGAGGAGCAGGTGCAGATGAAAGTACAGGAGCAGCCAAGGTCATCCATCATGGACCTCCTCTCTGTCTCCAAGCAGCTCCTCCATGTCCTTGGTTGGTAACTGACATCCCTTTCATATGTACTTTCTTTACTGAATTGCTTTCCATTCAGTTAGAATTCGATTGATTGTCATGTGGTTTGAGCAGGTCCTAATGTTCTTATCAGCAGCCATCATCACTGTTTTTGTTTGACAAATGTTTTTTTTAGGAGGGTCTATTCAGTAAAGTGATATAGGTTCTTTGCTTTCCATAAAATGCTATGATTATTCAGAGCCTTGCTTTACATTGAAAAAAGTTTTTTTTTTCATTTTTGTATACAGATCCTGTGTACATATGTTGTGGGTCAGGTACTCAGGTTTAGAACACCTCACTGTGTGTCTGTGTCGCCATGTTCATGTATGGGATTTGAGAATTTTGCTTAGACCCTTTATGTCTTGTTTGATTCTTAGAGGGAATGGATTCCTCAACTAAATAAGTGGCTCCAGACCTTTCACCTTTCTCTGTCACAATGCCATCAAATTGGACATGGAATCAACCATGTAGGGAAGGTAGAAAATTTTGAAATCACCTTTGCAGACCATGTGATGCAGTATCATATATCTCCCTAAGACCTTTCCTTTTCAGATATCATGGTGCAACTTACTAATATGTTTTTAGGGTGTCAAAGTATGATTACTTACTTATTAATTACATACCATTGTAAGAAATTCACAAGCTAGTCCATTCAGCTGTCTCTGTTCCCAAATGCATATCTGAAAAAACTGACAAAGCATGCCCTTCTGGCTTCGGTTGCAGATGAGATTGGACCAACGTTGCTAGTTCTGAGGCAGGACATTCAGCAAAATATTCAGGTAACTGATCTCTTGATGAAAGATGCTCTTCTGCACTGTTGTACACTAGTACATGCCACTCCATGTGCAGTGGCGAAGCTAGAGCGAAATGGAGGGGGTGCGACAGGAAAGACGAGAAAAAAAAGGAAAAGTCTATTTTTCACCCTTTAACTCTTACAAAAGTCCGATTTTCAACCTCAAACTACAAAACCGGATACTAAAGGCCATCCAACTATCTGAACCATGCAAAATTGGCACTTTGGGTGGTTTTGAGGGTGGTTTTGGATTTTATAGAAATAGCAGAAATATTATTTAAACTTTAAAAACCATAAATAATCTATTTTGGACCCAAAAAATATGAAATCAGTGCCAAAAGTTCTCTTAAGATGTAACCAACCTATTGGCACGCAATTTAATGTTATTTGAATATTATATGTTTATATTACTAGTGTCTTATTGTTTTTCTAAAAATAATTAGAATAAAAGCAAATAATATGCAAATAGTTATAATGGGGCACCAACATATAGGTCACATTTTTAGAAAAAAAAATGGCACCAGATTCATAATACAAAACCACCCAAAGAGTTAATTTTGCACGGTTTGGATAGTTGGAGCGTCTTCGGTGTCCGGTTTTCACAATCTTCGTGTCTGAGAAATAGTGAACAACTTTTATGAATGTAAATATTTTTCTATTATGATAAAACCAATTAGAGCATCTAAGATTTAACATTGTATCTAACAAACATGATTACTTGGCTACTTAAGAAAGAAATACACAAACTGAAGCTTTATGGATCAGATGTGGTTACTATCTTGATCCCGTTTGATGCATCGAGCATCGCCGTGATTTGGCGACTGGCCGAGTGTAAGCCTGGCGGTTATGTATCAGTGTGTCAGTTTGTCACCGTGCCGGCAGCTGTGTGCCCAGGGTTCCGAATTGAGAGCTCAAGGGAAACGAAGTGGATTGGCAACATCTGGCCTCCGGATGAAGCGTGAGGGCGGCGTTAGATGGCGGTGTTCGCTGCGCTGTTGCTTGGAGCCGTTACGGCTGTTTCAGCTGCTCGCGGTTGCTACCCCACGCACGGCTGCCTCGCCTAATGCCTGCTGCAGCAACAGCCAGCCGCAGCCAGCCGGCTGAAATGAGCAGCCGAACACGGCCGAGGTATGTGAAACAACGGAAAGGAAGCTAGACGGGCGAGCACGGAGCGCGTGAGTTGCAAATCGCCGATGCAGCAGCAAGCGAGCGATGCTGCGGCCTCTACTTGCCTGTTGGGCTGGCAGGCTGCCGATGTTTCTAGCTGGGCTTTTGCGGCCTGTGGGGGGTGCAGACTAATGATCCTAGGGGGTGCATATAGGGTTAAAAATTAAGGGTAATAACTGATTTCACTTTTTTTGGGGGTGCGGCTGCACCCATGACCCACAACTTGGCTGCGCCCCTGTCCATGTGCAAACTTCTTTGTTCTTTTCAATTGTTTATATCACTAACCAACGATGCCTCTCTAATCTCCCCTCCCATAGAGATTACAAGATCTGCATGAAAGAGACTCTTCCAAATATGCGAGCTTGACCGCCGTAGTTACTGAAGAAGTGGAACAAGGGACAGCAAAAAAGACCAAAAGCTGCACCAGAGCTATCATCTGGTTGTCTAGGTACACCGAGTTCTGGTTTTGTCTAGCATTCATGTGCACCATGTCCATTATTTTTCTAATGTTCCTCCTGAAATGTCGCTACAAATGGTCCACTCAGGTCGATAAGTTTCTCAAAATGTTTACTGGAGAGGCTGCTGAAAGCTCCAGAGTCGAACCTAGAAGAGATTGTGGAAGAAGCTTATTCAAGTACTCTAAAGCCATGGCATGGTTGGATCTCATCAGCTGCTTACAAGGTATCACCTGAATATTTATTGTGCATCTCAGGTGATTATAATCAAACTTCTGAAAACAGTTTGATCAGAGATATAGTTAATTCAATGTTATTTATATTTGCAATCATGGTTGCAGAACAAATTGTGCAATTACCTGGTTTGATTTTGCTCACTGACCTAATCTGTTAAGCATAGTTGTCAGGTAGCAATGAAACTCATCCCCGAAAGAGAAGTTCTCATAGCAGTGCTGATGGGTAACTGTCAAGACTTTGAGGATCTGGCAGACGATGCGAAGCTGTTGACCTATGCTGTCCAGCCCATGTTAGAGGAGATCAATGCAATTTTGGTCAGGGTTTCGAACTTCATATCTGTTTACTAAGATTTAGTATGTTATAGTGGAATATTAGAATTTCTTGCTCATCATGCAGTTCTGGTTTTCAGGCTAAGCACAACTTGGACAAGCTGAAATCCTCTTAGGAGTTAGTTGGACAAAAAGGATTTTGTCCATCACCTGTACATAGCTTGTGAGTGTAATGTTGAAAGGTATAATTTTGTGGTGTTTGGTTGTAGATTGCTAGTGTAATGGTGAAAGGTCTAATTTTGTGGTGTTTGGTTGTAGATTGCAAGTGACAATTTGAATGCGACAATGCGTTGAGTTCTTTTTGGCTCTAATGGTGCATGTTTTCTTCAAAAATCAAAATTACCTAGTTCATAAATCAATGTGGAAGATACAAATGGGTCCCCTAAACAATAAAACAAAACGAGCAACTACTGAAAAAGCATGATGAGTCCTCTCGATTCATGCTTGCCGGCAGCAACAACCGCCAATAACTTTTATGGTGCTCTTTTTGTACCTTTTCTTTTTTTTTTTCTGGATGCAAGATACAACAAAACTGAAGAAATCATGCATCGGTTGTACCTTTTTGAACGAACAGCATGGGTTGTACTTGTACCTAATCTGTGGATGACCGTCAGCTCCTTCACCCACTTGCACTCTTACCAAACAACAATATACAAGTTTTTGGCTTGTTTTGTTTACTTTTATCGTTTAATTTGTCTTGCCTGATGGTCACCACAAAGCTGCAAGATATTTTTCTTACTAACTGGAATTTTAAAAATCATATTCCCATGTCTTTGTTCCTACTACCCTTATCCATATTGCTGCACATGGAAAGAGACGGGGAAAAGATAGGGCAACTTGAGTTGAAACATCACCGCAGCATCCACCCTCCGTTGTTAATTTTCCTCAACAATGTATTTTTTTTTTTGAAAATGGATTAGGCAAATTCTGTGGGAGTTGAGTTGCAACGAAAATTGAGGAGACTAGGGCCAATCAAACAGTATCATTATTTTGGGCCAGTTTATACCTACCTTCTTGGGCTCTGCACTTGTAGTGGGCCTTGCGGGCCGACAGAGGCCACCTCTGCTGGGCTTGAAAACTTGAAACAGACAGAATATTTTTTGTCAACTGTAACTAGCAACTGATCATGTTTTTTTTTTTAAAAAAAAAACTAGCAACTGATACAAGCTGAATCCCCATATGCAGTTACTGTAAAATACAAAATCCAGCATTACACACCAGCAGTTTTTCCCCGATCCGCGGCAGAACCGCAGCACATTTTTCATGAAGAGTGAAATGCAGAAAATCTTCTCACGCTGGGGTTGGAACCCACAAACAAAATAACAGTATGACATATTCCCACTATCGTGCTATATGCTTTGCACACTGGTATGGTGGTTGCTGAAGAGTGAAGACTGGCGAGAAGGAAACCTCAGCCTGTGATTGGTTTTGCACCTGAGTGGTCTACCCTACCAGCAGTCCAGTATGACTATATGGTCAGCAGGCAGCGCAGCGACGCCAAGTTCCCAGCAGGTTGGTCATCGACACTACAGAGAGCCAAGTTGCATTGCCCTGCATGCAGAAACAAGGCTTGGTGGCAATCATATGACTATGTGCACAGAGCTACTCGATAGCCACTAGGTGGCTATGAAGCTATTGTCAAGGTGTTGTTGGATTGGATTCTGTACGTCCAATGCAAGAGCAAAAGCAGCTGCAGTCGGTTGTTAGGCAGGGGCTCTCGCTAGCTAATCCGTCAGTCACCAGTCCAGCATGGAATGCAGCAGAGTTGAGCTGAACATGAGTCTAGCTGATGCATTTGCTTAGCAAGACAAGTTGATGACCCATCTCCATCACAGCGTACAGTAGCTAGCTAGTCGCCTGCCTTGCATTGGGAAACCAAATATCCCTTTTGGTTTGGAGTTCTGCTGTATGCTCATCATCCGTGGATTGATCGATCAGTAATTCCATTCAGCAATAAGGCTTGATTATTGGCTCTATTCTGTTCTTTTCTATTGTTTTCTTCAGTTTCATCGTGCATGCCGTCCTGGCTGCTGGTACGAGTGAGTGTACTTGGCCTGGCCCCTTGGCCGCATCTATCATCGACGTCCTCTCTCTCTTTTTGATCGACACGGAGGAGAGGAGAGGAGAGGACATGGTGATGATTGCACCTGCGCACTGAAGCGAGTACTCTACCACACTAGTAGTACACATGCATATGAGTAGCACCTTTCATCTGCCTTTTGGTTATCTACCGGTTTCATTCATGGACAGATACGCCATGCCACCCTCAGGATTCAGAGACTGGTTTCGCTGATTTGCAGCTGGCTATCTAGATTATCGACTGACTAAACAATTTCTCGCATTATTATTATTGTCAAACTGCTAAACAAAGACTAATCGGATAGTAGCTAATTGTTGCTGTTCAGAGAGAGATTAATTCTTTCCTCTGACGCATGCATGGGCATGAGCATGAATATTGAGTAATCATGATCTGATCCATCATCGGTCATTGGTACCGATACAATGCAACCTTGTACGCTTGTTTTGTAGGACAGTGTTCATCTTTATGTGCCTGGAAAGCTAGGCCAAAGCCATGCGTACGCACGAGGATACCTTTGGCCTTTCAGCCTTTGGTTGAGGAGAGGAGAGAAGAGCACACAACAGATGGAGCAGCTAGCGCGCACTCCGATGCGAGCGGAGGAAGGGCGCGCGCCGGCCGGTCAGGCATTCGATTCAGTGCCTGAGCAGCAGCAGCAGCAGCTTCAATTCAATTCCACCACCGTCTGGGTCGTCTGGCTTTGCCTGCAGATGCAATCCTGATCCCCTGACTGCTGCACTCCTTCATCCCCACACATCGCTATCGTACTCTGTTCGTTCTACAGCTTTTTGCACAACTGCTTGCATTGCACTCTCTCTCTCTCTCTCTCTCTCTCTCTCTCTCATTGTAGAGTGTAGTGCAGGACTGCATTGTAGGTGACCATTGCAATGCGACCTGTTAACAGCAAGCAAGTACACTGCCTTGGGACTCGCTAGCTCCAGTGCATCAGAATTCAAGCAGCACCAAAAGCTAACTGCATGCATTGCATGATCACTTGGACCACCATTGTGCTCTCTGCAGCTGCAGCAGCTGTTAGCAATGCAACAAGAAGAAGAAGCTGCTTTGGCAGCTACCCTTCATTTATTTCAGCTAGCCCCCATCGTGATCGATGCGATGCGATCCCCACCCCGGCCAGCATCGACGACAATCCCCATGAATACCGACCTGATCGATCCATCAATTGCTCTACAATAACTATGCGTACTATATATCTTCCATAGCATCAGTTAGATATATAGCTCGGTCGATCATTTTATATCACAAATGTTAAAATTTCAATGAGCTAGTTTTTGTTGAATTAATTTGACAAAAGAGGCTACCAATACCATATAATACCGAATCACCTGTTCCAAATTGGAATCACCGCCTGTTTTAGGCCCCATTTGGATCCCGCTAGCTAAACTTTAGCCATGAACAACCATCCAATGGCTAAACTTTAGCTAGATGGTAGTAAGACTTTAGCTGGTAGCTGGGGATCCAAATAGCTCCCGCCAATAGCCATTTGATAGTAACACCTTATTGGCATTATCACTGGTGGCTCCAATATTGGCATCATGAGTGGTCACGGAGACGAGATAGCCATTCGATAGTAATGCTTGATATTATCATTGTTGGTTTAAAGAATGGCACCGCGAAATCTTAGATTCAGAAATAGCCATTCGATACCTTGACGATATCACTATTGTTGATTATTTTAAATGGCCTGTGATATGTGATAGTTTTTTTTTCAAAAGAACGCAAAAATAAAATAAAAGTGGGCCATAGATATGGTTACGAGGAGAATGGTGCCGGCATTGATTTAGCTAGAGGTGAGAAGGATGTGGTTGGAGGAACTTAGTGGTCGCCATGGAGGAGGTTGATGTGGCCCCAATTCCCATCCCCACCTCAACACATCCCGCACACCATACCAATGCGACCAAACCACCACCGCCAACTTGAAATCCACCTCTACTACTGAACCTTCATTCACCCAACCTTCACATATGCAACACCACATCCATAGGAGGAGCTCATCTATGGACTTCATAATCCCCTATCTGCTAGAGCAACCATGCCTTCCTATTTCCTTACTGTTGTAGGAAATTGTTATCACATTCCACCCAAGCCATCTTTCCTCTATGGCCTTAAGCTACCAAGGTGAAGAGCAAAACACACACACCACCTCCGAGTGACCCTTCTTGCCTTGTAGCTCAACAACCACCACTACTAGCCGAGGAGGTGAATCAAACACCCCCAATGCAAGTCATGACATACCATTGAGGCTTACGACAAATATGGCATTGTCAGAGATGACGGCAGGGTCGATATGTTATTGGTGCAGTGATGGAAGGAGTCGAGTGGTCCCTACATATGGATACCACCGCTGCCCTTCTAGGACCTAGCAATTTGCTCCAACAATGTAATGCACTTCCATTTGTGCATAATAACTTAATCATCGCTTGTTTTTCCTTTGTCTAAGTAGTTCATATTTGTGCTAGACAAACCAAAGTAATTCATATCACCCTCGGTCCGTCTGGTCGACGGTAATGCTATGTTCTTTGATAGTGTAATCTAAATTAGCTAGAGCAAAATTGACCTTTCAGCACTAAATATCACTACCGGAAAATCCTAATATGCCGAGAGCTACAATCTTTGCCGTGAGCCAAACGTCGGGATCTCGGCAAATCAGACGTTCGCCGTGAGCCTTGCATCTAGACTCTCGGCAAAGAAACAACCGTCGGCAACAACTACGTTTGCCGTGAGCCCTTAAGGTTGGGCTCTCGGCAAAGTTTGCACACTCGACGAAGGCAAACTTCGCCGAGAGCTAGAGCAAAGACACTCTCGGCAAACTCGGACCTCTCGGCATACGTGATCACGTGCCACGTTCGTGCTCTCGCCGTCAGAGACAGCGTGTGGGGCGGCTAACGGCCGTCAACCTCTTTGCCGTGAGCCTACAAGGAGCTCACGGCAAAGGGTTCTTTGCCGAGAGCAGAGGACGTCCTCTCGGGAAAACTGGACACGTGGCACGGCATCCGTCAGGTCGGCATGGCCACGTGGCAGCCTCTTTGCCGAGAGCTTTGGCTAAGCTCATGGCAAAGGCAACGTTTGCCGAGAGCTTTCCAAAGCCTCACGGCGGAAGCGTGCTTTGCCGAGAGCTTCCTCGTGGCTCTCGGCAAACGTGTCCTACATTTTTCATATTTCAACACCCAGACAAATTTTCTTAGTTCACACATCCTACAAAGTACAACATGTGAGCATTTGACTATTTTACCAATTTGTTTGCTATTTTTAATTTCTTTGTATCAATTTGTTGAGTTTATGGAATAATTCTAAGTTGAATAGAGAAACGATTCGAAAAATGGTAAAAAATGAATTAACTAATGAGATTCACGTAAGTAAGTGTGATGTGAAGCCTTACCAACAAAATAAGAGTATATTTTGATGAAAACATGGAAAAGACCACGTGGATTAATAGTTTTGAAATTATTAAAAATAGCAAATGGAGTCCGAAAATCATGATTTTTGTAAACATCCAATGATTTGGTGTACTAAGAGTGTGGGAAAAGTTAGACGAGGTTTCGGGCAATTTTGTGTCAAACCATGCACAAATCCGAACATCTCCGTAGAAGTTTCGTAAACATCACATGTGATCTCTAGAATTTGAACTCAAAGGGAACTTTAAATTTGAGTTTGCATGCAAAACTTTGTGCACATGTTATAGACACTATAATATGGTCTATGTCAAAATTTGGTATTTTTTCAGAATAATTTGATATATATTTCACATGAAATAATGAAATAATATGTAAACAAATAGGACTTTATGATTTTACTCATCATATGAAATAAGATCAGTATCACCAACACTTTAGAAAAAAGAAATGGAGAGCACAATAAAATAAAAACTAATGGGGAAACAACTCTTTGCCGAGAGCCACAAGGTGCGCTCACGGCAAACATCCTGTTTGCCGTGAGCTCGGCCTTGTGGCTCTCGGCAAAGAGTTGTTTGCCGAGAGCTTGCAAACGGGCTCATGGCAAACTGCGTTGAATTTTTTCGAACTGAAAATTGAATCTTTGCCGTGAACTTCGATCTGGCTCTCGGCAAAGGCTATGTTTGCCGTGAGTTAGATCCAGGCTCTCGGCAAAGGCAGTGTTTGCCGTGAGCCTAGATCGGGCTGTCGGCAAAGGCCTGTTTGCCGTGAGCCGGATCTTGGCTCTCGGCAAAGTCGAGTACCCGCGGCACAAAAACACAAGTCACCGTTCTCTTCTCTCCCACTCTCACCTCTTTCTCCTCCCTTGCATCGCCGCCTCCCTCGCCTCGCCGCGTCGCTCCGCCGCCTCCTCCCTCGCCGCGCCGCCGCCTCCCTCCCTCGCCGCGCGCTGCCGCCGCCTCCTTCCCTCGCCTCGCCGAGCCGCCGCCTCCCTTCCTCGCCTCGCGCCGCTGCTGCCTCCTTCCCTCGCCTCGCGCCGCTGCCGCCTCCTTCCCTCGCCTCGCGCCGCTGCCGCCTCGGGCCTCCACGCCGGCTGCCACGCCCGGCCGGCCCCCACGTCCGGCCGCGCCCGCCCCCACGCCTGCTGTCGTGCCGGCTGTTGCGCCCGGCCGGCCCCGATGCCCAGCCGCCACGCCCGGCCACGCCCGGCCGTCGCGCCCGCCCCCACGCCCAGCCGCGTCGCCCAGCTGCCGACTCCGGCCCGCCACCACGCCGCACGCCCGTCGTCCTCCTCGGCGTAGGTAATTTTTTTATTTTTGGTATATTGGTTTTGTATTATAGATAATTCAATTATTGAGCTTATGATTTAGATTACTTAGTTTGTGCTAATTTAGTTTATATAGTTTGTCAAACTTAGCTTATGTTAGGCAAAAATGAATGGAAACTTTATGGATTAGCTTATGACAGGGAAAAAATGGAATGGTAAAATTATAGATTTTGCTTATGATTAGCTGTCTATGAATATGGTTGTCGGCCATCGTGCCATTGATTTGTTGCAGATTTTGGAAACCTCATTTTGTAAGGGAGGTGCTGCCAAAATTTTAACTAACACATTTGTTTCTTTGTTTGTTTAACAGGAGAAGTTGTTGCAACATCGTCGACTCATCACTTTGCCGAGACAGCAAGGTGAGACAAAACCCCTGTTCAAGTGTTTTGTTCGTAGTTCACGTAACCTAGCTAGTTAAGCGTCTCCCGTTCGGAAGAGATACGGTTCAAAATATGCCGAGATATCTGCATATTTAAAACCGTATCTGTTTCGAATTGTCCACGTTTTTTGACAGCCCGAGGACGCGTCGATGTGGTTAGTCTCCATGTTCTACTTCTATCCGGGACAGAGTTTCGGCAGCATCTCCCTGTTGTTCTCTGGATACACACTCTCCTTCCAAGGACGTGTATCTGGAGAATAGCGGGGAGGTGCTGCCGAAATTCTGTCTCGGATAGGAGTAGAGCATGGAAACTAACGTCATCGCCGCATCCTCGGGTGGGATTAGGACCTATCTTTGCCTATTAGAAAGTATAAGGAGCGTGTAGATACTTAAGATATTTATATCCCTTGTTGAAATGTGAAAGGATGGCTGACCGTGAGTGGATGTATACGGGCCGCCCGAGTCCGCGTTAGTTTACAAAAGAATGGATGGACAAGACCCAGAGATTCATTAGACAAGCATTTGCTAAGGCTAAAGGAGCCAATGCGACTTGGTGTCCATGCAGTCGTTGTCAAAACAAGAAACAGCAAACAAAGAAAGATATGAGTACTCATCTCTGTAAGAATGGGTTTGCTGCCGGCTATACTTGGTGGGTCTACCATGGTGAAACCGATCGGAGAAGGGAGGAGGTGGTGAGGCAACGTGTCATGGAGTTCGATGATGAAGCCGGGGTAGGGGACATGTTAAATGACTATGACGAAGCCCATTTCAATGAAGGATCTAGTGAGGAGGAGCCGGAGGTAACCGCAAAAGCGTACTATGACATTTTGTCCACGGCTCAACAACCCTTACACGGGCATACCAAGGTTTCTCAGCTGGATGGCATTGCACGTCTAATGGTGCTAAAGTCCCAGTATAACCTTGGGCGGGAGGCCTTCAATAATATCTTGAGTGTTGTCGGTGGTCTGCTTCCTGAGGGTCACATTCTTCCAGCGAGCATCTACGAGGCAACAAAACTCCTCAACGCACTCAAGATGCCCTATGAGCAGATCTATGCCTGTCCAAATGGATGCGTGTTGTTTAGGAAAGAACACGAGAATGCGAGGTACTGTCCAAAGTGTAACTCGTCTAGGTACGTGGAGGAAGATGCTGGTGATGGACAGAAGAAGCAGAGCATGCTCCCCGTGAAAATCCTACGGTACTTGCCGTGCATCCCACGGATCCAACGGCTATACATGACCGAGGAATCTGCGAAACAGATGACATGGCATAAAAATGGACGTCGATACAATCCTGACAAGATGGTACATCCATCCGATGGTGAATCATGGCAACACTTTGATCATATTCATCGTGGCAAAGCCGCAGAGGCCCGTAACGTTCGCGTTGCTCTAGCTACAGATGGGTTCCAGCCTTATGGGATGGGGGCTGCCTCATACACTTGCTGGCCCGTGTTTATTATCCCTCTCAATCTCCCCCCCGGCGGCCTCTTTTCTCGGCAGAACATTTCCCTGTTCAACATGTCGCCTGGTGTGTCGCCTGCGCCTTGTGTGTCGGACTGGTCGCCTTGGGGAGCTCAGCAGGACGGACAGGGCTCACAGGATCGCGACCTCTCCAACCCCTCCCAACCGCACAACCCGTGGGAAAGGCGATATAACCATTAGGTAGTTGATGGACACGGTGTTTGAACTATCTGTGGTTGAACTTGTGGTCGAACTTGTATGTTATGTGAATGAACTTGTGATATAACTTGTCGTTGAACTTGTGGTCGAAACACTATGTTATGTGCATGAAGTGTTTGTGTAATGGTTATATTAATTGCTTATGATGTATTTGAGATGTATGTGTGATATATTTCAGTTGTTGGGCACCATATATGAGCAAATAAAAAATAAAAAAGGCCTCAGCCCAGGGGTTTGCCGAGAGCACGGTGCCAGGCTCTCGGCAAGGTGCCATTTTTTGCCGTGAGCACGGGGCCAGGCTCTCGGCAAAGGTGCCATTTTTTGCCGTGAGCACTGGGCTAGGCTCTCGGCAAAGCCCTGTGCAAAGGCCCCGCGCCTGCCCCCCGGTGTGGGCCCCATGGGCTCTTTGCCGAGAGCCTGGCACGTGGCCTCGGCAAACCTTGAGTTCTTTGCCGAGAGCCTGGCACGTGGCTCTCGGCAAACCCAGCTGCGGGCCCCACAGAGACGGCGCAACGCCGTCTCGCCGGCGTTAGGGCCAGGTCTTTGCCGAGAGGCTACATGCTCTCGGCAAATACCTCCGGTGCACACGGCAAAGGCTTTGCCGTGATCCCGACAGAAAGCTCTCGGCAAAGGGAGCTTCGCGACAAAAACTTTGCCGAGACAGCTTTGCCGAGAGCCGGCTCTCGGCAAAGCCTTTGCCGAGAGGATGATCCTCTTTGCCGAGAGTGCCAGGCTCACGGCAAAGAGCCTGGATCCGGTAGTGTATGCTTTAGAGATTATGCTTACCATTCACTACTTGGAACGCCACAGGTAGTGAGTACACCTATATTCCTTACCCTTTCTACAAAATTTAAAAACTCAAAAGGCGCCTTTTGGGTACATAGGCAAGAGCTAGGCATGGACCAAATGCGTATGCGCCCGTAGAGAACATGCTATCTTCTTGGCAAGTCTCTCTCCATACGTGATGGCCTTACCTGATCACATATCTATCTTTATGCAGATTGATCGACTAGTTATTCATTCAGCAACCCGCGCTAGCTACCTACGGTACGTTGTCCATATATGTAGCAACCCTTGCAGACTCTTCTCTCCAGACCCCCCGTGACATATAAATAATATAAGCACAATATATATTATTGGATGGATGGATGCATTCAGACAGAGAGGCTAGGCCGAAAGCAAGATTGCATATGTGTACAAGATGCGATTTTTATCCTTGTTGTTCGGCGCCTGTCCTAATTGCAAAGGTGTATGGTATGTAGCACTGTCGTCAGGCAGATGCAAGGAGGCATATGCTTTGCAGGCATGCACACCACCGGCCACTGGATCAGAGTTGGCTATGTGATGAGAAATTTTGGAGCTTTCCTTGAACCTTCTTGGGGATGTCGTACAATGGTCCAGCAGCTTTATTAATGTGATCGGGTGCTATAACATTTTCCCTTCTTTCTGTTCTTCGATCTTTTAGTGATGACTTGCTAATAAAATTATTATCGTGATAACATTTCGAAACATAACTTTCTGTGTAGCTTTGTATACTAAAGTAAACTTATTTAATTCATTGAGGTCAAAATGTAGACAATTTGACATTTTCAAGATAAAATAAATAAACCAGGTACTCTCTATGTCCTGAAATATAACAAGGCGTCCTAGATATTTGAAGACAAACTAAGGAGGCTAACAAAGACGCATAAGACCTTAAGTTATATAGCATGGGGCTGCATGGCTATTGCTTGTAAGGCCCGTAAATGCACAGTTTCATTGCACAGATACCTAGACTAGAAATCAGGTAACCAAACTAGATACATTTTAATAGTGATAAAACTACCCCTCACGCACATCATGAAACTCCCCGTCCTCTCAGTTCATAATAACGTCGCCAGTTTAGCAAAATTACTTATGTAACATATGATTTAATTCTCATAAAACCTTATTGAGACTGGCCTAATAACAAGGAGGTTACTTTCACTAATCCACCAATCACACAAACTAACCCTGTCAATTTCGAGGAGAACAAACAAACAACATATTAAATGTGCTTAAAATATGGAGGGTGAATTTTGAATATTTAAATGCCTTGTATTTGAGGCCGGATGGAGTATCTTTACGAGTTGGGATAGATCATTCTTCTGTGTTGATATAACGACATGCACTATTCCTCCCATGCACACCTAACCCTTCCATTTCAGGAAGGTGATTGAATAAGTTAGCTTCTGTTGACCTTTAGAAGGTTTATATAGTATTACTTTTGCCTTGTGCTTGTGCTAAACAAGGAGAAGGCAGCAAGTGGCATCTCTGTGGGATGAGTTGGCCGGCAAGGATACCTCCATTCCTGGTGGGAGAAAGATAGGTGTTGGCTAGTGGGGTTCCAATGCAACTTGTTGATGATATCTCTTCTTGAAACTTTGGCTTCCCAGCATGCAGAAATATACATCAATATCTTCTGCCCTAGTAAACTGTCTTTCTGCTTCCCTGTCCTAATAGTTTATATGTATCCATGTGCAGAGATATCCACACAAATCTGAGCTCACTAGATGCTGCCCTCCCAGCATAGACATGTATAGAGTCTAGCTAGCATGCACAATCTATAGCAGCTAGGGGGAGTGATATAATAATACTGCCGGGCTGGGTGCCATGTGATGATGCCCAAGCTAACTTGGGATTGTGTTTCCTAGATTCCAACTTGCAATATGCAACAATATTATGCAGGCACTGATTGTTGCTGTAACATCAACAACAAAAGGCACTACACCACAATGTACACCATATCCACTAAGCTATTCCTGTCAAGAATATATATGTGTGTACATTACAAACACAATATGAACACAAATCTTATATTCTGCACATACTGGCCGGCCTCTTAATTTGCGTAGTAGCTAGGTATGGACATGCAGCAACTTTTAATTTCCCCACTCATACATACAATGGCCTACATACACATTTATTGCTTCAAAATAATCATAAATAGTATATATTGCTAGAATTGAATGTAATCATCAATTCAACGGCCACAGATGGTGTCTGTACATCAGGTTTTCCAGCTCCTTCTTCCTACATCATATCTGAAGCTGAAATTGAAATGTACTAATGAAGAAAGTGAGAAAGGGGGGAGATCAGAGGAAAAGAAGAGCATCATGCATCACTGTACTGTAGCTAGGGCAAGTAGGGTTCCACGCACACCGAGCTCTCCTTTGTTCAAAAGGAGCTTGCTTGCCTTAAAAGATGCAATTGAGAATGCTATTTTAGAGCCAGCCTTTCTTTTCTTTTAGAGAAAGCAGGTACGTACGTTGTTTGCGATGTCTATCAAATCAAAGTAGAACAACAGTAACTAATCTAGGGATTGCATACTCGATACATCGAATCCACCGATCGATCGACAGGATGATGGCGTACGTGTCGGCTGTAGATGCTGAAGCAGTAATTAACGGTGCTGCATGTCCCTATTGACTTGACCACACCTTCGCACAGCCCCTGACAAGTGCAGCTAGCTTGCTGCTGCGCTGGGATCAGATCATAAACTAGGGCCTGTTTAGTTCAGGTTGGTAAAAAGTACTTTTTTGCTGGAATGCGTGTTATGTGAGGGAGATGAATAGGAAAGGTAAAAAAGGAATTTTTGGGGATGCGTGTTCTGTGAGGGGGATGAATAGGAAGTAAAAAGGACTTTTACGAACTAAACAAGCCCCTAATGTAACCTGGTCTGCAGCGATCGATGCAGCAGAGGCAGGTCATGCATGTTCTTCTGTATGCAATGCAAATGCACGCATGCTATCGATCTCATAAGGTAGCAGAGAAACTAGTAGCACTCAGCCCGTTATTAACTAGGCTGTGATGGCCACGTTTGTCTTGATTCCGAATTGCTCCGTGTCCAGCACTTTGAAACGTATCAGCAGCAGCATCATAGCCTTGTTGTAAGAACTGCCTGCGTCTCCCTGCAGGATAACATTGTTATTTAGCTGGTTCAAGTGGTTGTTCAATTCATTAATGTATTCACCCAATGCAAAGCCGATGGAAGAGGATTCTCCTTTACCATGCATAAATCATGAGATAATCAACACTAGATTGATGGTCAATTATTCAATTGGAAAGCTAGCATATGTTCCATCATATTATTTGTTTAGCTAGGTTAACATGCATATTATACTTTGTTTCCATTTGAGGAAACAGCTAGCAGAAAGCATCTGTATTTATTATAAGAGAAATGCATGCAATCTGGTGATCACTGCAGATGCATTTTTAATCAGCGATCCAGTCTTGTGTTTAGGACAGATTAACTTATTCTCTTTGCTGTTGCTTGCTACTAGCTGCAGCTAGTACTACTATACACCTAAATTTTTAGGGGTATACATGCATGGGATGGGAAAGAATCTGCAGATCACAGGACATTTGATAATGTCCATGCATGGAACAACAGAATCTTTGCATTGTCCATTGCCAAGCTACTATACTAGTAGTATGGAACATAGTACATGTACAAGAAGAGAGAACTAACAGTGGAGCATGGACACTAGCTTGACGAGAAATGAAGGCATGGTGATTAAATTAGCAGGCATGGAGATGCATGGTGGCTAATAAGCGGGCGGCAACCTATGTGTAGGAAGCAACTGCTTGTCTACCCGAGGAGGGAAGGTGCACATTGGCTGAAGCAGGAAACCTAGGAATTCAATGCTCCCCTGCCTGCTGCTTGCAGTCGTCATCGCCACACACATTCATGACTCACGAGAGAGAGAGAGAGAGAGAGACTCTAGGTGGTTCAGGTATGCATGACCTCCTCTTGTCCACAAGAAACATGCAAGTTCATGCTCCCCATTCAATATTGACCGAGTGTGTAGTGTACTATAGTATAAAACTGATGATATGTCAGTGTCATCGATTCCATGGAATGGGTTGAGTAGTAAATGCCGATCGAGCTTAATTGCATGGGATTGTTCGTTCTAGCGAAAAAAAAATTAAACCAGTGTAGGAATTTCACATGAAAGGATAGAGGACGTTCAAATCAGTTCATCAGGTAGTAATTCGGTAACAAAAATTAAACTTATCCTCATCCATGAGTTGGAACAGGATCCCAACGGCATCATAAATTGGAGAGATCTACTTTTGTACCATGAAGCAAGTGAGAACAAGAGATGAAAGGAGAGGACAGAGGAGGAAGAATACAGATAGCACAGCAGGGAGGAGAGAGGGGAGACCTAGGGATGCGCGAAATAAAGCCTGCAGGAGCTTCACGAGGGTGCAGGCAGGAGAGCAAGAATGCAAGATCGATCTCTCTCTCTCTCTCATCTCGTCCTGTCTTTGATTGAAACTGCTAGTGTACTGGCACCCACATCAGCCTTGCATACGCATATGCGTCCCCTGTCTTCTTCCTCCTCTGGCCTGCCGCTGCTAGCTCCTGCACCTCCGGCCGATCATCATTATTCTATTGCTGCATCACCATTGCCATTTTTAGTAACCCCCATATCCATCATGGCTTCACCCGGCCGATGGAGCGCCCCGTTCCTGGATCCGTCCTCCTACCTGACCGCCCATCCATCGACCTTTCTCCCTCCCGCAATAAATTCAATATCATGCAGGGGAGATTTTTCTTTTGCAAAATAAGTTTATCAATTATATACCACACAAAAATTCACACCATTTTTTTTGTTATGACACTATGCTAAAAGTGTCCCTAATAGGAAATAAGATAATAGATATATCACAAATATAACATGATGCACAAAAGTTCTGGTAAATAAAATTTAGTGGATCCATCGATAAACATGATATTCTAGAAAGATCGTCAAATTCTTTTTCCATTATTATGTACTAATATGAGACATTTGTACAAACTATATATACTAGGAAAAAATTGCTCAATATACCATCAAGATAATAAATCTATGATATGAATTCACTAGGAAAACTTTTATTCAAGATCTATAGGTTTTTCTGGATGGCATAGTGTTGTGGTGTCATGTAGGTGGTCCACGATAACATACATGCCCCACATGATCTAATCACGACCTATGGTATAAACAAGAGAGGCTAACAGACTAGCTAGTGAACCATGATACGTGCATACATGTTGCTAACATGATTTATTTTTAGTTATAGAAGAGCTACGTTAAGGATGTCACTATCGGACCCAGCCCGTTTGCCGTGTGCCCAAGGCACACGGCAAAGAGACTATAACCCATATCCCATATGGCAAAGCTTTTGCCGTCGGCTACACGCGGCAAAGCTGACACAACAAAAAATAGTTTGCCGAGTGTTTTTTGTTGCACTGATGGCAAAGGCTTTGGATTGCTAGCTTTTGGGACCTCTAAAAACCAAATGCTCAAGAAAACTTGAAGCCAAGACATCCCAAAACCTAGCATTCCAAAACCCGAACAAAAGTAACCCGGTCACCTCCGGTTCCTTTTGAGGTATTCAGTACCTTCCAAAATGTAATATGTTTAAATTATTTTCTAAATCAAAATTCCATAGCTTAGGCCAGCATATATTTCATGGTAGTTTTAGTGTAACTAACTCGATATTTGTAGAGATTATAGAATATCCAACAGTAGTGGCAGCCAACCAGCAGTGCTTTGTTATTGTTATTTAGGGCCTAGCTACCTATACAGTGCCGTAGCTGGTAGCTAGCTGACGGTGGTCAAAGATAGTTGGCAAGAAAAAGAAGAGAGGAAAAAAAAGTGAGAGGAACCAAACAAAGATCTGCCCTCGAGAATCCTGACAGTGAGTAGTATATAGAGTTTACAGAAACTTGTAACTGTCCATGGTAGTGCTAAAAGAGATTACACCGAAAACCATAGCATATGCAGTAGGACAAGCAGCACAACCTATGTAATCATAGCAAGGGACAACAACAGCTACTCCAGTTGTATATGCATATATGGAGATTGTCAATTATCTATATATACTAGCTAGTGACTAACTGTCAATTATAGAGAAAGCCAGAAAGGGAGTAGATGTTGAGGCAAACTTTGCCCCACCCTCTGTATAAGCATGCAATGCACATAGCCCCTGATCTGGTGCACCATGACAAGGTTCCAAGTTATATCTCTCCAGCCCTTTGCCTGTGCCCTTAACCTTTTTATTTCTTCTTCTTGCCAAAAAAATAAAAATAAAAAACTTTATTCTTTCTCCATGTCAAGGAAAAATACTTTCTTTAGTTTGTTGTTGTAGGCTCACACCTGCACTATACCATATCTCTAGTACCACACTACACACACACCTCTCTTGTTGCACACACACACACACACTAGCCTCTGCTGTGGCCTTCCTTCATTGTTAGCTATCTTCTTCCACCTCAGTCGTCGCCTAAAGCTTTCTCTTTGTTGCTCCTCCCCTCCCCATTCCCCTATAAAGCCTTCACTTACGCGACCACTCATGGGCTCTCTTCTTTCTTTCTCACAGCGACATGCATACAGCATCAGGCTGTAGCTCGCTAGGTTTGTAGCAGGCACGGCGGTCACTACTTGGGAGCACAGCAGCATCATCATCTCTTCGATCTGCGGCATCTCTCTCTCTCTCTCTCTCTCTCTCTCTAGCAAGAATCGAAGCTACTGTGCTCGAGAGTGGTCGCCGTGGCTGCTTGCCGGCGGGCGGCATGGACAACATGACTCACAACTCGAGCAGCAGCAGCTCATGGGATTTGGACATGAGCCTCGGCAGCCACCACCATCCTCTCCTCTTCGACACCCACCCCAACAACCCGCCGGCGCCTCCTCCGCCGCCGCCACCATTACTACCCTTCCATCTCTCTTCCACCACTCCTCACCACCACCCTCCTCCTCACCACCACCACCACCACCACCACCTCGGCCTAGATCCTTCTCCGTCTTCCTCCTCCCTCTTCCCGGCGCCGCCGCCGCACCACCACCACCACCACCGCCTCCTCGGCCTCGACATCGACCCCTCCCCCCACCGTCACCACCATGACTCGTACGAGCACCACCACCAAGCAGAGGATCCCGCCGCCGGCCACCATGAGCAGCACCAGGAGATGCGGCAGCATCAGGAGGCCGCCGCCGCCGCTGGAGCCCAGGACGATGACCGCGGCGGCGGCGAGGAGGTGGAGGAGGAGCTTGGCGCGATGAAGGAGATGATGTACCGGATCGCGGCGATGCAGCCGGTGGACATCGACCCGGCGACCATCAAGAAGCCCCGCCGCCGCAACGTGCGGATCAGCGAGGACCCGCAGAGCGTGGCGGCGCGCCACCGCCGGGAGCGGATCAGCGAGCGCATCCGCATCCTGCAGCGGCTCGTCCCCGGGGGGACCAAGATGGACACCGCCTCCATGCTCGACGAGGCCATCCGCTACATCAAGTTCCTCAAGCGGCAGGTCCAGGACCTCCAGCACCACCCTCCGCCGTTCCCGGGAGGCGGCGGCGGCGGTGGCGCCGGAGGTGGAGGTGGAGCAGTCGGGCCCAGCGGCGGAGGCGCCTCCGTCGTGGCGGCGGCGGGCCGGCCGCCGTTCCTGCCGCTGGGTCCTGGGCCGCTTATTGACTGGGCCGGGCTGGTGAGGCCCGTGGATATCCATGGGCCGACGTCGTCCTCGTCCTCGTCGTCGATGGGCGGCGCGCATGCGACGTTGGGCTTTGGGTTCAGCAGCGCCGGCCAGAGCAGCAGCCATGGAATGCACTGATGGATTTATCGATGGAGCCATATAGGAAGGCCAAGTGAATGAAGCTTCGAAATCTTCTTGCTCTTGCTTGTAGCGGATCGGAGGATTAACTAGAATCAAATCACCCAAGATGGATGATGGCGGATGGACGTGCTAGCATAGCAGAGAGAGAGGTAATTTTGATTTGATCTTGATTGTTCTATAGCTGTCATGATCGAGGATTCGAGGGTGGTGTCATCTTTCTCTGCTGGTGTTAATCCATGTCCTATCAAATTAGTAAACTAATTAATAAGTTTAGCTAGGGCTTGTATGTGCCAACTTCACCTTGTCTATCCAGGCCAGGCGAGATTTTTTTCTTCCAATTTTTTTTACTGATGTTCGGCGACCTTTGATCTTTTTTATCTAATCCCGGTCCCTTGAATGTTCTTCAGTGTAGAAATTAAAAATTTCAATCAAGGAATAATTGAACAAAAAAAATACTAGTGAAACGACAGAACTTGCTAGTTACCATCTATATTTACAAAATTGTGCTACTTACATGCATGCATGATGTGTTGTGTCGTGGTTGTACTTAGCTTTGCTGGCTAGCTTGCGTGTGGTGTCATGTTTGCATGCAAGCAACAAGCCGTTCTGCAGTCACAGGGTTTGTGTTGACTAATCCGATCCGTACAATACTATATACATATAGCTTCTGCTGCTTGAGCATGTGAATGTGATGGATGTGGATGGATCACAGTCGATGCATACATTTATTGATCCATCGGTTACTTGTTAGCAGTTAGTTCTTCATTTGTTGCCACTAACTACGTACTTTTGCATCATTAATTCATTCTTTTTTTCACTTGAAATTCATGTATATAAGCGAGCTGAAACTGAATTTAATCACAAGATATATGCATATATAAGTAGTAAACAGTAGTGGTGATCGAGATGAGATTAATCGAAGTAGGTAGTCAGGTAGATAGAGTAGTAGTAGGAGGGCAGAGAAGAGTGAATTATTGGTTGTGCAAGGGATTCAGTGCCATGATCAGTCATGAGTGGTGAGGTGCTGAATTCCATGCATCCAAGAGGGCAAAAAATACTAGTATTTCAGACTTGGGGTTGAAAGAGAGTCCCCGGAGAGGATCGATCGGACGGCCAAACCAACCATTGAAAAGCTGGCTAGCTGTGTCATGTGTGACGACCTCTATCGTCTACCTACAACATGATGTCCGGTGTATCACGCTTATCTCAGCAGCATGCAGCGGCCTAGAGTGGTAGCCTGCAGCGTACTGATTCTTAGCATGGAAAAAAGAGACAATACTCTGTGTTTAATTTTTTTTCCTCCCAAACTCTAGTGCCTACTAGCTCTGCCCAAAATTCTTTCTACATGCATGCATGTATATATGCTCTTTGCTCTAGCTAAGAATGCAATGCACTTGTACCTATGCTTTTGTTTTTGCCAAAAGAATGAAACCATATATATTGGCCAGTGGCTTCATTTATATATATGTTGTATTATGCTAAAATTTGATTAATTAGAAGATGATCATTAACTGTTATATGTTAAATGGACCGAAATTATCCCATTGACATCACTGCTATTTCATGTAAATAAACTGTATGTAATGTAGCGACGATATTAATTTATATTATTGTTTGCCTGGAGACTATGTTCCTGGAGGTCGACTATGCAATACACACTACACAGTACTACATGCATCATGTTCATATTTTTCATGTCATGGGGCTATTTATTTTGTTTTACTTTTAGCCATCTGCAATGGCAAGTACTAAGAATCACTAGTAGAACTTGAAGGATCTGAAGCATAAAATGGTCATATTCTTTCCTTTTTATGTTTGACATTCCCTGATACGATATTCTGTTTGTGACTTACCAAATAAATTAAAGCCCAGTTTTTTGCTCCTATCTTTTGTACTATACACATCATTCGTCCATATAAGGATGTTCTCCTTTGCTTTTTGATGTTTTCAGATTAATTACAGACGATTGTGAAATTTTGAATGAGATGTAAAATAAGCATGATGGTTATCTTGAGCATCATGGTACCATGCTTGCAAGATGCATGTAAACCATGTATTCTTGGATATCACACTCACTTTCAGCTTCTTGAAACTACTCAAATTGAACCATAATTTTATATTACCTCTGTTTTTAAATATATATGATATTTAACACACGTGTATATTAGTTCATGTTTTAACTAAGTATCTTGTCCAAGCATTATATAGCAGAGGGAGTACCATAAAACATAATTTATTCTACTGATGTCTGCCTTGTTCAGTTTATACAGAAGGCCCTGGACGTTTTATCATGAAGAAGAATAAAATTAACATTTATGTAAATAATTATTGCTAGAGTTAGACCCTTTAACTTTGCCCAATTGTTAACCAAGGTTTTTTCATAAGTTGGTTCTATAGATTATATATGTTATTAATAAAGGGCGATGATATTAATTCCTCAAAGTTCTGTACATACACATTAATAAATGTGCACATGTATATATATACATTGCAGGTAGGGATGCAAGTTTTTGTACCTCTATGTCATTTGGTTTACCCAAAAGGGCAAAGCTCACCCAATAGTTGAACCTTTCGGATTTGAAACCACGACAAATTTAAACGAAAATGAACGAGGCTGCAGTCACCTCGAATTACCTATTGGATACACTCTTCATCCATAATTGCGGGTTTCATGGTAATGTTGCTCTGGGACAAGTTGATATTATGTTTCCATGAGAGGATTGTAGATCGAATGGCAGACCCTAGATATGTATTGTCGCGTAATGTCGTCTTCCAGCACTTATGTTCCAATTTGACCTCTCTCTCTCTCTCTCTCTCTCTCTCTGCACTCTCTGCACTCTCTCACTAGCTACATCAAACTACATCTCTATCATCTACAACATACTATATATGGGCTATACTTATTTATTATCTTCCAGTTTTTCATGTTAATGAAGTCTTGTTGCTTACTGAAGGGGAAAACGCTAAAGAAGAGTATAAGCTGACTAATTGGCGGAATCCATACAAAATGAACATCAGAGAAACATTTGCACTAAATAAAAATTTCATCGATCTAGCTTAAGTCAAATTGACCTTAAATGGAACTTAGTACAGGATATGTAGTTCCATATATTGTATTTTTTTCCATTACTGATGAAGTTGTTAATATATACATCACCAACCCCACTGGAACAAATTAGTCAATAACGATAAACACTGATTAAGCAAATGGCTCACTGACATAGTGCACCAAAAACAGAAAAAATAATCTTCTCCCTTATTCTTTCCCTCCATCGTCTTGAACTGCAACGTATTGAATCCATCATCAAGCACCGTTAAATGTCCACCTTATTCTAATGGTATAACACACCTCAAAGCATAATACTATGTACATGTAACATGTCATGAAATAATAGGACTTCACAATGTACTAGTATTATTATTACAAAATCAAGAGAATTGCATATAGGTACGGTGGTGAGCAAACCAATTGATCTTCGCATGTGTTGTTAACAAACACAAACCAGTGAGTATGAACACATATATAAGAATAATACTCCTTTTATTGCATATACCAGCTGTGGTACACATTTGAATGATCTTAATGAAGAAATATAAGATGATTTGTCTATCTAGCAAGTAGCCACATAAGAGATCAATTGCACTTCTGACAATGATAATTAAGGTCTGCCTAGTTCAGTTACTTTTATTTTTCTTCCTCTGCTCCCTGGGTATTTGGCCACTAGTACGCATTGTTCTGGACATGCACAGGAACATATACCACAATAACAAAATAAATAAATGCCAGCATAGCATAAACTTTATAGTCTAGTCCTTGGAGATTTTGTTCTAGTGTGTTACATGTGTCGTGGATATTCAGAAAACTAATATAAAAATGTAACATGTTCAGATCTTCAACTTCCTGTATTTACATGTATTCATAATTGGTTTTCACTGAAGTAAAAAGGTTATATTTTTCTGTCAAGTGTGTATATCACGTTCTGATCGATCATGGCAAAGAAGCGCGACCATCCATGTCGTTAATTGTGTCTAAAAAGAAACCGAGTGAATCCTTGATAAAAATGAGTGAATAGCATAGCATATACATAGTCCAAATGTGAACAGTTGTTTGCTTATCTTTTACTACTGGAAAACGGCTCATTTGTCCACGGGCATTTAGTACCAGCGGCTAAGAGCTGGTACTAATGCCATATTTAGTATCAGTTCTACATCATAGTTCCCCATTCCCACAGAATCTCTTAGTACCGGCTGTGCTGGTACTAAATGATGCCACATCAATCGGGGCTTGGGGGACGGTTAGATTCATCCCGATGTCATTTAGTACCAGCTACAGACTCCAGCCGATACTAAATGCCCGACATTAGTACCTGCTGGAAGCTCCAGCTGGTACAACGCATTTAGTACTCTAATTTGGTGTTTCTCTATGGGCCAACACAATGATGAAAGTTCAGATAATAGCTAATAACATACTCTGCCATGGTGTCTTATGTGTTTCATAACCTGGGCCTTCCTGCTTGACCCGGTGCTTCTTTTTTCGGCACAACCCCATGCGTCTTTCATTGTCAAAACACCTTCTCCATTGGTTGTGACTAGTCGCACCTTGGCTCTCCACCACCACTATGACATATCTACGACTCTAACGTGTCATCCATGGTCACCATGCCACCCAATACCACCACCGTCCACCACCCTCAGATCATTATGCTTGCCACAATTGTGGTGTGCTGCCCATCCAAGGCACATGTCATCACCCTCCCCTCTCCCTCGCCCCCAAGATTCAAGGTTCGATTAATACTAATCCTAACACCAACATTTAATTTGTATTTATTTTTGATCTAGTACTCTCCCAATATAGTTTTTCAAGATAATGAAAATGACCTCAATCAAGCTCTATGACTATCTGTACTATGAGATGCATGTAGCTAGTGTTATAGATTATATATATTACATTGCTATACTATACGACTCTCAAAATTAAAGATTTAAATTTCAAGGAAATAATATAACAAAAAGGCTCATGATGTTTGAAATATCGACCGGGACATAGTCTACTACTATGTAATAAATCACTACACCAATTGATGGCGGAAAACACATCCATGGCAACAACCTCCAAATTAAGCCTGGCATGTGGCATACTATATAACTAAACTCGTAACTGTTTCTCTCCCACTCATAAGAACAAAAGATAGTAAGCTCCTCCTGTAAAGCTCCATTTCTTCCCTTCTAGCTAGCTTTATTGACGAAATTAAAAAGATGAAAGCAAGCTAGGCTCTGGTAATTAAATTAAAGAAGGCAAATGTATCCGAATAGAAAAGGTTATCTGTGTTTGGCATGCATGCGCTGATTACAGAGCTGACACACACAGGATCCGATCCGATCATGCAACAGAGAAGAGATGGATCCATCGCTACTAGGTACACATGAATGCCAACGCATGGCCTTCGCTGAGCAAGAGCAATGCCTGCCGTCCATATTCACTCAGATCACTCACTCTTCGCCCTATACACTGTTGCTTTATTTCCTTTGTTTTTCCTCATCTTTCCTTGGATCTCGTGAAAGCGGCGGCATGCACAATAAGAAAACAAAACGAATAAATAAGGAGAATTGGGGCCTTTTCTGTTTGTTTCATCTCCACGTTTTATGTTGCCAAACTTTTTTTTTCCCCAAAGACATGCATCATGTCTAAAATGTGTGGCTAACACAATTAAATTATGCATGGCGCCAACGCAGTTTAGGTAATGCAATTATGTAGAAAATACATGCATTATATTATTACATGGTAACCCGATCGACGCATCATGTGCATTAATTCACAGGTACATGCATGGCCAACACGTACAAATTAAACACTGACGGCCGGGCCGGAGATCACTGTACTACAGTATAAAATTGTACGGCAGCGTCGGCCTCCCGAATGCATGCAAATAGTATGCAACAACTTTACGGCCGGGCGGCGAGGACGATCACATCATTATTGCATTGGGGTGCCGGATCGATCGATCGGAGGCACGCGTACATCGATCCATGCCGTTGAGCCGTCACTGTCACTATCAGCAGCGCCAATGCCTGCCGGTACGGTGTGTGCACAACAGGAGATAAGCTTGCTAGGTTGTCGTAGCTGCTAGCAATATAATGCAAGGACGGCGCGGCCGCGGCGACAATATATATAGCTACTACTAGCTGCTTCTTCGTTTAATTTTACCACGCCCATGCATATATCATGCACCACTTGCTGATCAATATGGTGTTTGATCTATTTACTCCCTCGGTTCCAAAATATAGCTGTCTAGCAGCAATATTGGTGATAGTATGCCAACAAATTAACATACCGTATCGCCTACCTCGTGTTAATGACTTTCAAACTAGTGTATCTCAACACAATGTATAGCTAAGTACATAACAAAATCTAAACGATCTAGTACAATTTAGGGTGGTATAGGAGTGTGCTCTTAATATGGTATGTCTTATTAGAAATCCAAAACTAGACATTTTGGCACGTATATATACGCATGTAGAACGAAGGTGGAGGTTGATCCCACTTTTTAAAATAATAATGGTCGTCTCTCCATATCATGCATATGATGATATCATATGACAGTGCAGCGACTTCTCTATTTATTTGCCCTACAAAAACATGCATTACAGGAATTGAGAGTAGCAGCCAATTTACAGTACTATACACACTCACTCCTTGCCTGCATGATGCGTGGATCCCACATGATCTGACAAAAAGTGCCACCACACCACACCGTACCCCCACAATCGATCGAAGAATGGCCCACGCTGCGGTGGGACCCAGCGTAACGAGGATCTTTGTATCTTTCTAGCTAGTCGATCGACTGTTCTATCATTGACATGCATGTCGATCACTGTGTATGTAAGCATATACTATACTACACTCTGGTGGTGCAGCATGCATGCTACCAAACAATGCCATGCAATGCAACATATATGCATGATTATTGATCGAGAGTCAGAGTAGCATGCAGTCTCTCTGTGGCCACCACTTAGCTCAAGAGAAAAAAAAAAGGCTGCCAATGCAAACCATGTATCGATCACGGTATTCACGGAGCTACCAGCAGCATGCAGAATGCAGTGGATGCAAGAGTCTTTTGGCTCAATCCCCAGCGTGTGCAACCTGCAACGGCTGCGAGCATATATGCATGCCTTGCCTGCTGCATGTACGGTACAGCTTTCTATGCTACCTCTTTAGTCTTTGGTTTCTTTCGGTATGGACGGCAGACACGCGCGTATATGATCTAGTGAAACCATCTCACTTGCTAGTTGCTACAAAATGTTAGTATGTTTCTGTGCGACCGCAGACGCAGGAAGTATTTCTATTTTTCTTAAAAAAATGCTACAAATATATCATTTGCGAGGCTTTCAAAATTGTGAAGTATGTTTCCATATATGATTGAAAATCTTTCTGGTTCTAAGAAATGTTCATGGTTCTCAGCTAGGTAAATATAGAAGTGAGCATTCATCAAAATAGGACTTCATGCATAGTACTTATATGTTTCTTTATGAGTAAAAGAATGTGTGATGTATTACATTATAGTAACCATGCTCATTATATATATTATGGTTTAAGAAAAGGGCTCTTGTTTGAGATTAACTAAGTTACAAACATGGCACCATGTCTCATCTTCATGTTTGATATAGAACCCAACCATCTTCAAGGCAGCATTAAAGAACACCGTTTGAGATTTTGAGTTCAAAATGACGATACTTCAAAACGTGCATTGGTACACCAGGACATGCATGTAGACGAGCATGGTGTGACAAAGATGGTATATGATTAATATTTCTCCTTATGACATAGGCGATGGAAAAAATGGTTTTAAATATCACGCTCGGGGTAACCTAACTCTAGCAACTTATGAGTTAATATTAATTACCTAGCTGAGAACCATGAACATTTCTTAGAACCAACTTATCAATTAATATTATCTAGTGAAGTATTTCTGGTTCTAACTTTAGCCTCTTGTCTATATACATTTTGTCAATTAATATTATCTAGTGAAATATTATCAATTAATATTAATTACCTAGCTGAGTACCGGAGCAGTGGGAATGAGTAATCAAAGATAGGGAATAAGTGAAATAAGGCGGTGGATTATTGAGGAGGTGACAAACTGCCAACACAACAGCGATCTGGTCAGGATGTTCATCATTATTGACTTGTCTTAGAGCTCTATTCCAAGGTGCGGGGGTGACTTGTCTCAGAGTTCTATTCCAAGGTGATCTGAGGGCGGCGCCATTTGCAGGATCTCTTCATGGGATATATTAATTGAGAAGAACATCATATAAAAAAAGCTATTGTGAAATCTTCAGAATTACCGGTACCTAAAGAAAGATAATCAGTATATTGCATTAGGGAGGAGGGTTGTTTTTTTAGATGGACTTTAATTTTAAAACTTGCGCTTAATTAAGATTGTGCATTGCAACTTGTGAAGGAAATGGGTAGTAGTTGTCAAGAACGGTATACCATGGTTAGACCATTGTTGCTACCGCACCATTCATAGTTCAGACAAGTGCCCATAATTTGTGCACATTTTGCCCATGACACTAAAGGAGCTGGCCCATGTTCAATTTAAGGTTTCAGCGCGGGGCGGCAGAGAACCATCAAGGAGCTAGTTTGCAACGCGAAAGGGGACCATTCATATGCTGTCGACGAGGAGGAGGACGGCACCGCACCAGCCATCAAAGGGTTAGTTCTCATGATCACTAATGTTTTGTATATATATTATATACGCCGTCTGTACTATATTTTCTATTGTCCCTCTCATCAAGAAATTATGGATACTTGATTTCTCCCAACATTATGGGCATTGCATTGTACATGAACAGTGGGCCCACTGCAAGTAGCTTGGGAAATTAAAAATAAAACCTTTGGATGCAAGTGTACATGTTCATACGGCGCGTGGTCCTGGCACGCCTGGTATCGGAGTCTGAATACAGAATATATATGTGTAGCTTATTAGCTAGCGCTGGCCATGTATTTTTTTTCGATCCGCCGCGTGCAGTGTGTACGCTTCGTCGTCTACACTATATGCAGCCAGTGATCATGCGTGGTGGACCTGCGCAGAGGGAGGGAAGCGTCCACGTCAGTGATCGCGTGAGCTCCGTAGGCATATACGGCTGCCCTGCAGAGGTCAGTTGTTGGAGCTTTGCTCATGAATGCAATGCATTCGATCTATCTTTTGGCATGCCGGCCATCACAACCCTAGCTGATGGCTATAGTACCTGCCATTTTCCTATTGCTATTTTCCAAGCCAGCCGCAGCCACTAGCTACTGTTCGTGATGAGTTATACTACTGGCCAGCCACTCATAGTTTTAGAAATCACAAAGCTATGGTGGTAACTAGCTGTGAGTAATTTATATACAAACTTAGGGTTATTTAATTTTGATAGTTTTCATATAATATCATAAATAGGTAATTAATTTATATGCAAATTTAGGGGTTAGTTTGTTTATTTTCATAATAGAAGAGGTGGATGTTTTTTTATAAACTATAATGTACCCAATGACTATCAGATTAATGGCATGATTTTTTAAAAGTTTTACAAGAATTTCTATGATTTCTCTGTTTCTTAGAGTGGCTACTTAGGATCCTATGTGGCTTCACATGGGGGCTGTTGGAATATATGTGCTTGGCTCATTATTATTCCTTTCCATTAAAAGAATTAAAGCCTACCTTTAGATGTTAATAAATAATATGATTAATCTCGTATGGGTAGTTGAAGAGGATTGGATTTCAACCAACTTAAAAGGTGGACAATAGGTACACACCCCTTTTGAAGCTAGTAAGAGGATATTGGCAAGCCCACGCGCGCACACTCACTCGCCTCGTTGAGCCACGGTGAGGTGCTTGAGCCTGACCTGATGTGTTAGTCGAGCCTGATTGAATTAGTCATTCTCTGTTTGACACAGAAAGAGGTACATAGTGCAGTTCCATGAGCGCATTCGGGCACCAGGAAAGTACTCGATGCCGGGACGGGAGATAATCCAAACGCCATCGCCTATGATGATCAGGCATTGTGGTCAGTCATATAGACATATTTAGGGCTATCTCAACCTCGTAGCGTGTCACATATGTGTTGTGGTTGGCTATATGGGACAAGACTTGGAAATGTTAATCATGTCAGAGAAGGCTATAACATGTGATCATTCTGGCCATGCAGGAATATTGCTATGTTTGGGAAGAGATACTTGGGTAATCGGAGAGCCCGTCCACGAAATTGTAAGTCCGCACTGTTGGAACCGAGATTTGCTAATAGAGTCAAATCAATAAGAACAAAGTTTTAGCCTTTGCATGTTATTTATTTAGTTATTCACAACCTATGTACCTAGAATATCCACCAACTCAAAGAATTTAGTTGTGACGGCATGGCAACAATTTGTGCCGTGCGTGTGGTCATGGAATTTCTAGACACATAGCTAAAGAGCATTATATTGACTCGACATAACTGACTAATTTCAATAAAATCTTACTTTTATCTAAGAAGATACTTCACTTGCGATATGGCCATCATTCTCCTAATTGTCTAAAATATAATTAAACAAGCCCTTGGTTCCTAGATCAAAGAACCGAGGCCATATATATCCATGCTCCAACAAGGGCCTTTTGGTGGATCCAGGCTAGGATGGATATATGGCCAGCCGGCGTGCCATGATTGAGCAGAAAGGGTGGCCGAGGACACGCCTCATTTCATTGTGCTGCTCATGTGCAGGTCACTAGCACACTAGGAGCAGTGCACTTTAATTTTGTATGTGCAACTAGCTCCTTCCAATAAGCTAGCGGCCTTTTTCCTGGTCGCCATTTGCTGCACCAGCCCATAGTCCCATGCACCGCCGGCATGCCATATCGCCATGAGAGAGATGCATGGACGGTGTGTGATGTTGATGTCTCAATGTGCCTTTGTATGCGTAGAATATCTATCCATCATGCATATGGGTGCTGTGATGTGCCTTTTGGTATGGTGTCCTGCGACCTCGACTTTGGGATCCATGTGGGACATGCATGCTTCACTTCACACTAGCTATTACCAATTCCATTATTCATGTGTCCTTGTTGCTTGGTGAGTACAGATGTGGACTAGCTAAGGTACTCGAATCTGAACATCACAAATAGTCGAATCTGGACTGGCAGCGCCGAAGGAAGCTGAACAGAGATGCTACATTCTTGCATCCACACATAAGCCATACATGCATATATATCTCCTTTATTTCCAACAGTCAGTCAGCTTCAATGGGTAACTGGAAGGACACCTTTCTTGCTACATGTCTGGCGTCGGATTTTGGAGGCTTTGATGTCCTATAAACTCCATACTGGCTTTGCCTAGGCACTGGCCATATGGTACTCCCTCTTTTTGGGCCTCATTAACGCTGTACTAGTCGAGAGTGAGCTCTAACGGATGCTATCGTACCAGCACTAGAACACCGGATCGCACCAGTGGCAGTGACATATATGTGTATGCCCATCCGCAACTTTGAATGTTTATATTGTCGTTACCCTATTGCTTGGGGATCTGTCTGATTCTGAACTCAGCATCCATGGTGGTAGTAGAGAGGGGACACACAGAGTTGCCTTAGGAGGCCGGGACCATCTTTTGCTCGGTGGGCTTCGTTTTCAGTCCTTACCTGTGTTGCTGCTGTTTTTTTTAAGAAACCGGATTATATTTCACATAAACACCTTATAGTTTGCATCGTCCCATAACTTACAAATTAGAACCAAGTCCTTGCAAGTTTCTCCTAGTTGTACCTATCATCGACGATTGAACCTGCCGAAGAACATTAGAAACTTTTAGAGACACCAATAGAAGAATGTTAGGGATACCAACATGATTTGTAAACATTGAACATACATGCCAATCATCGTCAGATAGCGGGGGGTTTGGCGCCTCAATCACCAACACCTCCGGCTCGCCGAACAAACAAGTCATAAGGCTATCCGCACTCATGGTACTCTATTTTCATCTCCAAAAGGAATATTCCTATCCTAGTCATCAAGATTATGTACTCCATCCAAACTTATCCCGCACTCGTGGTACTCTATATCTCATACGCTATACCAACCCATCTATATTTTATTCAATCATCCCAACTACCATCCCAACCTTTTCTTTTCCTTTCTTTTCTTCCTTATTTTTTTATTTCTCCTTTTAATCCTTTTTCTTTTCTCTCTCTTTTTCTTTCCACGTCGCTCTCGATTCTTCCGCTGCACAGGCGCCGTCTCTGCCTCGTTTCTTCCTCTCTCTTCCTCCCACGCCGCTCTCTTCGCTCTCTCTCCCTCGATTCTTCCTCGTTGTTCCCTTGATCGAGCAGGGAGCTGCGCGAGCAGCTCGGCCTCCGAGCAGTGGTGGCAGGCTGGCAGCTGCCTCTAGCCCTCGAGCTCCCCTGCTCCCTCCGCGACCTCGATTCGATTCGGCCGGAGTAGATCCGCCATGGCCACCTCCTCCTCGAGCTCCGCAGCCTCGAGTTCCTCCTCGAGCTCGCCGTGGTGGAGGAGGCCAGCGTGGTGGAGGAGGGGGCGCCATGCATGCTCCTCTCTCCCTCCTCCCGGCGCGGCACGAGTGCGGACGCAGTGTGGTGGGGAGCGTGGCGTCCGGCGACGAGTTCAGTGGGGACGAGATCCGACCGCTTGTCGAGTCCTCTAGCTCGGTGAGGTGGAGATCCGGCGAGGGTTTGCAGCAGCGGCGTGGACTCGGTCCTCCACGAGTCGGTGCCGCATCGATTCCGTGCGTGGGTTCATGGCGAGCTTCCTCCTTGTCCGGCGGCGCGGAATCGAGGGGTCGTCGTGGAAGCCGGCGGCGACAACAGCACCGAATTGAGCTCTCTCTCTGTTCTGCTGCTGCGCGCGGTGGTTGGAATGGCGCGTGAACACCGCGCGTAGCCCTGATTTGGCGCCTGGAGCCTCGCACGCAGTACACAATCATAGCTTTACAATAGTTTTAATAGGCAGTTAAGCACACATAATTTACAGTAATTTAAGTCCAGCTATAAGAAAAATTAGAGGTTGGCGAGCATATAAAAGTAGCAGACATGTGACTGTGTAAGTAGTACCAATACTTCTAAAGCGGACGAATGAAATAAAAAATCCTCAATTTTTGAAGCACAAAGCAGATGAATTGTTGCAGACTCGCATCTTTGAAAAAAAGAGGTACGAATTTCCTATTGCTTGCGTTGCTTTCTCTGTTAGGCATTCAGTCAAACAGGTCGTACGCCTTTATTGAAAAAAAGGTCAAAGGAAGAGAACAACCAAATCAAATATAAGACCAATGTAATCTTTGGGTGGAAAAGCATAGAACATTAATCTCTCCTTATGAAAGTCACAGTAGGCAAGGCAAGACGGTGGACTGGTGATGAGTGTCCGGCGACGTAGTGCTTCTTTGGTTTGTTGTGGTCGGCCCCCTGCTCACCACCGCCAGAGTGGCGTGCAGCGTCCTAGAGGAGACACACTGACCGTGCAATTGCTGGTGGAGCAAAGGCCGTTAAACGCCAAACGAACGGTGAAAAAGAAATTTACTGACGTGGGCAGCGTCGTTGGCCACCGACACCGGCTCCGGAGAGAATTTCAACTCCGGCAACACCAGATTGGCATTGTGGGCTTCGTTTGCTGTTTTGACGGCGGGACAGGGATGATGGGCCATCAAAGCCGGCCGTGCATTAGAAATCGGCCGAAATTCTAAACAGGCCGTGCTGGATATGTGCCCGTCTCGTTTCTGCTCTGTATTTGCTAGAGAAATGATTGATTGTTTTCTGGTCATATGCATCATGATGGATCAATGGGAATTGTCAGGCAAGCAAGATTGGCAAAGCTAGCCATTTTCTTCATTTCCCTTGCGATTTACGACGCTGGCAGGTCGATCGATGCGCTCAGCATGATAGCAAAGACAACGTAGATGCCGATCGCAGCCGTACCTTGCAACACACTCAATGCAACGAGTGAGGTGCCATTTGCTTACAAGACAGTTCCTACACCGGGCCGTCCACATCATCGATCTGGACGCCAAGCGTCTGCAGCCGCATGCGACCGGCCGAAAGCATGGCCGTCGTCTTCCTCATGAGCTTGAAGCCAAGCCTGCTTCACTCAAAAGCATTTCAGTGACTGAAGCACAAGCACAGGAGACAGACAGGCATTGCTGGAGGCACAAGATGCGTGTATGTGATCCACATGCGACGCCATTCCAAATAAAGAATGATACGATCATGATAGAGCCTTCATTGAAAATTAAGGGAAGTTTTGTGTAAAAATCATGAGGTCTGAAAGGTAGATCCAGAGCTAGTAGGCATCTGTGTCTCAGTCCCACTGAAACACAATACCCGGGCCAGCTGCACACACACATGGGCTTTGATGCCAAGGAACCCATTGTTTGGAAGCAAACCCAGCCAGCCGAAGTCGTAGCAGAGGAGCCAAGTCACTTGCGACCCAAATCAAATCTTCACGCCCTTCCCTTCCCTCCCTCCAACAAGTCATACACTTGTACATATATAAATATGTGCTACATGATCCACCACCACAACTCACTCAGCTCATCGCACTACAGAAGCAGCAGCAGCAGCACAGTTGCCTCCAAGCTCTCAGCTGATCCGACAATGGCGTTCAACCCAAACCCTCCAGGACTGGGCTTCCCCTACTTCCCTCCCAACCCTTACCTTCCAAGGCCACCGCCGCGGCCTTTCCCACCTCCCATCAGAGCCCCTCCGCCACCGCAGCGTGCTCCACCGCCGCCACAGCCTCCCCCGCCACGCCGCGCTCCACCACCGCCAGTTCTGCCCCCTCCACCGCCACGCCGCACCCCACCTCCGCCCGCTCTGCCCCCTCCACCGCCGCGCCGTGCCCCACCTCCCCCATCATTGCCTCCGCCACCGCCTCGCCGCGCTCCGCCTCCACCTTCATCGCCCCCACCGCCACCACGCCGCGCTCCACCCCCGCCATCACCACCAATCCGCCCACCGCCACCGCCAACTCCTCGCCCTCAAGCACCACCGCCGCCGCGCCCACTAGCACCGCCTCCGCCGCATATCCACCCACCACCAACACCTGTGCCGCCTCCACCTGGCCCTCCACACCACATCGTCATCATAGTGGTGTTCGTCTCACTGGGTGGCCTGCTGCTGCTTGGATGCCTCGCCGCCTTCTTCTGCTGGCACAAGAAAAAGGGGAGGAAGACAGAAAACAAGGCTGAGGTGCTCAACTACAGCGACCATGTCCATGTCCACAAAGAGACCATGTCAGGCCCCCATGGCGCCGACGTTGTCAAGCTCTCCATAGACGAGGACATCAAGTTCCAAGAGGCGGTGAAGAAGCAGGAAACCATTGGTGAATCCTCCAGCACTGCAGCAGCAGGGAAGACAGGACACCACCTCCCTTGGACCTGGCACAAGAAACATGAGAGCAGAGAAGAGAAGAAGACAGAGCTCATCAACGTCACAAAGCACAAGCATGTCGATGAGAAGATCATGCCAGGGCCACACAGCGAACAGATTGAGGTCCTTTCGGAAGATGAAGATATCAGATTTGAAGAAGCAGGCCAGAATGAAGAAGAGTTTGAGAAATCAAAGGCGCACATAACCAAGAACTGACAATATGATGCCACCGTCTGCCCAAGACTGCCGGCACACTGATGAAGGTCCTTCAGCTCGAGGCAATATCATATCCATACTCAGACACACGCACATTCACATACCATTGCATGCATTTGAGTATTTTGATAAGATTATATGTTCTTTCATGTGACTGAAATAAGGGTGTCAGACCCATTTGATTGGATTCGGTATGTAATTATTGGTCAGCAACTGTATATGAGCAGTTTATGTGTGCCAAAGAATTTCCACATGAATTTCACAAATGCACATTATGTAAATGCCGGTTAGTGGCTTCATGTTGCTTCATAATAGAGTGTGCTCATACACAACCTACTAGTCCACATTCCCCATTGTGTTAGGAGCAGGAAGAAAAATTATGGGGGACTTCGACAGAAGGTGAATTCGGCTGCACACTCAAACTTTACAGGGTAGCCTAGACATAATATCCAGTACTTGTTATAACTACGTAACACATCATAACCTAACTGCTTCAGGTACTTAGTTAATTGCGATAGGAGTAATCCGCTTCTTAGTAGGCTTACTCGATGCGCTGTTCTTTGTCGACACTGGTGGCGGGGTCACTTCGACAGCCACAGGACTGGTTACCGTCTTAACTTTGTTGTCACTGACATCCACTTCCATACTGTCTACTGCTACTGGCTTCTTGCTTTCAGAGGCCGCATTTCCTTCAACAAGCTCCCCTGTCCCTGTATTTTGAACTCTGTTAGATTTTCTTCAAGAAATTGTATGTGAAGAGTAATATTGCAAAGCATATGGCCCAGCATGCAGAGAAAAATCTGTTGTAGATTGTTACTCGAAAAAGTTTCTTTCAAATGATTGGAACAAGGACATCAAAGACCTATTTGATTGGATGTATATCGTGTTAATGTTGTAAGATTTCTGTAGATGGGTACTTTACTAGCCATCATGTCACTTATAACAATATGTGGTAGCTCCGTAGTTAACATTTAGCGCAGCGTGTGTCCCATGTGTCAAATAGAATCCCAAACATTAGATGAACAGAAAGCAAATATAGAGACTGAATTTCTTTACTGGGAACCTATAAAAGTGAGTTGCAATACTTGCAGTGACAATATAAGATCTAACAACTTAAGCTACCTGGTTAATTGCAACTGTAATAATTCATTTGTTATTAGGCTTACTCAATGTGACGTTCTCAGCCACTGTAACAGCCACAGGACTGGCTTCCACCTTAGGCTTCCTGGCACTAACATCAACCTCAATGCTATCTACAGATACAGGCTTCTTTTCACATGTCGTATTTCCTTCAGCAACTTCCTTTGTTCCTAGAGATTTATCCAGAAGTGGACAATGTTAGAAGAATATCTTCCAAAGAATCGCTTATTAAATGGTATTGGTTCAATAATCAATATATGATTGTGAATGATGCAGAGAACTACCAAACATATGCAATGGCACTGTAAGGAGAAGGTCCTGCACATCAATACATCACTTTTGTATCGATCTAATTAGCTTCATGTTATCTTGAGATACTTGTCATGTCAGAACTCAGAAAACAACAAGTGCAGGATATTCCATCAGGTGCAAGCAAAATTAATTGGTTATAATAGAGCTAGACCAGTGATTTTCCTAAGTACCACAAGTCAATATTAGTTGCCGATTACTACTTTTTGGTAAACCTACACCGAAGTCATTGTGATTGCCATACGATTCAGTCTTTAAACCTAAAACCGCTCTGAAATTCACCATAATTACACAAATGACGTATGAAGTGTTCAGAGCTGCAACATTGTAGCCAAAAATTAAATAAGGATATGGAGCGAGGAATGGGATGGATAAATACCCGGGAGGATGTGAGGCTGTCCCAGTTCCTCGTTCTCAAACTCTATTATCGTACAGTAGCCATCTCGTGATGACACTGTCAGGTACTTAGCATCGGAAGACCTGACAGAAACAGATTGCAACTTTTAGTCCCAATATACAGGTAAATGTTCAATGGATTTTACTACAAAAGCAAAACTGTAGTAGTACTCACCATGCAATATCGGTAATGGCAGCATAGTGTAGACCAGCATGTATTAGAATTGGAGGAATACTTTCAGTATCATAGACATACAGAGAGTTCAAGGTGGCGACAGCAAAAACAACTCTATAAGGAAGCTTAAAGAAACCATCTGCAAAATTGGCATTGTGATTCAGATTTAAAAACAGACAACCTTGAGGACCTCAAAGCAAAGCAAATCTGACATAAAAAGGATGTACCTGAGTTAGAACCACGTGGTTTGAATAGAACAGGGCAGAATCTCACTGCTACTATAGCTTTGCTTGCCCCGGGAAGTTGTATTGCAGGTCTGCAATGCCAAAGAAAGTTACTAATATATCTTACTCTAATGTGCAGTAAATTGATCTACAATTGCAGAAAGTTAGAGATAATGATTCTCTGATCCTCCATTTATTGCAGTATCTTATTTTGAGTACAAGTTGAATTTGACCAAATCAATCCTTCTGTTTATATGGCAAGAGTTCTCATATTGGTTACGTCAAGTAACAGTTCTCATAGACTCATACCTTGAGAGGTCGCGCCTTGACATTATATAAGCAGTATTAATCACTTCAGTGGAGTGTTTTGAAACACCTGAAAAAACCAGGAAAAATACAGAAACTTATTTAGGGAGACTTTGGAATTTTCTGAAAATAGGATAAAATTGTAGCAGCCAGATAACATAATTTCCAATCTTAAGAACCAGGGATATTATGTGGATGACTTGAGGTGAAACGATAGCTACTATTGCTAACAGGAAAACAATTTATACCTGCTGGCAGTACTAGAAAAGATCCATCAGGCGACCAAGCCAACCTCCGAAAAAAAGACGGCAGCGTCTCATCATGAAACAAATGAGACTTCACTGGCGTCTGCAAGGTAGAGGATTATATTTCTTTTGTTCAAACTCAATTAGCAGTCAAATGCAATAGCAAAGAGCAGACATACCTTTGATTCATCGTTACTCGGATATTCTACCTTCACCAGTGTATGCTGACAAACAAAGTTCACCTTGTCTGCGTTCTTTGATTTGCCTTGAGGCTTATTTGCATATATCTTACAGGTCCTGTCAGAACTCATTGAAGCTATATACTGTCCCAGAGGATCCCATGCCACACCCTGAACATAATGTAGATGCCCCTCTAACTTTTGCTGCACTATGCCTGAGAACAACATCAGGCACAAACCATATAAGGCACTATAGAGACGATGGAGCCACGAACAAGAGATTTCTTAGTGCAGTGTGAATTACCTTTATTAGCGTCCCAGATTATGCAGGTGTTGTCAACCGACGAAGAGATAAGGAATGCGCTATCATGCGACCAATGTAGGTCAAGAACATCCTTGTGATGGAACCTGACAAATAAATAGTGCCCTTACGGTTTAGCAAGATTCCAAAGAAGAGGCTGATTTAAGAAATGCCTTTCTTTGTCCTTTTTTTTTTTTGGCTTGAGAGTAGTACTCACAGTAACGTCTTGTGAATTTTCCATGCCTCGCCGTCCTCGGTGGAATGCAATTTCCACAGGATAATACCGCCACCTGTATATTGCAAATCACGACAAGTATCAGAAACCTAGACACACAAAAACCCATCTAAGATCTAGCGTGCATTAAATGAGAAATTAGATTGACATGGTCAGCACGACAATTAGCAGAGCCCGGATACAACATTATGCATGTTCGGCACTCTTACTAGACAATTGGAGGAAACAAAAACTAATATGACATTGGCATAAAGTCCTAATGTAGATGAAATGCCAAATTGAGCATTCAATCATTTCAAATTTTCAATTGAATAAAGATAGTCTAAACTGATTCTGACTTGACATATATTCGTAAATTCCAAATTGAGCTTACCATCAGCACCGGAGGCGAGATATCCCCCTGCATGAAACCAGGGCAGGAAGCAGCATTAGTACGGCTGTGCAAAGACTCAAAGGGACTTTATATGTACTCAATTTTGCATAAAAAAACAAGAAAACAAAAAAAAATGAAGAGGGGCAAATTGGGTGGCTAAAGGAGCAGAAATCAGGGTACCGGAAGGGGAGAAGCGGAGGACGTTGACCGCGGAGCTGTGCGCGGTTCCGTTGGGGACGAGGCCGCTCTGGAAGGTGGCGGTGGGGAGCTTGCTCTCCGAAGCATCCGAGGCTATGACCCAGATCTGCAAAAGCCGAAATGCAGCGGCATCGGTGAGGAAATGGAAATGCGAGGGGAGAAATCTCGCGGGGGCACCAAGGCGGTGAATGGCGGTAGAGGATAGGGGAGGAAAGGAGATGGAGGTGGAAGGGGACCTTGACGTCGTGGTCGGCGCCGGCGGTGGCGAGGCGGCGGGAGGCGGGGTGGAAGTCGAGGCTGAGCACCGGCTGCAGGTCGTGCCAGTTGATCTGCACCGTCCCGCCCCGCATCTTGCTCACCCCCGTCCTCCTCCTCGATCGATGGATTCCTCCGCCGCGTTCGCCCCCAATCACTCTCTCCTCCTGCTTGGTGCGCGCGCTTTCTCTCTCTAGGGTTTGGTTTAGTTTTTGGGGAGGTTGTCACGGCGGGAAAAGGGAGGCGATTAGGCGCGCGCCTCCTTGCCCGTTCTTTTTTTTTTTTTGAGAGAGGGTTTCTTGAACTGGGCCTTATTTTCCAGTGGGCTCATAAACGGCGGCCTTCCAAATTCCATTGAATATTGCTTCTGGGCCGTAATTTGTGGGCTGTTTGGATGTGATTGATTCATGGGCGGCTATACAATAATACAAGTGTTTCTCAAAAAAAAATACAATAATACAAGTAATACAACGATATCCTTCTCAGGAAGAAAAAACAATGTCATTCTAATAAAAGGAAAAAAAGATAATACAATGAAAACTGTTTTAATGTAGAAACAAAATTTTTTGATTATGTGCAATTTGTGCACGAATGCAGGGATTTTTAGTGTAGAAGTTCTTAATTTAGCCAAGGTAGCATGCACGGTTGGGAAAGGCCGACACGTCTGGTTGGGCTCACCCCCTATTTTCATGAATATAAACGTTGCTACTGATGATGAATAAATAACTATCTTCCTCTATAAAAATATTAAGACAGCTATATCAGGTTGCTCCAGTTGCATCTTACAAAATTATTATTTCCCCAAAAGAAAATTAGGTACTGCATCAAACATTTATTTTTTTTGTTAGTATAAAAATTAAAGAAAAAATACCTAAAAGAAAAATGAAGCATATTCTTAGGGCCTGTTCAGTTGGCTGGGCTGGCCGGCTGATCTGGCTGGGCTGGCCAGCTAGGCCCACCAGTCAGCCTCTCATTCTAGCTGCCGAAAGGCTCCAGCTCCAGCCCCAGCTGTGGCTGAACCAAGCATCCAAACAGGTCCTTATAAAAATAAAATGTATAAAATAAATTTAGAGCCCAAAGAATAAGGAAAAGACTCATGGTGTCTCTGAGGTAGGTCTGTGGTGTTTTTTTTTCTTTTTAAATAAGGAAGCTGAAAATGTCTATGTGTGGGGTGACAAAACAATTTGACATGAACTAAACCCTTTGGATGAGTGCCTATCCTACGATTCCTACCCTGTCCAAGTGGGCTGCTAGACAATGCAATGGATGAATGGATATACATGGTAGTAGCCATCAGTCAAGTCGCAGCAGAGGCCACTACACGAGCTAGTAATAGCTTCACTAGCGTCATCAGTTTTTCAGCATCAAAATCTTGCCTGCAAAATCAACAAAATCGTTGCACACTACATAGGCTGAGATGGATCACACTTCACACTTAGACCCTATTTCTTTCTCTTTTTTTTCGCTTGCAAATTGACTGGATTGCGGTTGTTACAATCCGTAAGAAAATGTTACAAGTCTGCAAGCTAAAGCAATGCAAATTTGTAGAAGATGTAATAAAAAAATAAAGAACAGAAAAGGGCAAAGAAAGAGTAAGTGGCCAGCAATAATCCTAAAATGCACTCACTTGGCTACTGACTAGATTAGCTTATTGGCGCACATGTAGACACCTGAAAAAGAGATACTATGGATTAAAATTAACAGCAGGTGCGCTGTGTCTTGAGGCTGAAATGGATGGACGACGGCTGCTGCAGCCTGCAGGCAGCCTCTGAATCTGCACGTGCTTAAATACTGCATCCACGCAACAGTGGATGGACCGGCCCAGTACTGTTCACATAAACTTACATTACTCACCAGTACTTACTGTTACCCTCGCTAAAAATAATATAAAACAATATCACTATATCAGCTATCCGGTTTCTATTAATCCAGAAAGAACAATTCCCTTCTTCCTCCATACTATCAGAAAAATGATGATCATTTACTCCCTTTTTGGGATGATAAAACAGATTAATGACGTGGCATCAGATATTGTCGGTAAGACTAGATTTTCTTGAGATATATGATACGAGTACCATAGAGTGGTAGTTTTTTTTAGATATATGATACTATAGTGGTGCACTACTGCCTGGCCTAGTACACTAGTGGACTTCTAGATGGGTGGATGGATGCACATGGTGGTAGGCATCCATCACCTAGCAAATTAAATCACACCACACGACCAATATGATGAAGATAATATAGCATACGACATATATAATATAATTATAGATAAGAAAAATTGTTGCGCAATGACAACATGATAATAATGTGGGTACATAAAACATGAGCTAGCTAGTAAAAGCTAGCTTCATCTAGCTAGCACTATAACGGTCCATTTTATATAGGAAATGTTATTTACAATTATTGTCGGCAAACAAAATCGTTGAACACTACAGAGATAATGCGTGCACTATCTACCAGGATGATGAGATGTATGCAGTAAAAAGAGCAGGAAAGGACAAGAAAAGGCGCCAGAGGGAAACTAAGTAGTGGCCAACACTCGTAATATAATTGCACTCAGTAGCTAGCTATCCTGGAGCATTGGGCATTTAAAAACCCTGGAAAATTTAGCTAGACCACCTGGAAAAAGATAAAGCTACTACGAATTATATATAAAACTTATTGGTATTGCCTAAGGTGCCGACGAAATCCTAAGTAGCTAGCTAGACCACCTGAAGAAGGTGATCGATCGATATGATGTACCCTACCTGACAAGGTTTATACTGGTACCGATTTCACCTACAAACAGTACTGTAGCACGAGCTTGCATGTGACCTACTATCAAGGAGCATATATTGAGAATCAAATCAAAGCAAGAAGCAGATAGTCCATCATGACAAGTAAATCGAACTACTAAAGCTAGCATTGTTTGTGATAATTAAAACAGTACACAACTTGCATCCGTCGCATTGCCAGATCGATCGAGTGATTAAGACGACAACGTAGCTACTTAACCTGACGAATCAACAAGTAGCCAGAGCCAGCCATGCGACTTCCAGAGGTTTCCTCGTCGCATGCAGATGACGAGTTGTGGTGAGCTAGCCTACGTGTTTAATTTGGTTGACCATTTTGCGCATTGCATTGGCACACAGATTGTTATTTTTGAGAGGGATCCTACCGGATTTTGCCGGACTCGACACAAGACTCGAATGTCCATGATGTGTATCTTTCTTGCCTCGTCGTAGTCGGCATGCATCGTACGCGTCTGCACAACCACCATATACTCTAATACATACTTTTTCTGCTCCACTGCCACTACTGTCGCCGTCGCCGTTTGATGAGGGAATGAAAAAGCAATGGAAATATATAACTAAAACACACATGCAATAGTCAAACACACTTGGAGAGAGATGTGATCCTAATCCTATAGAGTTATATGTAGTGGGTGTCGAGGAAACGAGGAGCAGTGATCACTGATGGACCAGTGAAGAAGCATGCGTGTATCCTCGTGTGTACTCGGTCATGAATTTGATGGGCCAATTAAACAGCAAGCACAAAGGAATTGAGACTCGGCATCTTCATTACCCCAGCAGCTAGCTCCACTATACTATAATTAGCTAGGGGACACGCAAATAATAGGCTATCATGGACTAAGCACTAAGTAGTACTAAGTGGACATGATTGTATTAATTAATTAACTTCTGCTACCAATATGCAATCTACCTTATATTACTCGATCATCAGGTGGTACCATGCATTCACACGAGGAACACACGGTTCCATGTTCTCACAATCTGGAAGTTCAGAAAGGAATAAACTACATGCATGCATGGTAATAGCTAATATATATAAAGTGAGAAAAATTAACAAAGTGACCTCGCGTTGTCAAGTAACAGTACGTGGATAATTCCTAGCTACTCGTTCCTTCGTTGAGGGCAACGCGACCTTATTAGCTTGCTCGCCAAATTTAAAGGAGGTCGTCTTTGCTTTCATCGCAATCCACCCCTTCGTATAATCAAGTCCAAGAGAAATAAATAAATATCATACTACAACGCATAAAATCAGCTTGGCTAAAAGAATTTTTCGTTTCCGAAATATGGATTGCCAGAGTACATGCATGGATACAATCAGACAAACAAACCTGTTTATCCCAAGCAGATTTTGCCTAAAAATTAAAGCTATGGTGTAGCTGGTTAGGCACCAAGGAAACCAAGAAAGTGCAGCACACGCCATGGTGGTCATGGTGGACTGATCTTCCACTCCACTTGCTGTGTGCTGCGCTGGAGTCAACATTGACAGGCAACAAATCGATCCATCGTCTCCTCCTATAAAACCCCATCACCCTCTTGCATCCTCACTTCACTCACTCCAACACAAGCCAGCCACATCTTCTCTTCACAGTTCATTCCTGCAAATAGCAAGCTATTGCAAAGATCATATCGAGCAACACAGATCATCGAGCTGAGCTAGCATAGCAAAGCATTGGCGGCGGCGGCGTCCAAGACGATGGCAACCACCAACAAGGCGTTCTCGGCGTTCCTCATAATGGTGTCCCTCCTTCCCCTCTCCACCTTCGCCTCCCGCACCTCCGGCGCGCACCACGGCCACTCCGGCCACGGCCCCAAGCTGCACTCACCACCACCATCTCCTCCAACTCCGGCGTCACCTCCCACCCCCGCCGCGCTGGTCCGCTCCACCTGCAACTCCACAACCTACCCCGACCTCTGCATCTCCGCTCTCGGCGCCGACCCATCCAGCGCCACCGCCGACGTGCGCGGCCTCTCCTCCATCGCCGTCTCCGCCGCCGCCACCAACGCCTCCGGCGGCGCCGCCACCGCCGCCGCGCTCGCCAACGGCACCACCGGCGCGGCGGCCAACGCGCAGGCTACACCGGCCGCTGACGCCACCGTCCAGGCGCTGCTCCGCACGTGCGCCGCCAAGTACGGCGCCGCACGCGACGCGCTCGCCGCGGCGAGGGAGTCCATCGCCGGGCAGGACTTGGACTTCGCAGCGGTGCATGTCAGCGCCGCCGCTGAGTACCCGCAGGTTTGCAAGGCTCTGTTCCGGCGGCAGAGGCCAGGGCAGTATCCGGCGGAGCTCGCGGTGAGGGAGGAGGCGCTCGGACAGCTCTGCTCCGTCGCGCTCGACATCATCGCGCTCCTCTCTAGCAGTCCAGCACCATCAAGATAGATATTTAGATATATATAAATATATAGCTGATCGATCCGATTCTGAATGGCAAGTGTTGCAACCGGTCGAGATCGTTACCCCAACGCCAGTTACGCGAGGCAGAGTACTGTAGTGACTAGTCTACGGTTGTGTAAGGACGAGACGAGTCTCGCGTTAATTAGTTTATGAGTTTGGCAAGTATATATGTTAGTACTATACAGTATGTTACTACTTGAGCACTTTTTAAACTGTATGTACGTACCCCGCCTATAATCCATTTAATTTTGAGTTACTGCCACTGCACTTTGGGTTTTTCTTAGGTGGTATGGAAGCTAAGAGAGAGAGACCAGGGCCGGTCCTGAGTTTTCAGGGACCCAGGGCGAAACTTACGTTGAAGGCCCCTTAGATTAAGAAACATTAAGTTTATTTGTAGTATATATTTACATATTCTAACAATAGCATACATGCTGCATCTAACCAGTTCTATTTAGATTTTTTTTAAAAAAGAATTGACACTAAAAAATCGTTTGGATCTAATTTGTGTACAAGAATGAAAGAATATACCCTGGTAAACTAAATGCTAATCTTATCAGTTGGAAACTATACTTTTTCCTTGGCCATTAGTGGCCCAAGGATGGATCGGAGTGGAGATGAACTATTGAATGGGTGATGGGATACTCGGACAAATTGTTTGCATGATTTATTGGCACTTAATTATATATATAGACTATTTATATGAAGTACATGGCTTGGGGGGCCCTGGGAGGTTGCCCCGGGTCCTTGCACTGCAGGACCGGCCCTGAGAGAGACGTGAGAAAAAAGAAACGAGCATTGCTTGTTACTAACAAACGTCTCTTTCAATAATAACAATGGATGATTGGGGTTATCATTGATTTGTTTTGCGCACAAAATTAAATTACTGATGAGTTGTAAAAGCTAAGCTAACGAGCAAGTAAAAAGGGGCTGCTGATGACAGGAAAAAATATATAAGTGGTGAACACTCCTAAAATTATTCACTCACATCAGAAAAAGACGTCACTAAAAGCAGGTGATGTGATATGCATATTGATCAAGTTATATAAAGAAGAAAAGAGGATAAGACGAAAGTAACTCTGAAATGACCACATACCACTCTTTCTTCTAAGGTTGCTAGCTGAACACAGGCCTCGATAATTTTTTCCTCATAATATAATCAGAGTATCAGATATACAGATACAGTCTGGTATTGTTCTTAATTGATTTTTTTTTCAGTCACAGCCATCAGTGGTAGAATAAGTTGGCGACACCTTTTGATTGAGCAGGCAACCAGGCACATGTAGCAGTTTAAAAGGTCCTTGGGCAATATGTATTCATTTTCCTGAATTATTTGATCAAGCATGAGCAAGCATATACTGTCCTTGGGCTGGTCGGACTTCAAATCTTCGGCGGCGGCTGCAGCTGCAGCTGCAGTTGCAATTCATCATCATCTGTTTACCTCTGTGATCTCCATGATATGGAACGAAAATGACGAAGGAGCTCGATCCACTACCGAACAACTAATGCGCTCAAATTGATCGATTAATAAATTGTAGTGTAGTTGTTCTCTTAAGCCGTAGCTAATAAGTAATAATTAACGACCTAGCTGGCAAATTACTGAGTAGGCAGAGCCAGACATGCCAGTTCGAGAGATTTCCTCGGAGATGTGACCCCCAGCAGCAGCAGACATGGTCGACATGTACTACAATGTCTTGTGTTGCCGGAAAGAATTCAGACTTGGGATCGAGGAAGCCTACCGGATTTTGCCAGACTCCATCACAACCAACATCATCGACCATCTCGTGGTCGTCCTTCCCTACACAGGCGTTTGCACACCACCGTATGCTTTGTCTGCTGGGGAATTGCCACCACTTGCACTGCTGCAGCTGGAAAGCAACGTACGCAAAGTCGCAAAGCATGCAGCCTCTCTGCAATAGTCAAACAGTTGATATTCAGTTTAGTGAGTGAGTGAGTGGAGTGAAGCTGGTAGGAAACCAGCAGCTTGCAGCTGTGAAGGGTGACCATCAGCTCCTCATCCTGTCAAGGAAAAGAAAAATGCATGGAACAGGCGGCAGTCCAAGACACAGCATCTTTTCAGTTCAGCACTACCATTGCATCAGTACACAAGGGCAAATCCAAAATGTAGCCTATCATGGACTAAGCACCAAGGGCACCCTTTACATTAGTGTGGTTCCAATTGAACGTGCTACCAACCTAGGAGGCACCCTCACGAGAAACACGGCCCATATTCATCGATGATCGATCAGTACTTACTTACAAGAACAAGAAATGGGGGCGAGATATGATGACTACTATGTGAAAAAAGAAGGGCTAGTGCCCTTGCACTGTCGAGTAAAAGTGGCTGCCGAGCTAATTGTTGACAGCAACCTGAGACTTTTGCTTGCCAAAAGGCACACTCTTGATTTGTTTTTGGGTACCAGTATGCATCGTGTGATCTCCAAGCAAAAACATGTAGTTCATATATCATTTTGCTTGCGACAGTCAACCATCTCTTAATTAAATTAAATGGTTTACATGACTTCGCTTTAGATTCAACATAACTCCTGCCCTCCCTCAACAATACTTTTTTTAAAACAATCGTGCCTAGCTAGTGTGTGGTATGTAATTTAATCTAGCTAGCCATGCACCAATATAATGCACCGAAGAGCATGTACTGTTAGTGGCTTGCTGTAATGCTGTTGCCACATGTCACCCTTGTTAGCAAATAATGCGAAAACAAGATCGAACACGAGACACGATTTTAACGTGGAAAACCCTTGCGGGAAAAAACCACGGGCGCCAGCCAGCAAGAACTTCAATATGTGGAAGAGTCAGGGTTACAACGCCGTAGCGACGGCTTACAAGAATAAAATAGAATACTAGGTGGACACCCCCAGTAGCGACCTGGGCCTAATGGGCCTTTGACTTGTGATGGAATTGGATCACAACTCAACAAACTCCACCTTGAGACAAATTTCATCTTGTAGCATAATCAACACCTTCATCTTGAAACAATAAAGAAAATACTTCTGGCGCCAAATAGCCTCTTGGGCTAATCCATCAAACCAACTAAGCTTGAGCATAGCTCAAACTTAGCAACCGGGACTGGCTTTGTCAACATATCAGCAAGATTATCATGAGTGCTAATCTTGCATACCTTTAACTTGCCCTTCTCAATCTCATCACGGACAAAGTTATACTTGATATCAATGTGCTTAGTCCTCTCATGAAACATCTGATCTTTAGTGAGAAATATTACACTTTGACTATCAGAAAACAGGTTAACACAAGATTTAACTCCACAAAGCTCAGCAAACAAACCCTTTAGCCAAATCAACTCTTTGCATGCTTCACAAATAGCCATGTACTCAGCCTCAGTAGTAGACAAAGCAACAACAGACTGCAAAGTAGCCTTCCAACTCACAGCACAACTGCCAACAGTAAAGACATAACTTGTGAGTGACCTGCGCTTGTCCAAATCACCAGCATAATCTGAATCAACATATCCAACGAGCCCCTTATCTGTCCTACCAAACTTCAGACAAAAATCTGACGTGCCTCTGAGGTATCTGAAAATCCAATGAACAACCTTCCAGTGTTCTTTACCAGGATTAGCCATGTATCTACTAACCAAACTCATAGCATATGATAAATCTGGACGAGAGCAAACCATAGCATACATCAGAGAACCAACAGCACTAGAATACGGAACTCTTGACATGTATTCAACATCTTCAGCTGAACTAGCACACTGCTTAGCTGACAACTTAAAATGCGGTGCAATAGGAGTACTAACCGGCTTAGCATCATGCATGTTGAAACGCTGAAGAACCTTCTCAATGTAACTGTGCTGACTAAGAAACAACAAACCAGCAGAACGGTCTCTAGTAATTTCCATACCTAGAATTTTCTTAGCAGCACCAAGGTCCTTCATATCAAACTCACTGCTCAACAATTTCTTCAACGCAGTGATCTCTCTGCTACTCTTGGCAGCAATTAGCATGTCATCAACATATAACAGCAAGTATATAGGTGATCCATTAACAGTCTTCATGTAAACACAACTATCATATTGGGATCTTTTAAAGCCATGTGACAACATAAATGAATCAAACCTTTTATACCACTGACGGGGAGATTGCTTCAAACCATACAAGGACCTTTTCAACTTGCACACATAATTCTCCTTGCCTGGTACTATGAACCCCTCAGGTTGGTCCATGTATATCTCCTCCTCAAGCTCACCGTGCAAAAATGCAGTCTTTACATCTAACTGCTCAAGCTCAAGATCATGTGATGCAACAATACTGAGGAAAGTGCGAATAGAGCTATGCTTCACAACGGGAGAGAATACCTCATTATAATCAACGCCAGGAATTTGACTGTACCCTTTTGCTACTAACCTTGACTTAAATCTAGGAGGCTCACTAGGAGACAAACCCTCCTTTCTCTTGTAAAGCCATTTGCAACGGACAGTCTTCTTCCCCTTTGGCAATGGAACAACCTCCCAAGTACAATTCTTCTCGAGAGATTGCATCTCCTCCTGCATAGCTGAAATTCACTTCTCACGATTACCACAATCAATAGCTTCTCTATATGTTGCTGGCTCATAAGTGCTATCAACCTGTTCAGCACAACTCAAAGCATAATAAGTCATATTGCATTCTTCAATAAGACGGGGTTTAGGTCCACAACCCCTCTTTTGCCTGCGATGAGCAATAGGGACATCCTCCTCTAGCTGCAAAACAGGAGGTGATTGCTGAACATCATCACTATGAGCTTCATCATCAACAACATCACCCACGGTCTCCACCTGCACTGGTTCCTCATCAATAACATGCTCCACCTGCACACTGACATGCTGCAATTCTCTTGCTGAATTTTCTGGAACATGATCCGAGGACAATTTATCAGTAAACATCACAGATTCATTGAAAACAACACTCCTGCTCATGAAAGTCTTTCCTGTTTCGGGATTCCATAATTTGTAGCCTTTAACTCCCGAACCATAACCAAGAAACAGACATTTAATAGCTCTATGCTCTAATTTACCATTGTCAACATGAGCATAAGCAGTGCAGCCAAAAACTTTCAATTGTGAATAATCTGCAGGTGTACCAGACCATACCTCAATGGGTGTTTTCTTATTAAGTGGAATAGAAGGCGACCTGTTTATCAAGTAACAAGCAGTGTTCGCAGCCTCTGCCCAAAAACGCTTATTCATCTTAGCGTTGGACAGCATACAACGGGCCTTCGATATGATGGTTCTGTTCATGCGCTCAGCCACACCATTCTGCTGAGGTGTGTACGGGATGGTGTAATGCCTAACAATGCCTTCTTGCCTGCAATAATCATCAAAAACATCCGAACAGAACTCTCTACCATTATCAGTACGAAGTACTTTTACCTTCTTCTCAGTTTGCCTTTCTATCATGGTCTTCCACTCTTTAAAAGCAGCAAAGGTATCATCTTTATTTTTCATAAAGTAAGGCCATACTCTTCTAGAGTAATCATCGATAATGGTAAGCATGTAACGAGCACCACCAAGAGAAGGCTTACGGGAAGGACCCCAAACATCAGCATGTACATAATCAAGAGTACCTTTGGTGGTGTGAACAGAGGTATTGAATTTTACCCTCTTATGCTTCCCAAAAATACAATGCTCGCAGAATTTCCTGCCACTCAAAGTACAGCCAGGGAGAAGGTCTCTCTTCATCAATTCTGCCATGCCAAGTTCACTCATGTGTCCAAGACGCATATGCCAAAGGTCAGTCTCTGCATTAGTGTCAGCAGCAGCAGCAGCAGTGGAAACAGAACCACCATGCAAAGTTTTACCTCTAAGGACATATAAATTTGCAGAATTCTTATCACCAATAAGCCAAACAAGAGAACCCTTTGATACCTTTAAAGCTTCATTACCTCCGGAGTATTTGAAACCTCTTTCATCAAGTGTGCTGATCGAAATAAGATTTCTGGTCATTGTTGGTATGAACCTCACATTCTCCAGAGTGCGAATCGTCCCATCATGAGCCTTGATCTGAACAGAGCCAATGCCCACAATCTGACACGGATTATCATCACCCATACGCACAACATCTCCATTCTGCACAGGTTTATAAGAACTAAACCAATCTCTGTTAGTGCAGATATGAAATGAACATGCAGAATCCAGAATCCATTCATCACGACCAGAAACACAAGCAGCAACAGCCAGACAATCTCCAGACTTAGAACCCTCACTAGCAGAGACAACAGATGCCTTACAATCAGGATTATTCTTCCTCTTCTCCTTATTCCGAAGTATAAGGCAATCCTCAATAAAATGAGTCTTCTTCTTACAATACTTACAGAACTTCTTGGTGGTGGGTTTTCTGGACTTGGAACGGCTTCTACTCTTATCACGCTCGTTGCCATCATTGGAGTATCTCTGCTCAGGTCTGCCTCTAACATGCAGTGCATCGCCCTTGGAGGACGACAACCCATCATTGTGCACCATGCCTTTCATTTTCTCCCTGGATTGGAGTGCCTCATAAACATCCGCTAGGGTTAGTTCATCACGGCTCAAAAGTATGGTGTCACGAAAATTGGCATAGGAATTTGGCAGAGAACATAACAGTAAGGGGCCTAAGTCTTCATCCTCATACTTAACCTCCATCGACACTAGGTCGGCAACGATCTCCTTGAAAACAGATATGTGGTTCAATACCGAACCACCCTCCTGCATCTTGAGCGTGAACAACTTCATCTTCATATGCATCTTACTGGTTAGATCCTTAGACATACAGATCGATTCCAGTTTGAGCCATAAATCTGCAGCGGTCTTTTCCTTCAGACACTCTTGCAAGATATCATTAGACAGATGGAGCTGAATTAGAGAGAGAGCCTTACGATCCTTCCGCTTCTCCTCAGGAGTCCACGGAGTCTTCTTCTGATCCTCCTTGCCGAAACTTTCCAGCGCCTCATCGAGATCATTCGACTGCGCCAGAACGGCCCGCATCTTCACTTGCCACAACGAGAACCTCGTGCCATGATCCAGCAGCGGTAGGTCAAACTTCATAGAAGCCATTGCAAAGAAAAATAACCAGGAGAAAATAATCTGCAGTAATAAATCTAGGTTCGTTACTGTGTAACCCTAGCAAAACCTGCAGCCTGCGTAACTGATAACCTCCTCGTAACTTTGCGTGTGCACGTAGCAGAACTGGCTAATTGAATTTCTTCCGATGCTTTCACGGAGGCAAAAACTGACGGGCTGCCCTGTTGCCTCGATCCGCAGGCAGCAGCAAACGATGACAGCAGCAAGTCGAACTCCACTCGGCGTTGAAAATATAGCAGATCGATTCGAAGCCAATCAACAGCGGCGACGGCAACAAAACTCCACCCAGAAAACGTAACCTCGGAGCAGATCGATCCAGCACCGAGAACGACGTCGAACTGTTCCACCAGGGACAGAGCGGCGGCGGCGGCAGAACAAGGGGAAACCCTATTTTTTTAACAAATCAAATCTCGTACCTGGCTCTGATACCACTTGTTAGCAAATAATGCGAAAACAAGATCGAACACGAGACACGATTTTAACGTGGAAAACCCTTGCGGGAAAAAACCACGGGCGCCAGCCAGCAAGAACTTCAATATGTGGAAGAGTCAGGGTTACAACGCCGTAGCGACGGCTTACAAGAATAAAATAGAATACTAGGTGGACACCCCCAGTAGCGACCTGGGCCTAATGGGCCTTTGACTTGTGATGGAATTGGATCACAACTCAACAACCCTGCTTGTGCACCACCACATTCTAATTCAATGTCACTTTGCTTATTGCACATGCAACATCAATAGCTCCAAAACCCTACACTTATATATATTCTAGAAGACATCTAGAATGAGAGCCAGCATTGGAGTGAAGCGTCCACCAGAACGGGGCGATGGAGGTGCACGAATACTAATCAAACGAGAAACTTTATTTCTAATGTCAATTATTCACAAATTAGAAGTTAAAGAAAAAATGTGTAGGAATTATATAGTTGAGAAAATCGGTATATTTTATTTTCGATGGAGAAAGGGGGGAATCAAAATATCAAAAAATGATTTGTGTTATTTAATTTTTTCAATACAACAGAAACTTGTGACAATTAACTAAATGATTTTTTTTCTCTCGCACTGTGAAGTTAAAGTGGATAATGCTATTTGCCTACTTGTCTCACAACAACTTTTTTTTTTTATCAAGACTCAAGATCTTTATATAATGGATCCAGCAGAGCTGCGGATCAAAATCTCCATAACAAAAGCTGGGAGGGATCAAGCCAAACACGCGGCTCATCCAGGTCCCTACTCACACTGAAACGAACAAGCTCGTGTGCCACAACATTGCATGAGCGATTACAATGGCATATAGCCTGAACTTCAAAATCTACTAAAAGCAATTGTCTAGCTTCCCGAAATAACCAGCCACACAGGCTCAGATCGAAAACATCACTCGTCAGAGCCTTCTGCAAATTCAGAGTCGGTTTCTAGCACAATGCGAGATATGCCCAACTTGGTTCACAACAACTTGACTTTGCTTAGCTTTTCAAAAGGTAGTTTTTTTTTTGCTTTTTTTTTGTGTGTGTTTCAGTCTACAAGCAAAATTGTGGTATATATATTGTCTACAACTAAAACTTTATCATTAAACAATATCTGAATAAATTGTATATATGAACCTAGACTATCCATGGCTACAACTTGGCAAGCGTTATAACTATATAGCACTGTCTCCTTATGCTCGAAGCCCAATGACTATCTCTGGGTGTAGTGATATCATGCATTTTATTACACAAACAACTTTTGCGTGTCAAATTCAATATTGGGACTTCAATGTACTTCTGGATGGATTTGAGGCACCGGTGTGGGGTTATGGTATCTTGCAACGGAAATTTTCTGCCGACACTTTTTGCCAGGGCCGGGCGGGCATAAATGGAGGCCCTGTGCTAAACTTTAAAGTGAGACATATTGTAGCTGTTCTCTCGGAGCAATTTATCCGTATGTTGCGTCCAAAATTAGTCCGGCTAGGATCCTTTACGCTTATGAAATTACGCTAATCCAATCGGGGTTCCGTGTCAAAAGTCAAATGACCGGGGAATATGAGCCACTTGTGGGCCATGAAGCCAGTGGAGAGACGCCTGCTTTTTGCATATGCAGAAATAAAGAGATTGTCCAAACGATAAGTGACAACATAAAAGGCAATATATTGGTGTTGTCTCCTGAATTTTCTTCATATTAATTATTGGTAGACCTGCCCTTATTGTGGGTATGCAAAATATCATGACAACTTCTAGAAAGAAAGGGGGTAATCTTTTTTGTATATGTATAGATGTGAAAATCCCACGCAAATTCCAAATTTTTTTAGCTTGTTCAAACACAAGCTAAACAAGTATGACATCATCTGAAGAAAGAATGTGTGGTTCTGTTTCTGTATTGTCTTTATTTGTAACAGGCAACTGGAAGAAACTATAGGCATTCGTATGGTCTCTTCTTGGGTTTATTTATTACAATCTTTGTATCCTCTTTGATCTCTGTAGAAAAAGTCAACATCAGGGTCTCGATTTATATATGAACAAATTCTTCTAAGGAATAATATTTATTAAGGGGAATACCTGATATATACAGATTAAAATTACATGCATTTTCCCATACAAATAGCACAAAACACCCCTAATCTTTATCACAAAGCTAAAGGGGAATTAAGGTGACGGCAAGCTGACATAGTGAAGTGCCGATCCGATCCTTACTAACCAGCAGGGGTAGGCGGGGTCGGGTAACTTCGATTACGTAACAAAAGTTGACATAAAAACGCGGTAATCAGCTTTTGACTACAAGAAGGTCCATTATTTCTAGTCCTAGAGTCTATGCATGGAATGGACGGTCAAACATAATAGATGTATGGATCAATACAGCTAGATTATGTGCCTAACAAGCCTAGTAGTGTGTAACAGCCCATATATATATGGTAGCTAGTTAAGCACTTAGAAAGGAGGAACCAAAGTATACACGGCACGGCGGTCGTTGTGGACTTGTGCACTGACGAAGCCGGCCTGTTGGAGTCAACAATGGCAGCCAACAACGCTTGATCTCTCCTATAAAACCCCATCACCGGTTTTGTATCCTCCAAATCTCCAACACACACAAGCAGAAGTTCCACAGAAAGCTCATCACTCTTCACCCAGACCCCTCCATCGTCGTCGATCCCGTGGTGATTGATCTCTAGCTAGCAAAAGCTCCCATGGCAACCACCACCAAGGCACTGATGCTCCTCTTCATGGCGCTCCTCCCTCTCACCACCCTCGGTTCCCGCTCCGGGCCGTCCCCACACCACAGCCACAGCCCCAAACGCCCATCGCCTCCGCCGCCTTCTTCTTCTTCCCCTCCGCCTCCGCCGCCATCACCGGCACAACCGACCACGCTGGTGCGCGCCACCTGCAACTCCACAACCTACCCCGACCTATGCATCTCCACGTTGCTCGCCGACCCATCCAGCGCCACGGCCGACGTGCGCGGCCTCTCGGCCATCGCCATCACGGCGGCCGCCGCCAACGCCTCCGGCGGCGCCGCCACGGCCGCCGCTCTGGCGAACGCCAACGTGAACGCCACGGCGAACGCCTCGTCGGGCGACGACGCCACCGTGCAGGCGCTGCTGCGCACGTGCGCCGCCAAGTACGGCGATGCCCGGGACGCGCTCGCGGCGGCCAGGGGGTCCATTGCCACGCAGGACTATGACTACGCGTCGGTACACGTCAGCGCCGCCGCTGAGTACCCAAGGGTGTGCAGGGTGCTGTTCCAGCGGCAGAGGCCCGGCGCTTACCCGGCTGAGCTGGCCAGCAGGGAGGAGGCGCTCCGGCAGCTTTGCACCGTGTCGCTCGACATCATCACGCTCCTCTTCAACAACAACAGCAACTAATCTAAAAAGAAAAAACAGCAACTAGCTTAGGATCGATCGAGATGATGATGATCCATTGATCCCATGAATGCATGCATGCAAGACGGCGCAAGAGAGTGATATATACTGGAGTATACCGTAGTACAGTAGTAACAACCTTAATTAGTTGCTACCTTATTACTTGATTCATTATTAGTTCATGACTTCATCATGTCCTATGTATAAGTAGATAAGTGTAACTAGTCTCCTGAGTCCACGTGTAATGACACGGGTCTCGTGTTTACGGTTTTGGTGTACTAGTAAATCAGCATGGTATATATGAGAATAATGTGCCAATTTCATATGAGTATACATGAGAGTTTTACAATTTGTTATGGCCCTCACTTTATGATTTTTCTTTGGGAGCGAGATCGTTAAAAATCATTTATTTGTGCCAAAACAAAATAGTGCATTTCTACCTGTCCAAGTTTCCTAAACCACAAGTAGCATTAATGATCCCATACATGTACGTGCATTGCAATCTGCAAGGGAGAACATCCTTTGTTATAAAATGTAGGTCATTTTATTTTGGAAAAAGTCTGTTTTTAGCCATCCAACTCTTGTCTCCGTTTGGTTTTGGCCATCGAACTCCAAAGGGTATCTTTAGCCATCCAACTATCAAAACCATTCAAATTTGGCCATCGGGCTGTTTTGATGATTGGCTTTAATTTTTTTATTTACAATTTAGTCCTTAGATTTTAAAATAATTATTACTTTTTGCTCGTGCCTCTGATTTAGGTGATTCTTGCGGTCACGTGTTAAATATTCCCTCCGTCGCAAAAATAATGATACAATTCTTGCATTTTAAGAAGTCAATTTATCTCAACTTTGACCAAATATATACACTATATTAATAGTATTTATGATACCTAATAATCATAATCATGAAATATATTTTCACATGTCATATATATTTAGTGTTATAAAAGTTAATAATATTTTCTATAAGCTTCACCAAACCTACGAATGTTTAACTTGGTTCATATCTTGAATTGCATTATTTGGGACGGAAAGAGTAGACGTGAAGTTAAGACTTTTGTGCTGGCCCACTGCTTATTTGTCTAAGTTGCGCGTTGACATGTCGGATTTGGAGGAATCCTACCAGACTTAAATTAGGACTGGGGGTCCATCGATCACGATCAGTATATATTTTGTCCGCTGGGCAGGGCTGCCACCACTGTGAGATGGAAAGCAAAGCATGCATGCAACAGTCAATGTCAAACACTTGAAACAAAATCAGTGACTCAGTGAGTGGGGTGAAGCAGGTAGGAAACCAGCTGGGGGCTGGCAGACTTCATTTCATCGGAATGGAGACTAGCCCTCGATCCTCCCGGTCAAGCAGAAAAGATCAACAAGACCAGAAGTTGCCTATCACGCATGGACTAAAAATACACCAAGTCTTTAGTGGTGGTGATTATCTAACATGCTATACAAATTAGGAAAGAGGAGGTATATCATTATCATCCACACGAGGAACACGGGCCATGCAGTCTTCGTGTTTATTTGATCTCTACAAGAATTAAACTAGTAGATGATAGATGCCTACTTGCTGAGAGCAACTTGACTCTATCTTGCCAACAACGTCGTTTGATTGTGCGCTTCCATTAATGTGCAAATTTTTGTAAACTATATGTGGTGTTTATCTGTGCTTCTCCCATCTTTCCTTGCTTATGTCAAATTAGGGCAGCAGTGCTTAATGATTTAGTTCACTTTTTTTAAAAAAAATCATCTTTGGCTGATTTGCTACTACTAGACTCCGATATGATGTCTACGCATGTACTAGTTCTAATACCCTCTCCTGATGCAATTATTTATAAATGTTTTCTCTGTGTGTTTTTAGAAAAGGAAAAGAAGTTGCCACCCAAGTAGCTGTACATAGTGTTATACTTGTCACCTACTAGAGTATCAAACAAGAAGACTAGAAGAGGGTAAAAACCGAGTCAGAGCGCAGCTGACGCTGGCGGTGATCACTGGAAAAAGCCAGCTTGACTAGAGGAAACTTCTTTTGTGTTGCCTGAGTATGTCGTCAACCAGAGAGCGAGAATAAGCTCGATCTCTCCAGACATGATGGATTTTGCCAGGTCTCACAACACTCGGTCTCAGAACATCCTTTGTTATAAAATGTAGGCCATTTTAGTTTTGTTCTAACTTGAACTTCTCCAAATTTTGATCACAATTATGAAGAATGTGCAAACATATCAAATAATTTTCTTTAAATTCTGTACTATTTTTATATGTTTCTTTAGTGCAGTTATTTGATATGTACTACCTCCTTATCGAAATATCTGTCACTATTGACTTATTCTCATAACCTTTGACCATTCTTTTTATTCAAAATTATTGCAAATACTCAAAAAGATAAGATATACTTAAAATACATCCCTTTGAAAGTAAAGTAAGTCATAGACAAAATAAATGAAACTTACATAAATTTCTTTAAATAAGACTTGTGGTCAAACGGCATGGCCAATAGCCAACAACGACAAATATTTGGTACATAGCGAGTAGATGTTAATATATTATTTATACATTTTGAGAATTTTCAATATATTTTTTATTTGATAAATATTCCCTTAATCCCAAAAATGATACAATTCTTGTATTTCAAGAAGTCAATTATCTCAACCTTGAACAAATATATATGCAATATATTAATAGTATTTATGACCCCTATATATATTTTCATATAGCATACATATTTTTATTTAGTATATTTTCATATATCATATATATTAAGTGTTATAAAAGTTAATAATATTTTCTATAAGCTTAGTCCAATCTAAGAAAGTTTGACTTGGTCCATATCTTGAATTGCATTATTTTGGGATGAAGAGAGTAGGCATGAAGTAAAGACTTTTGTGTATTTGTCTAATAAGTTGCGCGTTGACATGTCGAATTTGGAGGAATCCTATCAGACACAAATTAGGACTGGGGGTCCATCGATCACTATATATTTTGTCCGTTATTGGGCAGGGCTGCCACCACTGTGAGATGGAAAGCAAAGCATGCATGCAACAGTCAGTGTCAAACACTTGAAATAAAGCAGTGAGTGAAGAAGCAGGTAGGAAACAAGCTGGGGGCCGGACTGGCAACAACTTCATTTCATTGGAAAGGAGACCAGCCCTAGAACATTTAAATTAGCCGGTGTCGATGCCCCGGTCAAGCAGAGACGATCAACAAGACCGGAAATAGCCTAGCCTTTCATGCATGGGCTGAAAAAAAAAACAAGTCTTCATCTTCAGTGCTGTCAATTATTTTAACATGTTATATACAAAATAGGAAGGAGACACGAGAAACGCGGGCCGTTCTTCATATTAATTATTTGATCTGTGAAAGAATTAAACTACGTAGTAGTACTATATGAGAAGTGCCCTAGCACTGTCATAAAAAATGGGTGATGCCTACTTGTTGAGAGCAACTTGACTCTATCTTATGCTTTTCAAAACTGTCTTTTTTTTTTGCGAATCACATAGTACAGACGCAGACACTCATATACACGCACGCACACTTGCCCCTACAAACATACGCATGCAACCCTACCCCTATGAGCACCTCCGAACGACTGGGCCGGTAAATCCTCCAAATTGACGAAGTCACCACAGACGCCTCGCTATCGACGGGCACGTCGCCTACCACTGAAACAATAGCGCCGGTTAAATCCTGGAATAAATCCAGGAAAATGCGAGCACCAGTGCCGAGCCGAGGACTCGAACCCTGGTGGGCTGGTTCCACCACAAGGAACCTTGCCAGCTGAGCTAGAGCTCAGTTCGCTTCAAAACTGTCTTTTTAATGTCGCTCAATCTTGCACTTCCATTAATGTGCAAATTTGTATGTAAACAACATGTGGTGTTTGTTTGTAGCTGTTTTCATCTCTCATCATTCCCAATTCATCATCAAATAAGGGCAATGATTATTTATCTTGGAATGTTTTTTAAAAAGAAAGTTACCTCCGAATGATTTTCTACTACTGCAGTCCCATTTCCATATGATATCTATGCATGTACTAATTCTAATACTCTCCCGATGCAATGATCTTTAAATATTCTCTTTGCGTGTTTTAGAAAAGAAAAAAGATTGCCACAGATTAATTGTACATATTGTTACATGTGGTACTCCCTCAGTCCCATAATATTTGCACTTCTAGGATCGGACACGCAAACCAATACTATACGTGAAATTACAAAATTGCCCTTTATCCAAACAATACATGGGTCCCACCTAAACAATATGTGGGTCCCACGTGGGTCCCGTCTAAACATTACGCGGATCCCGCCTAAACCTCGTGGGTCCCACCTAAATAGTACAACCCCTATAATGTTGTAATCATTGCACCCCAGGAAGAGAGAAAGAGTGCAATTATTTTGGGACAAATTTTGAACTCTAGAAGTACAAATATTACGAGAAGGGAGTAGTAAAAACCGAGTCATCAGAGCGGCTGACGCTGGCGCTGATCAGCACTGGGAATAACCAGCTAGCTAGCTTGACTAGAGGAAGCTTGACTAGCTGGCGAGAAGAAGCTCGATCTCTCCAGATATCATGGATTTTGCCTAACAAGCTATGCTAATGTAACAGAGCTAGCCTACGTTTGCTGCTAGTGCAAGTTAAGCGCCAGGAAATGACAGGAAAGTGTACACGGAATGCATGCCTGTCGTCTAAGTAGTGGTACGGTCTTTCTCCTCCACTTTTGCATTGTGACTAATCTGTGATCCAGAGAGTCAACATCCATTATTGGCAGCCCAACAGCACTGCTCGACCTCCTCCTCCGGTCCAGTGTCTGTCCTATAAAACACCATCACCTGCTTGCATCCTCCCTTCACTCCAGCAGCACAAGCTAGCTAGCAAACTCATCACTCATCACTATACCTAGCCAAAGCCAAGTTCATCACCTACATACTGAGATCATCGATCGATCTCTCTACCTAGAAATGGCGACGACCAAGAACGCCCTGGTGTTCCTCCTCCTGGCGGCGCTCCCTCTCGCCGCCCTCTCCTCCCGGGCCGGCCCATCCACTCACCACACCCACACCCACGGGCCCAAGCCCAAGCACACCCACCCATCACCTCCACCATCTTCTCCACCTCCGGCCGCCGCCGCGCCACCCACACCCGCCGCCGCGCTGGTGCGCGCCACCTGCAACTCCACAACCTACCCGGACCTCTGCGTGTCCGCTCTCGGCGCCGACCCATCAAGCGCCACGGCCGACGTGCGCGGCCTCTCCGCCATCGCCGTCTCCGCCGCCGCCGCCAACGCCTCCGGCGCCGCCGCCACGGCCGCCGCGCTCGCCAACGGCACCGCACCAGAGGCCGCCGCCAACTCCGGCGACGCCACCGTGCAGGCGCTGCTCCGTACCTGCGCCGCCAAGTACGGCGCCGCACGCGACGCGCTCGCGGCGGCGAGGGAGTCCATCGCCGCGCAGGACTTTGATTTCGCGGCGGTGCACGTCAGCGCCGCCGCTGAGTACCCGCAGGTGTGCAAGACGCTGTTCCGGCGGCAGAGGCCAGGGCAGTATCCGGCGGAGCTTGCTGCGAGGGAGGAAGCGCTTGATCATCTCTGCTCCGTCGCGCTCGACATCATCGCGCTCGTCTCCAGCACCAGCTAGCCGAGATCATCCTTCACTTCATGTCCGTGATCCGGCGATGACACTTACTGTACTTGTCTAGTGACCCTACGTGTAATGACACGTATGTCGTACTGCTAGTGGCACTGCACTTGTCAATCTGTACCTAGTTCAGTGTTGAGTTGATTATCATATTTGTACTATCGATCAGTTAATAAGTAGTATCTGTTTGTTGAGAACTACAATTAAGATCAGAAGAATATTGTTTCTTCACTTGAAAGTCTTGAATATAACAAGAACTAGCTAGGGTCTGTGGGGTACGCACTATCCCACGACTTGTTCTTTCGTTGTATCGAACATGTGTGCCAACTTAAGCTGGATTCAGACACTGTGCATGGAAATACTGAAGTTATTGTTTCTTTCGTCGAGGTAGGCACTAGCCCACTTGACTTGTTCTTTCGTTGAACATGTATAGTTGACAGAAACTCGCAGGAGGGTCAGTTTCCACAACTTGTACTGTCAGCCTAATCTGGATTCGTATTCTCTGGATGGAAACACAGCAGTTAATTTTGAACTTTTGCTTCCACTCTATGAATGAAAGGCAGAGCACCTGCCATTATGCTAAAAAAAACACGGCAGTTATTTCTCTTCATTCTTTTTCCAAATAACTTGCCTCTAAACTCTTCCTATATGTTCCTATTGCAATGGACAATTGAAAATATACTTGAAGTAAAGAGTCTTTTGTGGTCCAAAATTGTTGCATTATTACTATGGCTGATAGGTAGGTTTCAGAGGACAAATAAAGGAAGGCTGGCAGGCAGATAACAGAAGACAGCACATGCAGATGAAACACAATAGAAAGGTGCATCTCAGGCTTAGCATCTTCTTTTATGCACCAGTATAGCAGAATTGCAATCTTTGAGTATCTTCCAACCACCGACATAGTGTTGAATGTCTGTTGATTTGATCACATGAGTATGGGCAAGTGCCGTGCATTTGATCAGTTGTTATGTTCGGTGACTGCCTCTTCAGTCCTCATTCATCAGTTGAAAGATACCTACAATTTATTATCTGGGTTTTTTTTACCCCCTGGCATGAAGAAAGAAAGGCTCTGTAAAGACTGTAAATCCAAATGAAAGGCTATTGGACATTTGGGAACAGAGCCTTTGGTGGCCCAAAATTGTACCAGATCAGAATAATTAAGGCGGACTGGTAGGCTTCAGAGTGGAGAAAGAAAACCAGGCAGACATGAAAAAGAAGATATCACATGGCGATGGAAATGGAGATAAAAGGTGTATCTCAGCATCTTCTTTCCTGGATGCATCGTACAAGCTTTGGCTATAGCTGAGCTGACGATTCATGTAACAGCTGCTGCGTATGGACCATTTAGGACTTTAGATGAGAGATTTGAAGGAAAGAAGCAGCTAAGCTACCCCAGTGCAATAGCGACAATGCAGTCAGGTAACATGGGCTTGTCCTGCTACCTCCCCGATTTAGCTCAAGAGGAATTAGATTAGATGGATAAACGGCAAAGCAACAAACAAGGGAGGCATGTTTTGCATCGGTCAGGACTGTTGTTTCCCTTGGTTATGGGGCACCCGGCAGGCTGGCACCGGGATTTCAGCATCCTGTTTCTCTTTGCGTTGCTCCCTCCCTCGTCTGGTTGTCTATGAACCTCGGTCTCTCATTCCAACATTTTTTTAGTTTCATCTATCTCCTTAACCCACCCTGCCACCTCAGTTCATCACAGTTTATCTCTGTAGTCTGTTCCCAACAGCAAACGATATAATAGGGTGAAGGGGTTTGAACACCAAACTGGCCCAACTATCAAGATGGTGAAAGAGTTTGAACATAACCATGTGGGCACGTAGGCCTTGTGTAAAGCTTTCTCCTTTTAAGTTGTGCAAAGCTATGTATGTAATATCAGCTAGAAGCCTAGAACAGTAGCTTTCAGCCTGGACGAGGAATCCCCGAAAGACAAAAGAAACAAAGCAAGCAGGCTACCTAACAGTGCACTGCTTCTGGGAAGAGAGGCCACACATGGTCCTTAAGCAGACAGGGTGCATCAGATTAAAGATCAACTATTAGCCCACAAACACGCGCTTCTCTTCAGCTGCTTCACAAAAAAGAATGGCTCATTGCATTGCACTATCTTTGATGAATCTATTCGCTTAGCCAAGCCACAAGAGATATCTACTGCAGATTACCCTGTGATGGCAATTGTCAGGACTTGGGTCACCACAGGTCGGTGCTTGTTACTGTACTGTGCCAACACATTTGGGCAGCGCATTGATAATAAAGTCACAGGATGTTGATAAAAAACAACAGAAAACGACATTACCCAACAGGAAAGTAGGGGGCAAAAAAATAAATATCATGACTTGCAGTTTGCACAATCCAAACAGCAACCCCAGCCACTCAAAGTTCCACTTCCACCCAGTGCTCGACACAACCCGAGTGTGGTCATCACAAACTAAATAGGATCTTACAGTACAATGTTCTCTCTTAAACACTCAGTGTCATAATAGAGGTCCCAGACACCATGGAATGGAGCTCAGGACTGAATCGGCTTGATCTTGAAGTGGAGATTGATGAGTGAAAACACAAAGCACTTCAGATCCTGCAGACAGAAATTGGGAAGGAACAAGTTAGCAACACACCTCATTTACAGTGCCATGTCCTGCACACAACAAAATAAGGCATTTTTTCCTTGCAATAAAAAAGTACCAAGTTTACCAAGTTTTCACAGATATTTAAACGAAACAGTCAAGAGCGGTTAACACATCCAGAACATTGCACGCTCTTGGACCATGTTCAAACTACAAGTCCATGACAATGATCCAGAATTTAATGTAATCAAACAAGAAAATGATTCGCTAAGCTAGCCGGAAAAATATTTAAGGATGTACTGATATAATCATATCTAGGACAGAGGAGAGTAGTCAAATTAAAAATGCTTATAACCAGTGAGCAACATACCATTACCATCACATGCATAGCAAATATTTATCTTACTGCCAATTTACGATTCAACAAACTATATGAAATATTCCACAAACAGGTACTCAAATGCAAATAATGCCTCATCTATTGTGAGCTCAAACAGGTCAACAGTGCCCAAATTCAACAAAACAGCATATCAATCACCTCTTCAGTGATACGACCTGACAACTGCGGTCCATAACTCATCATGCAGTCAACCATGAAAAATGTGACTAAAAAAGCAACAAAAAAGCAAGTATGTACTCATATAATCACACTAGAGGGCCATTTGGCATTTTTAAAGAGGCATTAAATGAAAAACCCACACGAACAGCGATGAAAATAACATGACCATCAACAGGCAAATTTCAGATACAGCAGACCCAGTTACAGTTTAGTGTTTACCCAACCTGGAACTATTCCTGAAAATAATATTGAAATGAAATAAAAACATGACTTTAAGAGCTCAACAAATGGAAGTGTCAAAATCAGAGTATCTGGCATTCTGGTGAATTCAAAGAACCAGCAAAAATTTATCAACCCTACAGACTCAAAATAATCATGCTCAGACACCTAAATGGATTGTCAGGCCAGGAATGGTAAAGTGGTTAAGTTTCAGAAGGACAGTTGGTACTAGACAGTAGGCAAACATAAAAAACAGTTTTTGCCTTTGCTCCTGCATCCAGTTTGAACTTATACAATCTAAGGTAGTTAAAATGTGGGAAATGATAGCATCTCAATAATGACAGTTATCCAGATTAATTTGACAAAGAGAAGCTATCTCTTCTTAATAATTTAATAATGGCAGTTATCTCAATGCTACCAAAGAATCAAAATTCAAAATCATAGAGCATGGACAAGACATGTCCCCGGAGCTTAGAAAAATATGATCACAAAATGACCAAAATGACGACAAGAGATACAAATCATTTGAAGCATTGTTGGTCATCCAAATAACTCAAGTTTTCTGAAACCAACATATTTTTAAACAGAAAGGGGCATATTTTTAAACTCCAAACAGAATCTTGGTATTAAAAAGGGAAAGTAAGATCCTTTGCATAGAGGAATATTTTCTCAGGCAGTGAGCACAGCTTGCTAGGGTGTATTGCCATGAAGGGAATACTCAGTTCTTGTTAAACTTTCACATTCTACAGATTTCTTCCACTAGTATAAGATTCATTATGTTTAGACTTTAAGCTACTTCAGTTTCCTTCAAAGAAACAACAGTCACTGAGAATAGTCTTGAACTCATTGCTTATGGCATCATTAAAAACTTGATCTAAAATCTCTTTTGTGCTGATGAGTCATAGCAAATATAAGCTCATCCCATATAACCTCAGCTGCTCACTAGGTAATCCATTCATTTAAGCAATGTCACTACACCAATGCCCATAACAAGAACCCCAAGTCTGTACAGTACCAAACATGAACCTAATGCTTGGTTAAGCAACAATGCAAGATGTAACATAAAGGTCATACTAGTTGTGTAAGTTATCAATTGTTAAAACTACAAAACAATTTATCTCACGAGCAAACAAGTAATTTGCGTGAGGCTGGAGTCATCAAAATTCTGGAGGGCGTCATCAATCAACAAACAAACAATGTAGGCAGCAGCTGTGGGTGAAATGGTGGGCTGAGGGATGACCTGGACGAGGTAGTAGAAGATCCGGAGGCCCTCCGGGTCCTTGCTGGACTGGACATCGACGAGGGAGCCGATCTTGGATGTGGTGAAGGAGATGTGCTCGTTGCCCATGACGATCTCGAGCTCCTGCCGTCCGATACGGTCGGGCTCCGGCCAGTTGCTGTCGTCTTCCTTCATAATCTGCGGCGGGGGACGAAGCAAGGAATCAAATCTACAAACCCTAGCCACAGATGGTTCCGAATCGAAGGACAAGGAGAGGGACGCGAGCTCACATCGGACTCCTGGATGATCCTCCTGGCCTCGCGGAGGACGGAGGGGGAGACGAAGACCTCCTTGCGGATCATGGTGTCGTTCTTGTAGTTGGAGTTGTTGGCGTAGCGGAGCTTGCCGTCGGGGCGGAACTCGAACTCGAGGAACTCGTGCCCGAACTTGCCCTTGTGCCCCACGTAGTACCGCAGGTAGAACTCGCCGTCGGCCGCGCCGCCGCCGTTGTCGCCGCCGGCCGTCGCCATCGATTTTTTTTTTTCTTCTCTTTCTCTTCACTTGTCGGCGAATGGATTGGGGTTTTGGAGTGGAGGGTGTGGCCGCCGCAAACCAGACGTGCTCGCCTCCTCACCGACTCAAAGGGCTTTTCTGCAAATATCCATGGGCTTTACCCATTCCATCCTCTTGATCCAACGGATGATATGATTCGCAGATATAACCCCAGCGTGGACCACGCACGCGGTCCAAAGGTTTGCAAATCGCCCCCTAATTTGGATCCAGGCAAATCTCTCTACGCAATTGTTCAGGTCAGAGGCTCAGAGGTGGCTGGGGTCTGGGCTGTTCTTGGCTTCTGTCGATAGACACAGTCAAGTTGTTCTACAAATTTGCAAATCACCAGATAGACTTTACTCTGAAGTTTTCAGGACCGGGCATTTCCTGCAGGTTGAACTGAGCTAAAACATTGTTTGCAATTTTGCATAGAGAAACAGTGATTAATTTGGCTAAAACATTGTTAATTTGCTTGGAGTACTGGTGCTGCCCCCCCTCTGAAAATCAGTTGAAGCTCTGCCTCTGATTTGTCAACAAGTGGATGTAAACATATCATAATGAGGGCAACAGAACAACAAATGAAAAAAAAAATCCATCAATCATATTTCTCCATGTTATCACTTCTCTTTTGCGATTTTGTTATGCTATTGCCTCCCTCTTTTGAAAAGTAGTTCATCTCAGCAATTCCAAATGAAGCCTAACTCAACTAGCATGTTAATGTGCGCAGGACGTGCAATACTAACATAAAACTAAATCTGTTACACATTTGGTCAAGAAAAAAGCATGATGAAAATGAAACTTGTTTCCCAATGAGAAAAGTATGCCCCTATGACACACAATACATTTACCAATAATCAGTATGCGGACATGGTTAGAACACGCACACAATAGTTAAAGAAAGATCAAGGCATCATCTTAACAGATTGGCTGTCAAGCTGGATAGCTGTTCTACAGTCTTCCTCAACCTTGGCCCACTTACCGGCAAATTCAACAGGAACAGTGTGATGTAAACACTTGGATTGCACACTTATAGCAAGGTGCCCGGTTGGTCCAATATACTGCAACATTTGGGCAGAGTGATGGCCTGTCAACCAAAATAGACACTGAAGTTAGCAAAGGACGTGCAAGATATACATGGATTTAACTACAACTGCCATAATTTTTACTAATATAGAGTTCAGCATCAATTCATCTATGACAGATGAATGTGACTATCCAGGTAACTAGAGGCAAGCTTTGGTCCTAGTTGAATTGAACCAACTAATCTGATGTCACCTTTCTTAATCTAAAATTAGTATTTAATAATCCTTCGATTTACGAGCACGAAAATTCTGGAGGCTTCTGATGTTTGTACAGCTTGGTATATTATAAAAGTACTTTTCAACTTCCTATTCATTCCCCTCATAAAACACGCTTTTAAAAAAAATTATTTTCCACCCTTCCTATTTATCCCCCTCACAGAACACGCTTTCCCAAAAAAGTCCCTTTTTCCCCTTAAACCCTAAACACACCAGATGACAACTCTCCATCAATTCCTCCCCTCTCCCAACCACTTTTCCTGCCTAGCACTTATCCCTGTCTAGCCAATTTGAAATACAAATAACAGCCCAATAGCACTGTCCAGCCTCACAGACACAATACCATAAAAGGTAAAGATACTCGCCCTTCCTAAAGCAGGAAGCATATGTGTAATCAGTAACCAAACCACCCAACTGCCCAGTGCAAACAAGCCTACATCAATAGGTGATAGTCTTCAATGTGAAACAACTTAAAAAACAGTTAGGCAGAGCCACTAGTTACCACATTAACCATCATGAGTTTCTGACTGGAAATGTCAACACCACAAGTCAACCTACCTAGCCATGGTCACTGCCTACTATATATTCTGCTGTAATATCGAGTCCGAGGGTATGTATTGTTGTTGCAGACTTGCAGTTTTTGACAAACCACAAGGAAAACATTGGTGTATGAAAGTGCTAGAAATGTGGATTCAGAACAAAGGGGTTTCTTCAGGAAATACATCATTGCTAGCAAACTCATACAAGTTGATATCAAGTTGTTTCCTCTTGTTTTTCCAGGAGAAGTGGCAAAAAAATTGACTCTTTGTAGAATCAAATATTCAAATCAAGCGGAATCAGTTGTTGATGCACAATTCAAGCACCTAACTAGCAATACACTGATACAGATACAGGTTCATCAGAGGTCTGAATTTGGTAGCAATAAAAGAATTGAAGGCTGCTACAAGCCTATAGCTGCAAGGTTTGGGACACTCTGGGTCGCTTGGTGGCCCCCATGAGCTCAACCAGTGACGGCAGGGGACGTGGGACTGACACGTTCATCGACCTGTAAAGACGCCTCAGGTTCGCATTAAGCCCCTTTGATGATCCAACAGTGGTTGAAGAATCACTCTTCCTTTCCCCAGTTTCTGATGTAGTTGTGTCCTTCCTTGTTGCCTCCTTGTTGATTGTAGCCGAAACTGTGACATTCACAGCTGAGATCTCTTTAGTCACTTGGATTCTGTTTTCACCTTCATCAATCACCTTATGCCTACAAACTTGCTGCAAATCAGCATGATCAGTCAGTTTCTGTTCTCGGGCTTCCACCAACTCAGCTTCCCCATTCCCTTTGTCATTCATACAGTGGTCAGGCTCCGCGCTCAAACTCGGCTCTTTCCTTTCATCTCCAGTTAGATCAACTACTTGAACTCCACCATCAGGTTTCCTGTCCTTCAACAGTTCAGATTCAGAGACTGAATTCTGCTCCTTTGTTGGAACTTCAGTTAAATCAATTACTTCTTCAGTGGGCTTGTTGTTGTTGTGCAACCCAATTTCAGCAGCAGAACCCTTGGCTGCTATTTCAACATCATCAACCACCTCAAGACTTGCATACTCATGTTTGCACAGTTGGGATTCGTGTTGCAGTAATCCAAACCTTGCGCTTCCGAATAGCGTCACTGGCGGTTCAACTCTGATCTCAAAATCAACTAGTGTTGCTTTGGCAGCCTCTACCTGACTGATTTCATCGGAGGCACACTCATCAGTACAAGGACTGAACTCTTCCTGACTTTCCTTGATGAATTCTAATGTCAGACGTTTCTGCGGTGAGACAGTAATAGTAGTCATTCCATCAGCTATCCCAAGCAACTTCCAAAGGGGATCATCAGGACCAAACCGGGACGGGGAGCAGTGCTTCTTGACATAGCTGAGATCAACTGCCATACTCGGGGGCGTAGTCGAGACAACCCATTTGGGCTTGAGGATGCCCAGTGCCTGCTCCAGCTCTTCCCGAGATGAATGCATCGACAGGCAGACATGCCAGACCCCAAACTCATCCCGCATCGGCTCCGTCAGCAGCGTTTTCTGCTGCGTCGAACCATCTGGCGGCTCATAATGGTTGTACCACTGTGCAGACGGCCTGATGATGAGGGGCTCAGGCTGCTGCTTGGCGCGTGCCAGCGCGAGGATCTCCGTGGCTCGCTCTGACAGCCGGGGGAACGGGATCACGTGAAACCGAGAGGAGGATGCAGCATCGGCAGGGGCGAGGATCTCCGGCGCAACGCGCGTGAGCGTCTGGTGGCAATCTGAATTCTTCTCTCTATCAACATAAATCTTGGATCTGAACGCCTTAGACACCTCGATGAGGACGTCCTCCTGACCAAGCATGTCACACACGAGGTAAACCAGCGTCGCATTTGGGTGCTTCCAAATGCAATTGATCACCTGGCAATCAGAAATGGAACAATACTAAACTGATTGAAAACTCTGACCAAAGGTGCTCTTGTCGGGTGGTACTTTGCTGAACAGCAATTGATTCAGTGCAGGATGGGGGCAGAATCTCATTCACCTGGCGGATGGAGTCCTCCTTGGTGGGGAACTGCAGCGGGCATCGCGCGAAAGTGCAGTCGAGGAAGCAGCAGTCGATGCGGCGGGCGAGGAATGGCATCAGCGCGCTGAGGCAGTCGGGCGTGAAGCGGCAGTCGCCGGTGTGCAGGATGGTGCCGAAGGGGCCCTCGAACAGGAACATCACCGCGCCTGCAGATGGTGTCAGGTCAGCAGCCGGTCGGCCATCCGAAATTCCGAATCGAGGAGAAGCAAGGAGGAGGAGGAGGAGGAGTGGCGCGCAGACCTGGGCAGTGGTTGGCGTCGAAGGCGGTGACGGTGAAGTCGCCGTCGGGGTCAGGGACGCGCAGCGGCGGGTCACCGACCTCCAGCTCGACGAATCCGGCGCGGTCGAGCTGGGGGAATATGCGAAGAGCGATGAGGACGGTGAGGCGGGAGGCGTAGACCGGGGACGAGGCGGAGACGGCGGAGGTGGTTGCGATGCCGGCGAGGTGGTCCCGGTGGGCGTGGGTGAGGAAGTGGTGGCGCTTGAGCGCCGACGCCGGCGTCCACGTGTCCACCGCGAACGGCAGCCCCCGGGGCAGCTCGATCGGAGGAAAAGTGGAGGGCGGGACAGAAGGGCGGGAGGCTTTTTTTTTTCATTCAGTGAAGGGGAAAAGTGGCTCTTTTGTGGCCCAACAAAAGCCCAACTCCCCAAACCTTGCCCAACAAACAGCATCCCCCGTCGATCCATTCTCTTCCCCCCGCTCTAGCCCAACAAACCCCCCTCGATCAACTTCTGCTCCAAGGCGACGCCCAGAGAGCGTCCGCCGGCGAGTCGGAGCCAGGTTCCCCTTACCGAACCGGACGGCCGAACCGCCGCCCGGCGGTAGCGGTAAACCGGTCTGGTTGGATCGGTTACCGATGGAAACCGAACAAATTCGAATTTTAAATTCAAATTCACATATCCAACGGTTGGAGCGGTTAGCCGGTCGGTTTGACCCTGGTTTTTTTCTTTTTCTTTTTTGATTTAACTTGTATTTGCCAAAAAAATATCAAATGAGCAAATATTTGAAAACTTTTTATACCAATAGATTACACATACCTTGAAGTATTTTTAGGAATTTTACGATATTTTTCCATTTTTAAATTTAAATTTGAAAATTTTAAATTTTGCCCGGTTCAAACCGCCTCGAACCGCTACCGGTCCGGGGCGGTTTGGTCAGGAATCGGTCAAACCGGACCGGTTCCCGACGGTTTGGTTAACCCTGGTCGGAGCACGGAGGCGGCCCGAAGGCATGGGTGGCGCAAGGGAGGCGGGCGGGGCGGCGGGTGGAGGAGGAGCGGCGGACGCGGTTCGGGGCAGCAAGCCGTCGATCCCGCAGTCCTCATCCTCTTGGGACCGGAGAACGGAGGCCATCAGGCGGCGGAAGGGAGGGGCGCGGCGGGAAACGGCGACGTCCTCATGGTTTTCAAATGCCTCCTGTGCTCGCTCAAGGAGGGGATGTATCTTACCAGCTGGGTGAATCGGCACAAACGCGACTGCAAGAAAATCCAGAGGGATCGTCAGAAGTACATTCAGCAGCGCGAAGCCGATCGTCGCAGGGCAGACGCGGCGCGCGGGGGACGCCGGAAGGGGTAAATACCAGCCCAGGCCCGCGGCAGTACCAAGAGATCCGGCGAGTTCAATTTTGACTCGAGACTAATCAATCCTACTTCTGTTGAGTTGCGCTACCTTTAGATGTATCTGCTTATGCTTAGTATGCACTACTATTTCTATTGAACTACCTCTTGCACTACGATTTCTGTTGAACTACAATACATCTCCATGTATCCTGTTTAATATGCACTTCGATTCTGGATGCCTGGTTGCACTGATCTCCAGAGTTTTCATACCAATTAAATCTGTGCTGCTATTTTTGTTGCGTGGGTCCATGAATTTTTGTCTGGATATGCACTTGGTGTCTGGATCAGGGTTAAAAATCCCGCGGGATTCGGCCCGAAATTCGCGGGAACCGGTCGTACCGGTCCGAACCGGTACCGGTTCGGACCGGTTTGAAACCGCCCAAATTCAAAAATTTCAAATTTGAATTTAAAAATTCGAAAAATCGGATAAAAATTCTTAAAAATACTTCATGGTGTGCTGGATCTATTGGTGTAAAAATTTCTCAAATATTTGGTCATTTGCTATTTCTTTCGCTAAATACAAGTTAAATAAAAAAAGAAAAAGAAAAAAACCAGTCGGCCCAACAGCGGCCCAACTCGGCCCAAATCGCGTAAACCCTAATAACCCCCCCCCCTCGCCCCCCTCACCCCCCAGACAACCCGTCGCTCCCCCCCCCCGCGCAGCTGCCGCTTGTCTCGGGCGAAAACGGTCGCCACGCCGCGAAACCGCCGCGCCCGACCGGATCCCGCGACGGGAGGAGCGGTTCCCGCTCGGTTTGAGCGGTATACCGGTCCGGTACGCGGCGCGACCGTTACCAGCTCGGTACGCCGGTATACCGCTCCGGTTTGAGCGGATTTCGGTCGGTTTTTTCGGTATACCGCCCGACCGGTTTGAGGTATGGATTTGATGATTTTTTCAATGATTTAGGCTATTGTGATCTATGAAATTATGAAATGGATGTGGTGATGGAGATATTTAGGTATATTTTGATTGCATCCAAGTGATTTTAGAATGTATGAAGTGGATCTAGTGATTTGTAGCCTTGTATGTACATTTAGATGTAGGGTATTGTGATTTTGGAAATAAGGAAATGGATGTAGGATTTAAGCATTGTGATATAGCTATGTGTTCTTAAGTTGACATTGATATGTTTATGTTTGTTCTATGTTTGTAGATACGCAATGTCTGGCAGAGACAAAGATGTTGTATGGGAACACGGTGAAAGACTTCACCCCGGTTGGAGATGCAACTATTGTCATAAGTCCAAGGGAGGCGGTGGTGCCACTAGATTGAAACAACATTTGGCAGGGCGCGGGACGGAGGTCGTCCATTGTGAGAAGGTTTCAAAGGAGGTGCGTGAGTACTTTCAGCGTGACCTTGACAGGACAAAGAGGCTAACTGCTCAACGTGCTCAAGAGAGGTTGAGAAAGGAGAAGGCTGCAGCAGAAGGTAACTATCCTGGTGGAGATGAAGCGTATGATGAGGAGGCTGAGCTGCAGCGTGCCCTGGACCAATCAAGAGCGGAAGAGGAGTTCCGTCGCGGGGTGCAAGAGAGAGGAGGTGCATACGAGCATGGAGGGGGTAGTAGTACGAGGGGAGAGGGCCCGTTGCAGAGGATGCTTCGAAGGGCAACTTCAGCGAGGCAGACTCCTGGGGTGACGGACTACAACTTAGGTTCGGCGCGTGGATCCACACAGCCAAGGATTGACACAGGCTCATGGACGCAGAAGGGCAAGAATGCAAAGGAAGCTATTGGGAGAGCTTGGTCAAAGTTTTTCCATACTGCGGGAGTTCCTGGAAGACAAGCTGACAGTCCATACTTTGTCAGTGCGGTCAGAGAGACACAAAAGTGGGGTATGTTTTCTTTGCAGCCAAAGTAGTAGCCACGTAACTACATGTTTAGATCTAATCTCATCACTGCCATATGTTTTGCAGGTGAAGGTATCGTGTCACCCACTGGCCGGGATATTGATGGCAAGTACCTGGATCAAAACGAGCGAGACTTGTAGGTTCAATACGCCAAGTTTCAGGCAGAGTGGCCTATGTTCGGCGTCACGTTGATGTGTGATTCGTGGACTGGGCCGACAAAGATGAGTGTTATTAACTTTTTGATATATTGCAATGGGGTCATGTGGTTCCACAAGTCTGTTGATGCGACTGGAAGATCTCAAGATTCTGCGTATTTGCGGAAGGTAACCCCGTACCTAGTTCGTTTCGATCCGAATATACTTTGGATGTTGCTAAAGAATATGTGTATTTGCAGGAAATTTTAAAGGTGGTGGACGAAATTGGACCGGAGCATGTCGTTCATGTGATCACGGACAACGGCTCCAACTACAAGAAAGCCTGCAAGGGGATTCGAGAAACATACGAACACATTAGTTGGACACCTTGCCTAGCACATACTGTCAACTTGATGTTAAAGGATATCGGCGAAAGGTACGAACATCAAGATTTGATTGATCAATGCAAGAAAATTTCAACGTGGCTACACAATCATGGTCAGTTGAATGCTATGATGAGGGAGGCGATTGGTGGTGAGTTGGTGAAGTGGTGTGCAACTCGCTTTGGTACCAACTACATGTTCCTGGACAGCATTTATCGGAAACGTGAACGTTTCATGCAGTGGATGGCATCTCCTGAATTTTTGCAGAGCAAATGGGCCAACTCAAATATGGGTAGATTTACTCATACGAGATTTTCAAGTCTAGACTGGTGGGAGGGAATGAAATTTGTCATTGACTCAGTCCAACCAATATACAGCTTACTTCGCTTTGCTGATCAGGACAAGCGGCCGAACATGTGCGAGGTATGTCACAACGTACAGAGCGTGAGAAATGAAATGCAATCTTTCTTTGGCCGCAATGTTTCCATGTATGAAGAGTATATACGAATTTACAACGCAAGGTTGAAGGACATCTTCTATGACACCTATGTGGTTCCAGGTAAGACGGATTCTGCTGATTGTGAACAAAAGTTTATACTTTCACGTTCCATACACCTTATGCTCATTCGTGGTACTTTCTATTTTGCAGCTTCTGTCCTCAATCCGAGGTATGCCTATTCGTGGACACCAAGTTCAGAAATGTGGAGCACACTGAAGGATGCTTTTCAGCGCATGACCGATATCTCGAGCGCCGTCCAGGCATTACAAGAGGCTGAGCTGTTTCGACAGAAACGTGGTGACTTTGGCACGCAGTTGGCACAGCAAATGGCGCATGACCCAAAGACAACTGCAGCTTCATGGTGGATGATGAACGGGAACAAAACTCCCAGGCTGCAGGCCCTTGCTTTGCGGCTTGTTGGTCAATGTTGTTCGTCAAGTGGATGTGAGCGGAACTGGAGTACGTTTGCCTTGCTGCATACAAAGGTTCGCAATCGGTTGTCACACAAAAAACTGAACAAGCTTGTCTATGTGAACTACAACCTGCGCCTGCGACTTGCGGATGTTGCCGATCCTCCACGGGATGAAGAAGATTTCATTGACCAGCTAGCCCATCTTTCATTCTATGAGCCTAAAAGTGCAGTGCGGGATTGGATGGAATATGGAAGGTCAAACAAAGCTCCTGTTCTAGACGAGGACGACGATGAAGGTGACACGCCGCTTCCATCTAATATTGTCGCTGATAAAATAAATCCGGCGGACCTCCGTACTTCTACAGGGGAAGATTGCATTAGTGATTGGGCACGGCGACATGTGGGTGACACTCATGTAGGGAAGCGGAAGTACCATGTCGCGCCTAGCAGCAGGGTTGACCCGAAGCGCCAACGAGGCCAGGCAAAGGCAAAAGGGAAACAGAAAGAAATAGAAGTCCTGAGCGATGAAGACACTGATGATGGTGAGGGTGATAAAAGCCCAGAGTATCAGGAGTCTCAGGACAGCAGCTCTGGCGATGATGGTGATGAGAGTGATGATGGCGATGACGGCGATGATGGTGATGATGGGGATGGTAGCAGTGATGGTGATGATGGAAATGGTGGTGGCGGCAGTGGCGGTGCTACTGGCGGTGGCGGGGGCCGAGACGTGTCACCTTCAAACCCACCTGCTGGTCTCCATTTTACAGGTACCAAGTGTACGTCCATATGAACATGTTTTTATTATTTTGACTTATGAGTATTAATTATACTATGTGGTTCATTGCAGGGGAGACTGAGTTCACACATGCAACCCAGGACATTGACCATGGAGCACCGATGTCGCAGAGGAGAACGGTTGGACCGACGGATTACGACTCTCCACAGTTCTCTTCTAGCTCCTCCTACAGGGATTCCTCACAGTCTAGTTACCACTATCCTATACCGGAGTTGAGCATGCAGCCACCGATGAGATGGGTGTACGAATGGCAAGATCCCCATTGGTACAATATGTTACTTCAGGAGTGGCAGACGACATCGGCCTGGACGGGTCAAACTTGGCAAGACTTCAAAGCTGAGTTGCTGGTAAGGCAGGGTTTGAATGTGATGTCCACCGCGGAGTACGAAATGGCCTCGCGATGCTACCGTTGAACAATTTTTTGTGCGAGACTATTCGTATTAATGTATGGACATTTGAACTATTTGCATGGACATTTGTACTATTTGCATGGACATTTGTACTATGTTTTTATGTACAATTATATGTATGGATGTTTCTCTATATTTTTAGTTATTTTTTCCCTTAATTTACGCATATTTCATGCCAATTTTTGGTTTTCCATCGAACCGTTCCAAACCGGCCGGCATACCGGTCAAACCGGTCGGATTCCGCCCCAAACCGGCCGGTTTGGACCGCCCGCGAAACCGCCTGAAACCGGTCGGTATACCGGTGAAACCGGTCGGTATACCGGTGAATTCGACCGGTATACCGAAAAAAACCGATTGCACGGGGATTTGAATTCAAAATTCGAATTCAACCGGTTTCCACCGGATCCCGGTCAAACCGGTCCGGTATACCGGTACCGCCGGCCGGCGGTACGAACTACCGGACCGGTTTATGAAACCCTGGTCTGGATACCTCATTGCATCGATTAAATCAGTCAAATTATCCCCTTTTGTTGCATGTATCCATGAAATTTCTGTCTGCATTGTTGCTTATGCACATAAATAAACAGGGTATTTTGCGGTCAATGCACTGAAGCAGTAAAAACTCCTGTAGGCACAATTTTGTTGCATGTATCCATGAAATTTCTGTCTGTGCAGTGCATTGTTGCTTAAGCACATAAATAAACAGGGTATTTTGCGGTCAATGCACTGAAGCAGTAAAACTCCTGTAGGCACAATATTATGAATCATGAGCTATGATTAGTTCCAGCACTTGCATATCACAAGTGCCTCATCCTTGTTCTGGTTGACAACCAACCAAGGTCCAGAACAAGGGTGCTCGGCACTGGCAGAGCCTTGTGGATGCATAGTGGTGCTCGGAGATTGTGGCCCAAGGGCAATATCTCACCTGGCAGTGTGTGTGGTGGTAGCTGTTCCAATGTTTGTTGCTCCATGCTGACATTCTGCTGTGGTTAGTTGGGTTCAAATGTAGTATTTTGTGAGCTGTGTTGTGGATGCTCTGGTTCCAGTTTACTAGGTACACTTAGGATCAAAGCAACTGGTATAGGCCTGGTGATTGAATTAAACTCAACAATGTTGTTAGGAACCTCAGGGGTAGCCGGATTCTGCAGTCCAATTAGTCCCTTTTCCTGGCCATGTAGATCAGTGAATTCCAATTTACCAGCAGCCAGTGTTACATGGACACGCGCGTCCGAAATTTTTTTGGCGCGTCGACGCGTATCAGCGTGTCGATACGCGTCTGACACGATGCGACACGCATCTGACACGCCGCGGCCGCGTCTCAGGGGCGAGCTGGCACCAGGCGAGTCGAGTAGATGAGGGGGTGGGCCGTGGGGAGGCGCCGTCGCGACGAGCAGGGCGGCCGCATGGTAGCGGCGGCTGCAGGGAAGAGAGGGGAGGCGACGGCGGCGTCCGGCGGAGCGGGGGAGAGAGGGAAGCGGCGGCGGTGGCGGCGTTCGGCGGAGCAGGGAAGAGAGGGGAGGCGGCGGCGGCGGCCGGCGGAGAAGGGAAGAGAGGGGAAGCGGCGGCGGCGTCTGGCGGCCACGGCGGCGGCCGGCGGAGAAGGGAAGAGAGGGGAAGCGGCGGCGGCATCTGGCGGAGAAGGGAAGAGAGGGGAAGCGGCGGCGTCTGGCGGAGAAGGGAAGTGACGGGAGGAGGAAGAGACATCGCAGGGAAGAGAAGAGAGGGAAGGGGGTGGCGGCGGCTGGGAAGGGTGTGGGTCTGTGGGAGGAGTGGGATAGGGTTAGGGTTTGTTTGTTGGGCTTTATATCAACATGGGCCAAAGAGCATGAAGGGAAGCCCATCACATCTATTTTCCTTATTCTTTTATTTATAAACTTAGATATTTGTATTTTTATTTATAAAATTTTAAAATAAAAATATATTAGACGAATCCCCGAATCCTATTTTTTAGGATTTGCCGAATCGGACACCCGCACCCGAGTCGGATTCCGACACCCGCACCCGTGTTCATGTAACACTGCCAGCAGCTTGCTCAGGTTGGCCTGTCCTGGGAGCTTCTTCACCAAGCTCATTATTGTTCACCTGCACCTCCTCAAAAACAGCTAGCGCGCTCAAGCTGTCTATAGGTTCCTCTGAAAACCCAGGTAAACTCAGGGCCCCAACGATCATTGGACTGGTGTTAATGTGATGACCATGTAGCAGGTCGTAAGGTCGTTCCTGTCATCCACTCTTGCTGTCAACAGATGCCTGTTTATGAAGTCGCTTGTGTGATACCCTGATACATCTGTGTCCATGTGACCACCATGCAGCAGGTTGTTACTATCATCCACCCATGTTATCGACAGATGCCTGTTTACGAAGTCGTTTGGGTCTGATACTTGATACTTGTGTCTTCCTCCACAGTTGCTTCCATGACATGTTCAATTTCTGCTGGAGTGCTGATCAGTGTCATGTCATGTCATGACCCCAACTGCAGGCATTCTCTGATACATTGACGGATTCATAAAGCATAGGGTGACAACAGAGAATGCCTGCAGTAGGGGTCATGACTATTGTTGGTGGAATAAACTGGCCTTCATCCATGAGTGAAGGCCCTTGTTCGCCCAAGAATTGAGCAACTGGTGTTGTGAAGGAAACCTTATTGTGGCCATTCTTCAGATTCTTCTACATGCTGTGGGCAATATTAGGCAAGGCCGGGTGGTGCATGCCACGCCAACTGGAGCCATGTCTCCTTGCTGCATTTAGGTACAGGATCACATTGATTGCTCTGATTGCTGTTGTTTCAATAAAATGACCATTAGAAATACAGCGAGAAGTGTTGCGGTAGTTGGCGGTGTCTGTGGTCACAACGTTCCATCCTGGCCTCCAGTATGTAGTCGGACCTCCTGCTCCTCACTGTTGGAATCTGAGGAACATTAGTTCCAATAAAAAAGCCAAGGAGGCATCTGATGCGGTTGTCCAGTAGCAGCGTGAATGTGCCTTGAGTGGAGAAAATCTGTGCGAAGTCATGAACCCCCAAAGCCTTGTGCCTGTCCTCCTGGCAACGCCAATGTTTCACCGACCATCTACAGTTGGCCACCGGATGCCCAAGGCAAAGACAGTTAAAGCATTAGCCTCTCATCCTAATGAGATATCTGTCTTCTTTCCAATGAGCCATGGAAATTTGGGGATTTGAAAGCCCCTGGAATGTTTCTTCTTTCTGACAATGCTACATGTTTGGTGTTATTTGCATGTTTAATTTTGAATTCACTCTGTGCTTCCACCACCGTTGCAAACAGCGTACAAGCCAATCCTCTTCACTGTCTTCCATATCAGAGGAGCTCTTCATATGTTGTGAGAGAACCATGCTTGGAGCCTCATTGTCTGGCCAGGTGCAGTATGCCGGGTCTTGTCCAGAAAACCCCGTAGGAAGCAGAGGCATTTGGTTTGGTCTTGATTTGGAAGTTTGATGAAAGGTCCGTCTCACAATCTTCTGGGATCCCTGAGTTAAAAAAGAATGCATTTTTTCTGTTTCCGTATCAAAAGTCAAAATGCAAAGGAAAAACAGTACCATGTTGCTTGCTAAATAAAATAGCTAGATGCAACAGAAAGAGAATAAGTTGTGAATAACACTGTTTCAACTGTTCTGAACCTGATAACAAATAATTTGTTTTGGGGAAACAGAGGCGAAAAGTTTTCCTCAACTTATGAATTGCATTAGAGGGGCAATGCAAAATGCCACTCAGACCGATTAAGTTGGAAACAGCAATCAGACTCTAGGCCATATCGGAAGCAATTGATCTACAACATCTACATCTGGAAGCCAATATTTGCAGAGGAGAGCCCTGGTAACAAAATAACAAATATTGACGTATTGTCTACCAAATCGAATTATGCACATTGCTCTAGTTGAACCTAGACTTATCTAAAATCTCTTATGTGATGTTGATGCACTTCAAAGTTCAAACACACAAAGCACTGTTAAGCAAAACTTTCAAAAATATAAGCAAAGCTTTCAGATGTTTCATCAGAAATTTCTGCTCCATAACTTCTCCGGTTAGTAATATAGTATGTCTTTTTGGTCAAAATGGATCTGGAGAAGGGTAGAGAACTAAAGAGATAATAGATGAATAGGTTGGCAAAACATTAACCTTATATGTAGTTTTGCAAGGCCTAAAAAAACAGTTTTGCAAGTGAGTGAAAACTGCAACCAATAATTGGCCCTTGGAGGTTGATAACTTCTTTAGATGATGCATTTGACCTGGTCAAGATGCAGGTAGTAGCACACATTCTAACACTTGGAAATAAATTACTTATATAATGCAGCGATAAGGAGGTCATTGCTCTAGCCAAACTAACTTCTGAATAACATCCATTGTAAAAACAATTGCTCCTTGAAAAGATCAATTAAGTCAAACTAACTTCTGAATCCATCCATTGTAAAAACAACTAGGAAGAACGGCGTGCCTTGACGCAACTGAAGAGGATGCACTCTCGATTACTGATTGTTAACTACCATATCCTGATTTGTTAGGGCAGGTAAGCACAAAAAAAACCAATGGGAGGATTGACTTGGTTGATCAGTTGTGTTGATTGCAGCAAATGTCAAAGAAGCCAAAGGCCATGGTCTTTGTAAATTTTTGAATAGATAGAATTCTGAATATATTCGATTGAAGAATAATTAACATATGACTTCATGGAAAAATGAGGGTCAACAGAACATGCTGATCAAGGCTCTAGCAGATGTCAAATCAGACAACTGAGGTTCAACAGAACATGCTTGAGCAAGGCACAAATAAAGTAGGTTTCCTGTAATAGGACCTATACCTAAACGTGAAATCTATGGATAAAACAAGGCTCAAAGGGCTTCTTTGTACTAAATCTAACCTTCCAGGGGCTTAAACAGAAGAAACCAGGGACCTAAAACGTAATTACGTATGAAAACACGAGGGCTAACGTGTAAAACTAGCACCTATGGACGGTGGGTTCTATTTGCCAGAAGCTCAGGAGTTAAACCGGAAGAAATAGGACCTAGATCTAATTACTTTTGAACTGAGATGGACTGCGGGTTGATTTTGGAAAAACTCAGGGGCTCTTCTGCAAAAGTGGCGCGACTGACTACGCTGACCGATACGGGATTAGATTCGATCTAATCTCGATCGTCGGATCTTGATCCAAGGGCTGGAATCAAAAGAGCGACGCCGGCAACCGGGAGCGACCGCGCGCGGCGGCGCCTCACCGGAACCTCGCCGGAGTTGGTCGAAACCGACGCTACCGGACTCCAATTCTCGCCGCGCTTGGCTTGGAAGAGAGAGGAGAAAACGGGGAATCCGTTTTGAGGATTCTAAACGAGAGTTGAGAAACAGAGGGAGCTCACACCGACGAGCGGCGGCTCGGCCATGGTGGCGACGCGACGAGGCCTCGAGAGAGCAAGAGAGAGAGGGATTAGAGGCTCGGCGGGTTCCTCACCTTCCCACAAACCTTGGCGGAGAACTCGAAGAGGCTAGAAGGCGCTTGGAAGCTCGAATCGTGGCGGCGACTCAAGGTTAGGGTTTGGGCGGCTATGGCGGCGCGGAAGCTATGGCTTGGGTTGAGGGGCAAGGGAGCTCGGGCGGCGCGCTTATAAAGGGCCGAGAAAGCTCCGACTTGCACGCCAAGGCGCGACGCGGCGGCGTATGGCGCTCGGACTCGCCATGGAGTCCCGCTCACATACGGCGCGAGGTAGGCGATGACAGCCCGGGCCCACACGTCAGCGAGACAGAGAGAGAGAAGAGAGAGCGGGCTAGAAGCTGGGTCGGTTGAGAGAGGGAGGTCGGGATGAGCTGGGAGAAGAAGAAATGGGCCGGACAGGTTGGAAAGCTGGGCCGGAGAGATGGATTCGGCCCAAGAAGGAAAAAGATTAAGTTTTATATTTTCGGGAAATAGATTCTAGTTCAAAAATAATTCTAGGAAATCCCAGAAAATGTATTTAAACCACTCCAAAAATCCTAGGAAAAATTCCAGAGATAGAGTTGGAGACTTTGAACCGAAATAAAATATTTGGAGCTCATGAAAGAGATTTTAAGCCTTCCAATAAATGGATTTGAATTTAAGAAAAGAGAATAAATTCCCAGAAAATCTAGGAAATTCTCAGGAAGGATTAGATCGACGTCTAAACGTATTTTGAAATCTCACACTCAAGAAATATTAGATGCAACGGCATGAATGCAACGTTTCAATTGAGGCAACACAAAGCATTTTTATTTGATTTAGGAAAATGATTGTTTTCCTATACTAAATACCCTGTAAATAAGACAAATGTTGAAAAAGTTTTAATAATTAAGGAAAATTGTTTATTTAATTTTCTTTCTAATTCACATCTCAAAATTCTAAATTTCGGGGTGTGACAACTAATTAACATATTTACCTCGCAACATGGCATACAGCAGTAGTGAATTCTTCATGAGTATGTGAACTATTTGAAATAGAAAATAACATAAAGTTATGCAATCTTAATGTGTTTTTGGAACAATCATATTGTTTATCATGTCGACATTTTTTGTGATTCAAGAAGAATGTGCATAAACTTAATATAGAAAACATTTATGCAATCAGAAGATGCATAATCCATAGAAGCATAAGGAAAATAAGGTAATGTACATTCTAGAAGTGATGTTAGGCTCGAGGGAAGATGCAATGAGGCTTCATACTCAGTCCTAAAACATAAATATTATCACATCTCAATTGCTAGAAAAATAGGGCCATAGGCATCTTCCTAAATAAGAATACATATTTCACCAATAGGATCAGGTAGCATATAGACATAACTTGCATAAGTTGTATATTTGTACATATTCTTTTCATATAAAAAAAAATAGGTAGGGCCCAGAACGCCTGAGGATCAAAGTGAAACCTATGCCCAGAAACTTGGAAGGAGCGCGAGGACTGGTCTTTGATCTGCAGCTCTCCCTTGTGATTGTACTTGAGTCCAAACACGGTGAGATGGATCACACAGCCATTGTACTTTGCCCGCTTCTCCGCTTTCTTGGCTTTCACGCACTCGACGAGGCAGAACTTGCTTGCGCCAATGCAGGTGAGAGACACACTCACATGCCTCTTGCTGAACATCTTCTCCTTGGTCATCTTGCAATCCGGATAGAAGCATGGAGCAGTGCTGCGAAATTCAGGGGAGACAACTCTGCAGGCACAGACATGGCCATCTCGATGAAGGCCAAGCCACGCGTCGAAGTGCCCCTGTCCACGGAACGGCAGGGCCCATTCCCCGTGACACGTCCAAGCACAATCCATGGTGTCGAACGAGTATGCTGCAACCCTTGTCATCCGACGCGGTCATAAAAATGGTGTGCCCATCCGGATGCAGCGCGTAGGAGTGCACGTGGCTATGGAACGCCGGCGATGGCAGCGTCTTCCAGCTCCAGCCCGCTGCGGTCGTCGAGCTCGACTCCATGGCCTCGAACGAGTGCGTGCCGTTGAGGTAGTATCCGTAGGTGAGCGAGTAGAGCACGTCGCCGGCGGTTAATTATGAAGACGCCGGAGCCGCCGCAGGCCATGCATGTCGGTGGGGGCATGCATGGGCGCCGATGGAGAGCGCCGCCGTGTGGACGTCGTAGACGAGGCTGCAGCGGTGGTTGGTACCCAGAGCGGCGAAGGACGTGTCGGACATGTCGTCGACGCCAACTGGGAGCTCTAATCCTAGTGCCGGAGGCTCCGGGAGGTGGCCATCGTTGTCGTCTTGGTCGTCCAAGGTGTCGGGGTCGATCTTGTGTCCCAGTCGGCCAGCACGAGGTAGAGGTTCTTGCGACATCGCCGCCGCTTGTCAGCAACGGTGTGTTGAGTCGGTCCATCGTGTGCCTGCCTGTCGCTTATGAGACATCCTACTCTGTGCCTGCCTGTCGCCTTGGATACTCTTAATTGTACGTATACGTACCGCTGCCAAATCTCAGTGTTAGAATTGGAGTTTTCTAGAGATCTGAAGTCCAGTGGCTCAATTTAACCTGCTTTGCAAAGGCAAAACCGCAAGAGTATCACATCTCAGTTGTTGAAACATAGGACCATGAGAGTACATGACCATTACAGAAGCACATCAAGTAATGACACTAATGTAAAACTCATCAAGTTGCATATATGGAGGGGGAAAAAGGAACTGGATGGCTGGATCAAGTAACACACAACTTAATTACAATCTTAAAAAAATACTTTTCATGGATTCCACACTTTTCCTAGCAGGGGAAATTAAAGCCCGGCATGAACGAAGTGACAGCCAAGCAGGGAATCGACAAGCTGAGGGCAGAGCATTGTACTGTATTACAGCTTCGATCTACATCCAGAAGGCAACAGGACCAAAGTGATTCTTATGCCTAGACACCAGGAAGGAGCTCCTGGACCGGTGATCAGTGATCTGCAGCTCACCCCTGTGACTGTACTTAACCCCAAACACGGTGAGGTGGATCGCACAGCCTCCAAGAAGAGCCTGACCTTCATCCACTCCTTCCCGTGCCACGCACTGGACGAGGCAGAACCTGCTCGCGCCCATGTATGTGAGAGTGGCCCTCATATGCATCTCTGCATCGTCGTCGTTTCTGAACAACTTGTCCTTGGTTATCTTGCAATCCAGCTCCGGCGGCGATGTCACCGTGCCATGGCAGCTCGGGGAGGCAACGACGACCCGGCAGGCACAGATGGAGCCATCTCGGTGAAGCCCAACCCACGCATCGAGCTCGCCGTCGAAGTGACCCTGCCCAATGAACGGCAACGCCCATTGCCCATGCCACCTCCACACAGAATCCACGGTGTCGAACGAGTACGTACCCATGCGACCTTCGTTAGCCGTGGTCATGAAGATGGTGCGCCTATCCGGGTGCAACACGTACGCGTTCACACGGCTGTTGAACGCCGGCGGTGGCGACGGCAATGTCCTCCATGACCATCCCTCCCTTCTTTGATGATGATGCGTTGCATCTGGGACACAGCTGGACTCCCATGACAATACCTCAAACGAGTGCTGTTTGTCAGAGAAGCGATATGTTAATGCGTAGAGCATGTCACCGATGGCCACGGTGACGCCGAAGCCACAGACCATGTGAGAAGGGGCATGATCGCCGACTTCGAGAACGGCCGTGTCGACGTCGTAGACGAGGCCGCAGCGGTGGCTCATCAAGGCGAAGATCTTGGTGCCCATGGCGGCGAAGGACACGCCGGTTTGGGGTGCAGTGCCGACCGGGGACGCTAGACGCAGGGCCGGGGGTGAGGGGAGGTGGCGGGCGCCGCCGCCGCCGTGGAGGTCGTACGTCGGCGTCGATCTTGTGGACGCTGAAGCCCCTGTCCCAGTCATCCAACACGAGGTATAGGTGCTTGTGCCGCCGCCGTGGCCTCTTGTCACCGACGGCGGCGTGTTTGTTTTGGGCGCCATCGTGTGCACGACGCTTTGGATGGGAGGACATCCCGACGGCAGCGGCGGCGCCAGATTCACCAACACCTACTGTAAAAAAAAAACAGCTTGGATCTCACTTCTCAGGGTTTATATGAATACGGAGATATGGTTATACGAAAATGTGACGGAGATCGACGAGGACACCGCCACGTCCGAGTCGGGCGCGCCTATATCTGTGCAACTCCGAGACCGATTCCAGCCGCCCGCCTCCAAACCGTGCAACCCCGTCTTCAAGTTGCAACACGTATTCGTCTTCGGGTTGCAACACGTATTCCGTATTCGTCCATAAGATCCGGCGCCTGCCAGTCTACCACCGTCATATGACCTTCAAGAAAAAAGGATATGAAGGCATTGGAGCCTGCCACTGTTAGGATGGCCTCGACGTCCTGAATATATATGAAGCTTGGTTTGCACACCATGCATGCGCACGAGACGATAGCTTCTGCCGATTTGCTTGGTGGCATCGAATGTTCCAGTGAGCAACGCCTGCAGGAGCTCACCAGAGATGATGGTTCGCATGGTTTGTTATTGCACCTCAAATTGCTAGGCCATGAATGCAGAGTGGTCTAGCCATGGTTCAACGCGTAGGGGCTGCAGCGAACTAAAAAGACCATGCGACCGATGACTCACGAAATTAATGGTTGCAACTCGCAAAACAAAGAACATTTCAATGAATCGGTTTTCGAGACAAAAAAAAAAACAGTTCAATGGAAATGACCAAGCGCGAGTATGCATTTGCAAACTGGCTTGTAAATCGACTTGTACAAGCAAGTAATGCTAACACAAAGCCAAACAGCCAGAACCATCCGGATAACATAAAAGGGTAAAGTCTTAACTTCGCAGCATGCCATTACACAACCACGATTCCACAACGTGCACTCTAGCTTACTGTCTTACTCTATACACGTCCAGACAGTACACACAGCAGGGTTCTAGGCATTTGATATATCCCAAACTGGTTAAACTCGACTGCAGCTAAACCATTCCATCCATTTCAAGAACTTACTACCACCTCGCAAAACTTGGTTACCCACTCCACTATACAGCATCAGCAAACTACCATGTGTGTCCTCGCAAGCAAAAAGACCGCGGCAACAACTTCATGCCCTGTGCACTCCTTGTCACTCAACCTGAACAGAACATGTGTTAGACCGACTGTGTTTAGTGCCCAAAGGCTCTTTCCCAAACACAAGATCTCTGTGGAACACCGGACCCACCTCATCAGAAATCATAGTCTTTCAGGTCCTTCTTGGAGTCCGCCAATTCCATCTCCACCATGCACTCCTCCTGGCTGAGAGGTGGGAGCCCGTTCTTGTGGAGCGTGTAGTTGTGCTTGTGCCATGCACTCTTGCAGTGCTCCCTGTACAGCTTGTCCTCCACCAGCACGTCGCATTCCTTGCATCTTCTCTGTTGCTTGCCTTGTGCATTGCCCTGGCTTTCGCTTGATATGCTCTGGTTCTGCATTGTCTCGCTTATCTCAGCAACAGCAACATACTCCTTTGCAGGCATTGCTTGCGGTACTTCAACATTGTCATGTTGCTCCAGAGACAGGCCACCTTCTGCATGTGTCGAGACAGATAGCACTTCCACCCTACCCTGCACATCCTTCAAACGCTCCTCACACAAGTGCAAAATAGATGGTTCAATCTCACATACCTGCAAAACATTGTACATAGTCACATGTAAGACATTATCCATAGTTACATGTAGTCTAGACCAATGATTGATCGGTTTGAGAGTGAGTGAGTGAGTGACAGAAAGGTAGTGTGGCTTCAGCTAATGGTCACATAAGCACCATGCTACCACCACCAAGGAAAAGGCTAAAGCAGCAATAAAATAGGCTAAATGCCCTTTGATGTCATGTTCATCATACAAAGACAGTACATTACTGCACCTTTAGAGCTTACTGTCTAGCCCAATTCGTAGGTGCTAGGCAGGTGGCTGGGATACTATGCCCTTATTTTTAGGGTGGTGCCTAGTGCCAATCAGGCAATAGGCACCTCCATAGCCGATCTGAAACTAGGTATCATGGACCCACCTAGTTTCAAAGGTATGTGATACAGCTTATCAGTTCTTCAATATCATGTGTATGCAGTGATGGGGGTCAAGGCATAAAAACTATGTGCTCCTATCTATTTTAGAAATGACTTGGGCTAGAAAAAAAAGAACACTGGTGGCAATTTCAACAGCGTTGGGTAACTACACAGGAACACACATGAAAACAGAAGAATCAATAGACTTACAATAGAAGCCCGAGTTCCGGATAAATCCTTTGAAATGACAGTAGCATTCCATTCAGCAACTTTCTCCATAAGGCCTGCAAAACTGGGCTTTGGAGCAGTGAATAGCACCCTCGGTGACTAACGCTTTATGGGGAAGTTCTCCATGAGTTTCTTCATAACTTTTAGAGCCCTGCAAGCAGTGGCAGACTGGCAGAGGTGAAGTCGGGGGGGGGGGGGGGGGGGATCTAAACATATTTGTGCTAATTAGGAAATCATCCTATGCTCAGCAAAAGAAACAGACAGAAGCTGAGAAGTATGAGCAAGCAGTCAAAGATTTAAATGACAATATCATATTGGTAAATAAATAAAACTGTGGTTTTACATGCATTCTTGTGGTTCCTCTTTGAGAGGGTGCTGTCCTTTGCAGCATCCTAATGCGTAGTGCTTGTTTAGATGGTTGAAACAACTGAGCATCATAAAAAATGGTTCTGGGCAAGCAGGGTCCGGAGCCCAGCTTCGCCTCTACTGAGCTCCGGCCTGCCTGCAAGACTATAGAGAACATATATGTGGAAAAACATAAAAAATAGAACAAGAAGGTAGACAAAGAAATTTCACATGGCCAAGTAGCTTCATATAATCATGTACTGAATGCACATACAAATTCAGACCTCAAGATATAACTAATGGTCAAGCAAACCATTGCTTTGCTATCTTCTATTATGTTATATTTGATGGTGAATTCGGTGTTGCAAAACTGAATAACCCATACATACTCAATTAATGATACAACCTATTAGCATATACTGCGGCAATAGAAATTCCACCCAAAACCACTCTATAATTGTGCTATACAAACCACTACTGCTGTCATCATGAAAAAAGTATCTCGAGCAAGCATTATCGTCAGAAATAAGGACACATCAAGGTTAGTGGTGCTAGGTTGCAACTCCACAGAAAAAACAACAAATGAATCATCAACATCATTTTCCTTGGTTCACTGTAAAAAAACAGAAGGGAAAAAGCTGACCAACTATTGAAAAAAAAACAAATACAAAAGTAACCGACTAAGGTATCCGGTAAACAAATAATAGACCTGAACAACAGTATCACTACCATCTTTAGTAGAGCTTTAGACCAGCAGATCATGGACAGAAAAAAAAAAACTAACTATTGAAAAATACAAATACAAGAGAAACAGACTGAGGTATGTGGCACACAACTTATAGACATGTATAACAGTGCCATCACCATATTTGTAAGTAAAACAAAAATAGACTATTAAGCTGGAAAGGTCTGCACAACCACTAGTTCTTGTTGAGCTGTTCCCTAATTACTAGGTCTTTTATATAATGGCAGAACTAAGTCCATTGGCTCATTTTAACCTGCTTTGCAAAGGGCAAGACCACAAGAGTATCACATATCAGTTGTTGAAACATAGGACCATGAGTCCATGACCATTACAGCCGCACATCAAGTAATAAGTAATAACACGGTAAAACTCATCAAGTTGAATATATGAATTAAAAAAGGAACTGGGTGGCTGGATCAAGTAACACAGCTTAATTACAAGCTTTAAAAAAAAAGACTTTTCATGGATTCTACACTTTTCCCATGAACTAGTGACAACCAAAGCTGGGATTCTACAAGAGGGCAGAGAATTTTAGCTTCTACATCCAGAATGCAACAGGACCAAAATGATTCTTATGCCTAGACACCAGGAAGGAGCTCCTGGACCGATGATCTGTGATCTGCAGCTCACCCCTGTGACTGTACTTAACCCCAAACACGGTGAGGTGGATCGCACAGCCTCCAAGAAGAGCCTGACCTACATCCACTCCTTCCCGTGCCACGCACTGGACGAGGCAGAACCTGCTCGCGCCCATGTATGTGAGAGTGGCCCCCAGATGCATCTCTGCATCGTCGTCGTTTCTGAACAACTTCTCCTTGGTTTTCTTGCAATCCAGCTCCAGCGATGTCACCGTGCCATGGCAGCTCGGAGAGGCAACCCGGCAGGCACAAATAGAGCCATCTCGGTAAAGGCCAACCCACACATCGAGCTCGTCGTCGAAGTGACCCTGGCCAATGAACGGCAATGCCCATTCCCCATGCCATCTCCACTCAGAATCCATGGTGTCGAAGGAGTATGTACCCATGCGACCTTTGTTAGCTGTGGTCATGAAGATGGTGCGCCTATCCGGATGTAGCACATAGGAGTTAACACGGCTGTGGAATGCCGGCGGCGGCGACGGCAAGGTCCTCCATGACCATCCCTCTGTTGGACGCTGCTGCTGCGTTGCATCTGGGGCAGTGGTCTCCCATGACAGCACCTCAAAGGAGTGCTGTTTGTCGAAGAACCGATATGATAATGCATAGAGCATCTCACCGATGGCCACGGTGATGCCGAAGCCACAGACCATCTGAGAAGGGGCATGAGCGCCGACTGCCAGAACAGCCGTCTCGGTGTCGTAGACGAGACCACAGCGATGGCTCATCAAGGCGAAGATCTTGGTGCCCAATGCGGCGAAGGACACGCCGTTTTGGGGCACGGGGCCAACAGGGGACGCTAGCCGCAGGACTGGGGGCTCGGGGAGGTGTCGGGCAGCTCTGTCGGGCTGGTTGTCGGAAACGAAGCAGTCGGCGTCGATCTTGTGGATGCTGAAGCCCCTGTCCCAATCATCCAACAGGAGGTACAGGTGCTTGCCTCGCCGTGGCCTCTTGTCACCGTCGCCGCTGGCGGCGTGTTGGTTTTGTCCATCATGTCCCCGTCGCTTATTGGACATTCCGACTGCAGCAAAACAATGACAACACCAATCTAATCCTCCTCTGTGATGACGGATGAAGCTTCGAGTTTTGGCAGAGGGAGCCTTGGATTTATACAGCTGCCGCAAGCTCTGGCACCCTGCAGCATCTCACCTTTAGAATCGGAACAGGAGAGAGGGGACGAGTCGGATTGCGAAAATCATTTGTAATCTGCCGTGACGGAGCCGGATCCGAGGAGCTCGGTGGATGGATCTATTGATTCCCCAACTCCGAAACCGATTGGCAAAGGAATCTGTGTACCTGCCGTGGCCGGAGACGTCAGCGCCAGATTCAGTCCATACCCTGCCCTGCGCCGCCTCTCCGCTCCGCCGCACCAGTGTAGAAGATCTGCCGCGTCTCACAGTCCCGCGATGAACAGGCAACTTGCGGTGGCACCACGGCGGCGGTGGCGCGTGGGGGAGCGCGGCCGCCGGAGGAGGAGGAGAGCAGCCAGCGAAAGCGAGGCGGCCGTGGAAGAACGATGGTCTTTCTCAGGCCTACTACCTAATTCGGGCCAAGACCACTAGCAGCTGGTTCGCTGGTAGGGCCGTAGGCCTGCGCGGCTTCTTTAGATGGGCTAAGAGCATGGTTAGGAAAATAATGCTCCAGCAGTCTCTTAATATATCTCTCTTTCCTAAAAAATTATTGGGATATCCCAATCATCCACCACAAATCTCCTTAAATAAAGGGAGAGTTTAGACTCTACCAATATGGTAGTTGATAATGGGATGAGGTTATTGGGAGACTGCAAAAGCATCTCTCCCAATAAACCATGAAAGTACTATTGGGACATCCCAATAATAATTTATTGAAAAAATATATTGCGAGACTTCTAGAGATGTTCTAAAAATGCACGTCCACTGCAGGTTAGGATATTTTCAAATAACCCACCTCACTCCGACACTTTCTTATTTTGTTGTACTCCCTCTGTCCAAATTGTAGGTCGTTTTACTTTTTTATCCTAACTTTAACTACTTGTATTATTTAAAAAAAATCCGTGCAAATATAGTCAAATTTAAGTTATTCTTGAAATTCTTTTATTACTAAAGCTAGCCATAACAAAAAAGAAAATATGATATTTTGCGAAAAATTTTGAATAAGACGAGTGGTCAAAGTTGGGGTAAAAAAATCAAACGACTTACAATTTGGGACGGAGGGAGTAACAACTAACAACTGCACGTTTTATGCATATTTTTTTATACTGCATGTGTGCTTCTTAATAGGGATGTAGCAGTATTTTTTTCCTCCACCTTTAAACACATAGAAGGTATAAGAGTTGCACTGTGCTCCAATAGTTATCACTGGAGTAGAAAAATCATGACCTCAAGGGTCCAAGGGTGAGTTTAGATCGCACAACTTTTTCTAAAAAAATACTATTCATTCAACTTTCCTATTTATCTCATCCCTCCCACTCACAGAACACGCTTTCCAACACGACCTACAATATTTTTTTAGACCTACAGTGTTTTTTTCCCCAACTAAACTCACCCTAACTGGTTTGTTGATCGGACGAGCATGGCTCGTACCTAGTGAACCAGGACACGAGGTTCTCCACAGCCTGGCTCGGTGGAAAATGTGTGTATGATTGGTTGTCCGCTTGCATCCGACGTGTATGCGTAGTAAAGTTGATTGGTTGCCTAATGCTCCGCACCGCTGCTCTCTGTCACGTGTAGCTCGGCAACCCAAAGTTACATCGGTTGGGCCTGGCTCACGAGATACGCTCGATTGCTATGTTTCCAGAGGGCCTGCTCAAGACGTACGATTGCACCCCGGGAGCCTGGCTCAAACGCTCGGCCGGGAAACCAATCAGCGCGACACTACATACGTAGAGCCTGGCTAGGGGCCTAACCAAACAGCCCACAAAACTCAAGAAAAGTATAGTGTTAACATCATGGTGGATATGCCAACCTCTGAGAGAAAAACCATATAACATGCTTACTGGAAACATCATCCATGTGGTGCTTTACAAAATTAACCACGCATGTGTAAAAAATATGTATGTACTCACCATTGCGTGCGTAGGTCACCCGTAGGTCATCGCGTGCGCACCCAACTTGCATGCATGTGGTGTGGCTCATCACGATGCTGAATTGCGGTTTTGACTGGTTCATCAACATTGTTTTAGCTTTAGGAGTAGCTAACTTTCTTTTTGTTCTTCTTTTATTTTTTATTCATATTTATGAACCGCCGCTATCCAAGCGGCAATTGAACCAGCCTCGGATTTGCAACACATGTAAATGTGTGAGGCATAGACGGGCCGGCCAGCTTGCGCTTGCGCGCACGGGAAGCCGCCCAGTACCAGCGACTACACGCGGCCAGGCACGCTCGACACAGCAGTCCGAGGTGAGCACGAGTTCTTTTTAACCCTAGTAATCATTGGCTAATCGTTGTTATGCAGTAGTACGTAGTTCAATTGTTAATTGTTTAACCGTTGCTTGCAGTGGCGGATCCAGAATGTCAAGGAGGGGGCTGAATTTTTTCATTCCTCTCTTCTTTCTCTCTTTCGCTTCTTCTTCTTCCTCCTCTTCATCCATGGCCAAAATTTCTTGGGGGGCTTGTGGGGGCTTCAATGGAGTTCTGGGGGCCCTGCCCGCACGCTGGATCCGCCTATAGATGTACAAAAAGCCCGCAGCCCGGTGGCCCGCCCAGAAGCCCGGATTTTTGGCCCGGCCCGGCCCGGTCTTTTGCGGGCCCGAGCTAGCCCGGCCCGTTACCTGGTGCCGGGCCTGGGCCGTCACCTCGGCCTTCAGGCCAGCCAGGCCCGGCCCGCTAGAAGAACGGGCCGGTCAAGGCCCGGTGTCTTCTCCATCCGGGGCTTCTATCCATCTTCAACATTTTAATTGTGCTAACTCAACAACGTGAATGAAATATCTCAGCATTAGATTTGAACATGGTCAACATTTGAGACTCAAAGTATTGAAACTGCACATATAAGATGTTAAAATAGAAATTAATAAATGTTGAAACTATAAATTTAGAATGTTGAACACTAAAACTTTGGTTTTTTTTCTATTTGTGGGCTACGGGCCAGCCCGGCCCTTTATTTGTGGCCGGGCTTTCCGGGCTGGCACGGCCCAAAAACAGCCCGCGGGCTTGGGCCGTCGCCTGAGCCCGCAGGCCAGCCCGATCCGGCCCGATGGGAGGTAAGCCCGGCCCGGTTTTTACCGGGCCCGGGCCAGGCCGCCCATTTGTACATCTATAGATCCGCCCCTGGTTGCTTGCTTGCTGGGTTGGCATTTGGCAACTAGAACAAATGCGCGCCCTACCAATATCTCAACAAAGAACAACTAATAAAAAAATAAATGTAGAACATTTCTCATATTTAGTTTACATTGAAACAATTTTCAGTTTAAATTTGTACATTAATAAGCCAAAGCTGTAACACTAAAATATCAGATGTCTAATGCCCTTAACATGTAAAGCTTAACACGAAAGCTCTACATTAATTCACTTTTATATTGGTTCATGCTTAGTGGCTACCCAAAAAATTTACAAACTAAGAACCGGATGCACAAGTGAAGACAGTTACTACACCAAGCTTCCGGAAGCAGCAAACAGAGACTCTCCTCCTTGCGACATGAACAAAGTGAATACCTAAATGCAGTTCAGTCACTGCAAAAGGAACTTGTCAAGTTCAAGCACAAAAGAGACAAAAAAAAATATGGGAATTTGTGCTCTAAATGAAATACCACAGATATTATATAAGAAAGAAGAAAATAGCCTTTAGAGCAGTCTACCCACAAAGCAAAATGCAGGGCTAAACAAATAGTCTTATCCCAATACCAGACATCTCAAGCTCCTAGCATTTTTATTTCCGAATATTTATACAATTTGCAGTGCTCTACACAACACATGCTCTTGATAATACCTAAGAGAACCTTAACACATTAACCTATAACTTTGGATATAGGACACAGCCAGACCAAAGTTTGAAGGCTCCAAGTTAAGGCAAAACCAGGGAGTGAATGACCTTTTGCTTTAGCCAACAGTAGGCGTTGTTCTTCTAGAAGTTAGAATAAATTGAATATTTGACTTCTATCCACAAAAGAAATTGCAAGGCTAAACAGGCAGGTCTCCAAAACTTACCTAGAAAGAATTTATCATGCTATAATCAGCTGGATCTGAACCACCAAACTGCAAACATAAAAGAAGTTTGATTCAGTGAAGGATAGAATCCAAAACACAAGAAAGCTTCATATCAAATCCCACTTCTTTGTATTCTAGACAGCATAAAAAATCACCTGAACAAACAGGACTAAAGACTTCGAACCAAGAAAAAAAAAAAGAAAATTTATTCAGTGAAGGACTGCATCTCCAGATTAACACAAGCAAACCTCAATGTAAGCTAATAGACCCAATAAGCACCCTGACCAGCAATTGTCCAACACAAAACCAGAGTCATAAGGAACTTCTTGTTTTCCAAGGTAAAAAATCTGGGCAGAACAATAGATAGGCACGGTATTGGTAGGAAAAACATAAACCTGATCATGCCGGGGACTCAGACGCCTGTCGCATGGACGTGGAAAGCCACCCATGGTATCGAGTCAGTGACGCCATCCCTGGCAGAGCAAAACTACAACCACAACAAACTGTAGATAATCAGGCAAAGGTACGCATTGGAATGAGAAAGATATACTACACAGGACCAATTTTCTCTCATCATACATGTTCTGAACATAGATCTAAAGATATTGTGAGGCCTAGGAGACAACTAACATTGGAGCACAGTGTAGTGCTGTGCATATATTGCCAAGCCTACTGTTCAGTAAAAGGAAACAATTTCACTAAAGGAGAAAATCAGTAAAACCCCATCAGGCATTTGCAATTATGCAAGACAAAATGAGAAACAACAGGTTTGTTCAACTAATTTCACATACTGTTTATCTTCCCACATAGGTTGTGCCTTCTTTAATTCAACCTCAGAACTGCAGGTTCTTCATGAAGCTACATGTATAGTACCATAAAGCAAGTAATTCAGCATACTAAGAGTCATCTACTGAGTACTGTCAAGTAAGGTAATAATTTGAAGTCATGCTCCTTAAATATTGAAAAATCAGTAAGAACATACATGTTAAATATTGAAATTACAAATAATTTCTTTTCTCAATGCATGTATTTAAATCACTACAAAGACTAAGAAACAAACCATCTTGCGTCATGGATCATGTTGTTTAACAGAAAAGGTTGCAGGTTTTAATGGCAGAAATGCACATATAACAATAAGAATTAAAATACACAAGATATTATTACTTGCATTGCACTGTCAACTCACCAAAGGATTATTTTTTTTTTTGGTCGCTGCCAAGTTAGCTTACAGTATCCCTCATGCATGCAAGATCAACGGCTGATGGGGCACCAGTAAAATCCTACAATTTAACCAAGATTTAAAAAATGAAAAGACTAAGTCATCAGTCAACCAATAATAGTTCAGAATGCACACAAAGAAATTCACCACTACACCTCATTTGAAAAGTACATTAGACTAAAATAAGCAATACACAGAGCTTTATGTAGCACTTGCTATATGATAACTGTTGATGCAAACAACTTTTAATCGGCCACCTATATGATAACAGTTTATGCAACACACATAACTCGAGAAGATTCATAGAGTAGGGAGCTGATCTGGAAGAAACATTCCCAAAATACATGGATCAAATCATGTTTTTAGATAGCTCGATCATAGAAACAGATAAAAATCAGGGAAAACTACATGGGAAAAGCATAACACATTCAGAAGATATATCAACATCTATCATCCTAAAAATTTCGCACACCCAGCATTATTGCAGATTAGAGAATCTGGACCTCTGAAGTCTGAACTGGCCACACCAATTCATCCACATTAAACACAGCTGAGTGGAGATAACATGTCGTTGAAGACAAACCTCATTAAGTTTCTATTTGCAACAGTAACTGAAGATCAAACCACATATCTACTACATACCGAAATTGAGTACCACAGCATCACAACGAACTCACCAATCCACGGATTGGACAGGCATAAACTCACCTAATAGAAGTTCAAATCCTACTGCTCCGGTTCATGATCCTCCCTAAAGGTTGCAGACATAAGGAAAAAGAAGAGCCGTATCAGCAAAGGTACTTTTTAAGATAATAAAAAATCAACAGAATACTTTTTCAATAATAGAAAATCAACCCAAGTACAAAGTTTCTGGACCGAAGCTAGAAGGACTATAATCAGGACCGAAACTAAAGAAGAAAGCAGCAAGTTACATATTCAGACATGATGCTATGCTATGCTGCTAAAGTTCAGAATATTACTGCTGCAAATAAGACAGATATTTTTTCAATGAAACATGCAGCTAAGCTATTTCCCATGTCAAGGTAAAGCACATTCTTTCTTATATAAGCTGAAAGAACACGTTAGACAAGGTCTTCTATGTGCAGCAAGCTAGAACATGTACATTTCCAGAGAGACAGCAGAAACTAAAAAAACACAACAAACCCTAAGCACACTGTTCTGAAAATAAAAAGAAGGCAGCAAGCTACTCAATGTCTAGAGGACGCAGTAAAAAGATGAGCAGATGGAGTGATAATATTGATAAATGGAAAGGATTAGAACCTATGCAGGGCCTTTTCTATGCATCACACATCAGACCTAATGCATAAAAGAAAAAACACAAAAGTATTGCAATCAGTCACCCCAGAAACAACAGACCTAGAGCTAGAGAAAGGTTGAGAAACAACAAAAAGATGTTACACATCACATTTAAGAGGGAGAAACCAAATCTCTACAAACAGACAACACAGAATGCACCCTAAGCACGAGAAACATGATCCATTATCTGCAGATCTGAGGGAAAAACTTTTATAATGCTTGAATGAGTCCCATGTTAGCTACCTTTAATTGTAGTTGTAGACTATTATGCTCAAGTCACAGATTGTAAAACAAAAGAGAACTGCTACTTTAGCAGACTCAAACATATTAGCAAAGAGGGCTCTTTGTCCGTAGACCTGGATCTGAAGCTACTGTATTAGTGGTCCTTTGATTTAAAACAGAGGGAATAAATCGGAGAGAGTATAGCTATGGAACGTGAATCATACACACAACACAGACTGCACCATAAGCTCGATAAACATGATCCATTGCTTGCAGATCTGAGGGAAAAGGTTGAGGGAAGGAAGTACTTACATGAAACCTCGCCGACCAAAGTCACGAACCTCACTGCAACCAAAGGAAAAATGAGAGATCATCATCCATCACACACAGAAAAAGAAAAAGAAAAAGGAGACCTCATGCGAGATGTTACTACTCACCAGCACCAGACGACGAGATAGACCGACCCGCCGCCGGACGGATCTCCGCTCCGCTCAACCGGTAGAGAGGGAGGCGCCGCGGCAGGTGGAGGAACCGGCGGACGGAGCAAGCGAGGCCCCGGCGTCGCGGCTCCGCTGCGTTGTCGCCTCGAAGAGGGGAGAGCCTAGTCTAGGTTTGGAGTTGGACTATCTGTAGAAGCGTGGTGGAGGCCGTCGAGGGGGCGGCTTCCTTCCCCGGCGCTCCGATGTGATGGGCAATCACAGAGAGAGAGGAGGGGCGCGGCGAGCGTGGAGGCGAGGACGGGCGCGGCACGCGTGGAGGCGAGCATGGTGAGAGGGGCGGCGGCGGCGCGAGAAGAGCGATGGAGAGAGGGATACTGTACCGTCTAGGGTTTGGGTATGAGTTAGGACTGCGGGTTGATTTCTACAAAACTAAGGGGCTTTTTTGCAAAATAGCCAGGGGACAGGTGTCGCTCCACGGAGAGCTCGCGGGGGCGTGGAGCGCTCTCGTGCGCGCAAAGCAGGGAGCCTTTAAGAACTTACGGGGTGTTCGCTGCGCTGGTCTGGCGCTGGACTGGCTGGGGACGGGAGGCTGGCTGGTGGGCCCAGCAGCGAAGCCCAGCGGCACCAGCCAGCCAGCCCAGCCAGCCGAACAGCCCCTTAGATACGAGGAATTGGTCAGCATGTTGTTAATCGGATGGATTTGAGTGGAGCTTATATCTTGATCACTCTTTGAGTTTGTATTGCGTCCGCATGATCTAAGTTTATTTTCGGTTTCCCTAATCTGTTCCTAGGATTAATATGGCACGAGTTGATTTGTGACTTTGCCGATTAGAAGATATGCGTACGTGTTTAGGTGTCAATTAAAACATAGGCCTTGTTCTTATCTGAGAATTTCAAAGGCACTATATATATCACACTTACATCAATTGGTTGACGATGGAGAAATTGAAAAACACACAAAAGTAGTGCGTAAACACGGCACTCGGCACTATAAGAGGCCTTTTTTTTTTGCTTCTACCAGCTCGACTTCCTCTCCCCCGTCATACTATCGTCTTACACTCGCAGCCTTTCTCTTGGCTCTCTCCTTGAAATCCATGGCAGGGGTCCATGGCTCCTGACGCCAATTTGAAGGACCAACAACTTCTCTGATTCGAGCAGGATGACGACGAGCCAGGCTCGGATCCAGTGAGGTTAGTGGTTCGGATCCAACAACTTCTCTGATTCAAAACAGTTGCATCAAGATAATAAATCAAGAAACAAAGAAGGTTAGGGGTTAGGGTATGAAGTTTTGGGGTACGATTTTTGCTCCCTGGCTCTAAAGGGTTCTCCAGGAAGGCTGGTGGACTGTGATGGTGGCGGACGAGACAGCGGTGAGGCGGACAGCGGGACGGAATGCCGCCTGCCGGCGGTGAGGGAGGCCGGTTGGATGGTAAACGCGGGGGTCTACCGTCGGAGCTGGGAAGAAGGCGGTGAAATGCATAAGCAGAGGTTGTACCATTCGCTAAAATAGGACCGGTCATACTTTGCCGCTTCCAAACTAGTGACCCATTACATTCATCAAGATAGCCTTGGACCCAAAATTGCGGCAGAAAACCTAAGAAGCTCACCATCACAAAAAAATATACAGGCCCAACCCGACCGATCGATCCTAGTGTAGCGATCCTGAAATTTTCTTGCAATGTCCAGATTGATATAAAAGAACTCAACATAGAATTTGAACTAAAGCTCTAGGGCTCTCACTTTTAATCGGTGCTAAACCTATACTATATTCAACTGCTTTGAGTCAGCGCTCCGATCAATTGGACAAATTAAACGTAAACCGAGACTATCGTACGGTTCACTGTCTCTCCATATATGCAGTTTGGTATACATTAAAAAACCTAGTTTGTATTTATACTTCTGTAAATTCTCCAAACACTATGACTTCACCAATGGGTGCAAGCAAATTCTCCAAACAATAGTGGTGTAAACGGACGCCAAAATTATCGAACCGCCGTCTCCTCGTATTTCTATATTTGTTATGCGTGTTTCCCAATTTACAGCAAAATATGGCAATGGAACATTATAGCATCTCCCAGAGTGATAAATTGCTAAAAACCTAATTTTGGGAGTTTGTATCAAATTATTGGGAGGAAAAACACTCCTCCATTCCCAAAACAAGGTCCGTAGTATTAGGAGCTTAGCAGATGGGGTCAAATTTGGCTCGAGATGGAGTTATTATTGGGCATGTTAAAAATTTAGGGACTAGATTAGATAAACGTTGGAGCACTGTTTTTTATCTTTATTCCTGAAACTAGTATAAGGTTGTTTTATTGGGGACTCTTGGCGTGGAGGACGGTAAATAGGGGCTTATCCCGCTATTTTTTGCGGGATCCTGTAGTCATCAATGAACATTTTTGTTTTTGTTTCATATTTATAAATGGGAAAGACCTACTAGTCACCCATGCATATCATTAATGGCCCACTAACATATTTAGTCCAATGATGTACCCCATGTATGCGATAAATTACTAAAAACCACTTATTCATGTGTGATGAGCAGTGATTAGATGATAACTTATATATCTATAAAAGAACGAGTAGGATTGAAAACGTTTCTCACCCAATTTGGGTCCACCTTACCCCTCACGCTGGACTCACCTGTAAGGGTCAACGGATGTGGAAAGGGGGTCAAACCCACAAAAACTAATATTTAAAAAATGTTTCCGCCAAAATCTATTTTTTTTCTAACCTGCGTTACATCAACCCGCCGAGAGTTGTCTCTGGTCTCCGCCTCCCGCACGCCTGCTCCCGTTGGTCCGCTGAAGCCCATGGGCGATCGATGGAGTTGGGCTTCCACCACACGCAGTAACACTAACACCCCGACCACGAGAGGACGGACTGCCTGCACAATTGCAAGTGATGGGCTCCGCCAACGCGTCACACAGAGAACTAATAAATGGATAAAACTGTGACAAAAAAAATAAATGGGTAAAACGAATTTTGAAGACGGCAAATGCTAAGCAAAAGAATATCAAATCAAAAGGAATAAATTAGATAATTATTTTGAAACCAGTTTTAACAATGACGAGTAGAATTTAAATAATTCTTTGCTAATCAAGTCTAACCTTGCTCTTCCGTTGAGCTCACTTGTAAGAAGGTGTAGATCCATCAAAATCGCGACCCCTCCCACCAGCAGCCGGCGCGAGAGTTCGTTCTTCATATTTATATTTACGGAATCGTGTCTAAGTGAAAAGATAAAAAATTTCGTAACACATAAGTGTTGTTAAAAAACAAATAGAATCGAAAAAGTTTCTCACACAAATCGGACCTATCGTACCCCTCATTTTGGACCCATGTATAAGGGTTGAATCCTTGATTAGCTTGAGCTATAGATTTTGTATCACGTGCGTGTCGCAGGTGCATCTTTACTAGGTCCGTTTAATTTTCCAGTTCCAATGTCATTTCTGTAAACACATATATCCCGATTCCATTTCAGTTCCCGGCTATCACGTACCCACTTTTCATTTCCGGTTATGTCGATAGTAGAAGGCTTGGCATTTGTAACACCCTAAATTCAACTTTTTTTTTCTAAAATTTCAAAGAAGCCCCAAATTATTTTTCAAGGATCAATTGATATTGTTAGGCATATGAATGTTTTTCTAAAATAAAACCAATAAAAATTATTTAAGAACATCTTTTGTTTGAAAGCATTCATGCTTCTGCATTTTCATTTGAGTGTTGAATCCAAATTTATATTGAATTCAAATTGATTGTTGATTTGAAAAAAAACTTTTCTCCTTTCTCTTTCTAACCCTGGCCCAAACTCCGTTTATTCCCTTCTCCTCTTCCCTCTCGTACACCCAGCTCAGGCTATCCGCACTGGGGCCGCTATGCGAGCCTCCAGGCCGATTTAGCGTCCGAAATCGCCGCAGCAGCGGTCGCTATGCGGACCTGAACGGTAGCGGCTGCTCCTCCAACCGCCGAATCTGGGGGCCATAGCGCCCGCGCGCTACCACGCGACGTGGCACGGGGCCCACCATCTGACGCGCTTGCTGGAGAGAGATAGAGAGCGCGTGCGGGGAGAAGGGGGAGCCGCCGGCCTGGGGCATTGAAAGTGCATTTGGCCCCCTAGTGGTTTTGGTGGTGATAACAACCACAATTTAGAGGTTTCATACTTTTATTAAGATATGTGTAGGTGCTAAATGAAATAAGAAAAAGAATATATACAAAGGAGGTCCTAAATTCAAATTATATGGTGTGAAGCTCATATGGAGGATTTAAATTGAATTTATTCTTTGAATTTGAGTATAGGAAACACCGTACTATCAAGGGGGACGTGTCTGATGAATCAAGGTCGCTAAAGTGCTATATTGAGATGAAAACTAACTTTGAGAGACAAAGAGGGGCAAAACTCACTTTCTCAGAGAATTCCTGAAGATCCGGTTTTGTTCTTCGGAACATCCGGTTCGGTTCTGCGTAAAATCGGAAGATCCAATTTTCCTCATCGGAAGATCCGAAATGGTACTGAGTAAAATTTGGCAAAATCGGAAGTTCTAATTTTGTGAATCGGAAGTTTTGGTTTGGCAGTACACTTAGGTTTTTTACAGCTAACCTAAGCCTATCCGGAAGATCCGAGTAGTACTCGGAAGTTTCGGTTTGCCCGATTCAGAACATAACGGTTAGATTCCGGGGATGGGTATAAATACCCCCCTCTCTTAGCCCTTCACTTCTCTCTCGCAAAACAGAACAGAAAACACATCTTTAGCTCTCTCCCCTTCACTCCACTCTCCTCCAAACCTTTCCCTAGCCAAGATTCACTTGGGGATTAGTTGAGAGAAGAGATTTGAGGTTTGGGTGTTGACTTTGAGTGAGGAGAAGCACTTGTTCATCTCAAGAAGCACTTGAAGCATCCTTGGCTTGTGATTCGCGTTTGTTACTCTTGGAGCTTGCTCCTAGACGGTTAGAGGTCACCAAGTGCAGCACCTAGCTTGTGGGAGCGCCTTGGAGGATTGTATCACCTGTTCCTTGTGTGGAACCATCTAGTAAGTGACTCAATCTTGATCTTTGTGGTCGATTGAGGGAGGAAACAAGTTGAAAGAGACTCTACCCTTTGTGGGTGCCTCAACGGAGACGTAGCTCCCTTGGGAGTGAACTCCGGGAACAAATTTTGTGTCTCTTTGTGTTGCTTACTTTACTTTGGTTCATATATTCTCATATTTGCTATATATTGCCCGATCTATCTCCATAGAGATTTCCGTTGTATTTTGATCATAATATATAGCTCTTAGAGTACCTCTGTGAACTTTCTATTCAATTGGAATTGCGAATAATTTATTAGATTTTGAATCTGGAGCAAAGGTTATTTTCACATCGGAACATCCGGGTAAGTCTCAGAAGATCCGAACATCGGATCTTCCTAGAGGTACTCGGAAGATCCGGTTTCACTGACAACTTGTGAAAGAAGAATTTTTAGGTTTTATTAGGTACGCCTATTCACCCCTCTCTAGGCATCTACGAGATCCTCTCAGGCATGGTTGCCACCGCCTGCCTGCTTCGCCGTCAACCACCAAGAACAAAAGAGGGAGTAGAAGAAAGAAGAGGAACAGAGAGCAAATCCGCCATCCATCGAACAAATCGAATAAACCACTGCCCGGCCGCAAATGCTTCGCGCCTCCTCTGCATGCGGGGAGATCGACGCCGGGAAGAGAAAACAAATCGAGCCACGAAGAACAAATAGAGCACAAATCAAGCATAAATCAAGTAGAAATGGACCACAAATCCACCGTAGCCACCAAGAACAGAGAAGGGGAGGGGAAGAAAGAAGAGGAAAAGGGAGATGGGAACACGACGCCAGGAGGAGAGAGAGCTGCTGGCGGAGAAGCGGCCTCGCGCAGGCTGCCGACGGCCACTCCTCGCGTAGCAGCAGCAGCTCGCCGCCGCCGGGGGCTCCACCATCTGCCGCGCTTGCTGGAGAGGTGATGTGGAGAGAGAGGACGGAGCAGGGGAGAGAGCGGAGGGAGCTGGCGGCAGAGGATGCGGCATGGCAGAGGCTGAGACAGCGAAGGGGCTCGACCGTCCACGAGAAATATCTGCACCGGTGGGAAAGAAAAAGGAGAAAAAAAAGAAAAAAGAGAAAAAAAAGGAAAATGAAAAATATTTAAAAAGAGAAGGAAAAAGAAAGAAATAGAAATATGAAAGGAGGTAGAAAAAAGAAAATGAGAGGAAAGAGAAGATGGTAGTTGGGAATGGTTGAATAAAATATAGATTAGTTGGTATAGAGGTTGACTGGTGCGGGGAAAGTTGGGATAGAGGTTTAAATCTTCATGACTAGGCGAGAATATTCCTTTAGAGATTGAAAATAGAGATCAACTAGTGCGGATAGCCTCAAGCCCTGCTCTTCACCTCCCTCCCTCTTTCTGTGACCGGCAGGAGGACCCCACCTGTCATCCCTGAGCTCCCGCCGTGCCCAACTCGGACTCGAGTCAGCCCCCCGACGCGCCGCGTCCTCCCGTCTGTTCATGGCGCGCAAGCCAAGGGCTCCTCTCCCCTTCGCTCCACCCCAAACCCTAGCGTCGTGGCTTTGGTTCACCAAATCGCTAGGCACCGCCGCCGGAATCCGCCGAGTGCCGCTGTCCACCCTGCCGCTCCGATTCCCGGCGTACGCTGCACAACCGGAAGAAACCGACACCATGAAGAGCTCTACAGAGCCGATCCGCACTCTTCTGGCCGGTTTTCGTCTTCAATCTCGCGCCGGTGCACAGCCGCCACGTGAAGCTCGCCGAACCTCCGCCGGCCGGCCAAATCCCGGCCGATTCCATGGCCCCAACAGCCGGTGAGCACCTTCCCGAGATTAACTCCCTCTCCTCTTGCAGTTCTCCTACCTATATGTCCCTCTATCCCACCGAGTCGCCGGCGAGAAGTGCGCACAGAGCCCCTTACCGGTTGGATGCCCTCCAAGCTTTTGCAATTAGATACCCCCTGAAAGTATGGAATTACAGTAGATCAGTTGCAATCCAGTCCTAGCCTTATATTTTGTGAACTTAACCCCGAGGTCTTGCTTATTCATAGTGCCTATTCCCTGAGTCTATGCAAATTTCTCTTCCAGCCCTCTAAGTTTACGGTTTGTTGCGATTGCATCCCTATAATCTTGTTTAACCTATAGATTCTACATTTAACCTTTGTTTAATCTCATTCTTGTTGCGTTAATCTTGTAAAAATGTAGACTTTAGTTTAATAGTGTAATTTTGTGTTTAGAAAAAATGAATAAAATACATTAGCTTTCTAAATTAAAATCTAATCACGGCTTTACCTCTGTGTTTTACGATAAACATTAATTTGGTTAACTATTATTGGACTAACCTTTACTAATTAATAAATGGATAGAGTTTTATCATATTATTCCATAAATATAAAATAAAATATATTACCTTGATTAATGCTTACTTCATATGTTTGTCCAAATAAAAGGTAATTAGCTTATATAGTGGTTTTTACAAACTATTACTTAATTTTCTTAATGCTCACTATTAAATCTATTTTTCTGAATAAAATTTCACTAGATTTGCACATTGATTTTTATTAATAAAAATATTAACTTGATTAATTCTTACTTAACTAGTTTTTCTAATTAAAAGTAAACTAGTGTCATACCGGTTGTTTCATTCACAAATGATGTTAATATGATTAATAAATATTAAACTAGTTTTCCTACTTAAAATCTAAATAGGGTTAAACACAGGTTTTGTGCAATCAAAATTAATATGATTAATTTTCAACTTGAATGTGCTTTCAATATAACTTGTTTAGACCAACACGAAACATAAAGTTATTTGATTAGATGTCCACATGCAATTCTTTTTCTAAGGTCAATGAATTTAGTGGTATAATTTGTACATAAATATTTGCAAATAAAATTGATTAAGCTTTAATCCATTTTTTCAAATAAAAGTATGATTTGCTTTAGTCCAAATACTGAATATTTCTATAAAATAAAGTTATTTGATTAGATGTCCACATGCAATTCTTTTTCTAAGGTCAATGAATTTAGTGGTATAATTTGTACATAAATATTTGCAAATAAAATTGATTAAGCTTTAATCCATTTTTTCAAATAAAAGTATGATTTGCTTTAGTCCAAATACTGAATATTTCTATAAAATATTAATTTCATATGTTTTCTTAATTAAAAGCAATGAAGTGTAGTCTTTGCTTTATTTTCTCATATAAATCTCCCAGTAGTTGTATCTTTTTCAAACCTTAGCCATGTTTTAAGGATTTCTTCTGCCCTCCTGATTCTTGCTGAGACCTCAACCTGTTTTTATGCTTGTTCAGTATTGTTGTCCATGTTCGGTGTTAGTGTTTTCAAATTGCTTGGTTAATCATGATTAATCAATGATTAATTGACTAATCATTTTCTGGACATCGATAAGGTAAATCGATTCGATTTTCTTGCCTAGTCGAGTGATCGGGGAATTAGTCGATGATTAATCACGACTAGTCGAGGTACTCTAGTCCAACGACTATTCATTTTCACTTAGGGTTAGGTACTCTAGTCGAACACCAAGTGAAAAATGATTAGTTTGCTTGTATGTGCTCGTGTGACGTTAAACATTGATCAAGTCAAGTTGAAGACCACTCTTTGAGAATCATTCTTGGTGTTCGAAAATTCAGTTATGAAGATCCTGAGTTATACCAATCTTTTATCTAGATTAAAGGCAGTTGGATTTCCCCCCTCTGCATGCCCTTTTGAACCTATATATATTGCTTGATGATCACGTTTATGCTCAAGTTGCATTATTATTATGTTGAAAGATGTTAATATAAGATCACGTTGCTAATTGGAACATGGAGTAGCAACCTAGGATTTATCCATACAACCACAATACTATATTGGCTCTGCCTTGGCTGAATTAGATCAATTATGTGTTGTGTTTGTACTGCAAGTTGGGATGATATTTGTTTGTGCCGCCCACCACCACCATAAAGGCCCCACCACCAAGCTCAAGCTTGCATGGGAGGCGGTGGCATGAACCCGACCGGTGGCTCCTCATTCTCTGCATGGGACCCAGTTCTCTGATGGCCCAACTCGGTGGCGCGAGTCCAAAGCCCTTACCGTAAAAGACGGCTTACCGGATATATAGGACGATAGTGGCGCTTCTTCCCTTTCTGCCAGCCAGGAGGAAGAAGAGGATAGGAGACACGTCGGTTGAGTGTCGCTGGCAAGGAGAGAGCAGCGCGACCCGATTTTCACCGGCAGGGAGACGAGTCAGGGCCACGCTCGGGATTCGTTAGCGGGATTCCTAGGAGCGTCTCATGCCCTGCATGGGTCCACACAACCACCTGCTCGGGTCTGTAAGGACATCTCCAGCCGGGGCTCTACATGGTCTATATCTTTGTTTTAAGGCCCGGAGAAAAAAAACGACTCCAGTCGAGCCTCTAAATGAGCCCCCATTTTGGGGAGGCCACTAAATTTTGGTCCAGGGCCTCTACAATTGGAGGCCCTCTATTCCCACCCGACACGTGGGCCCACCTTATTTTTTTTCATCTTTCTTCCCTCTCCGTTGTTCTGCTGCTCCCCCAATTCCCGCGTCGCCCATCGCCGCCGCCACCGTCCCCCGGCGCCGTTGCCGGAGATCTTCTCGTGTTGCCCGCCACCGGACATCCGCCATGGACGGATCCACCCCTCTGGGCTATGGGCGGCCGGCTTCGGGCACCACCAGTGACGGGCCGAGCCGGACCAGGCCGCCGTCGTGCCTGGCCGGGGCGCCACCTCTTCACGGCATCTCCGGCGACGGCCAGAACTGGTTTGGTGAGCAGAGAGGAATGCCTCCTGCCGTGATGAGCGGCGGCAGGACTCGCCGGAGCAGCAGCAGCGCTCGCGCGGTAACGGCGCTGCTGCTGCTTGCTCGCCATGGCCTTGGTGAGCTCCGCGCTCGCTGTGGACGTGCAGGGCGCGGTGCTCCGGGCGTGGAGGCGGTTGCTGCTGCGTGGCGGCGCCGAGACACTCGCCGACTGAAGGACACCGACACGTCGCCGTGCCGGTGGTGACAACAAGAATCTCCAAGGAGATCTCCCGCTGGAGATTGGCGGCTGCAGCAACCTCACCATGCCCCTCGCCGAGACGAGCATCTCCGGTCCTCTCCCGGCGAGCCTCGGCAAGCTCAAGAGCCTCGACACGATCACCATGTACACGCCTCTCCTCTCTGCCCCGATCCCGTCGGAGCTCCACGAATGCAGCAGCTTGGCACACGTGTACGAGAACGCGCTGTCCGGCTCCATCCCTTCCCAGCTCAGCAAGCTCAGCAAGCTCAAGAACCTTCTCCTATGGCAAAACAAGCTCTGCATTGAACTGTGACCTTTTGAGTTTTGACAAATATGCAAAGCCTGCTACCAGAAAAATTGATTTCCTTGTTAAGTCATGAACTCCTATTTATTTTTGCCAATTGGATGCAATCTGAAAATTTGTGAATCTGACCATGTGGCTGACAACAGAATTTGTATGAGCTAACTAATGGTGCAATATAAATTTCAAAACAAACAACATTACAGCTGACTGGACACTACAGAAAAGCTAACTGAATTCAGTTATCACAGTTTTTAGAACAAACTGAAAACTGAATAAGCTAACTGAATTCATCTTTGCTCCACTTAACACACTCCCATGAATAAGACAGAGACAAAATAATAAAAAGGCCATGAGTTCAGTTATCACAGTTTACAGCATGTTTACAGATTCATCTATAGAAATGACTAATAACCAGGTTGTAACTGGTCAGTGTCACACCGTCACCAAGTCCATCTTCTCTAGATCCCTGTTAGTTTGTTAGACATTCAGTAAATTGTCAAGTTTAGTAAAAATATCTCAACAAAACAAGCTGATTCAGTGTGTTACTTCAGTTTCGAACTGAACAAACTGAATATAGAACACTACATTCAGGTGCACTTATCTACGCATACCAGGCTCTGAAATATGATGATTATCGAAGACTGATTCAACTAATCAGGTAGGCCAAAAAAACACCAGCTATGGGCAGCCACTTACAATTCAGATTTTGTACCTTGCAGGCAATATAAAGAAAACAAGAAATTTATGTCGAAAAAAATAACAGCTGACTGGACACAAAAAAAAAAGAAGCTAATTGACTAGTGCTTACAGAATTCAGAATGGTCCATACAACTTTCATACAATTATTTTCATACAAAATTACTAAATTACTGATTAACCTACTAAATTACTGGTCTCATGTACAAGAGGAGTTCAGGCCCTATTTGAAACTACGAATTGCCCTTTTTCTTGCTCTTCTTCCTCTTCAATGCCGCAAGCATAGCACCAAAGAAGACGACATCATCTTCATTGGGTTCGTCCTCTTCCTCCCGCCACCGCCGAAACCTCTCGAACCTCGACATATTTCCAGAGCTCCAGTACAAGTTTGTCCTGGAACACCTGTAACCTATAGAAGGTCGAACTATGAAGCTTCATCCTAACTATGGAAACTTCTTTGTGTGTGTGTTTTTTCCTTGGTGTCTGATTTTACTGTAAACAATGTATGGAATCATGGAAGGGCGCATACAACAATGCTACGGACATGATATGAATGTGACTACTGGATTAAGATATCTGAAAGCCCATCGTGGCCTGTCTGAAAGTGCAGGTTTGCACTTTCTGAAAATCAATCAACCAGGCAAAAAGTACATATCCTAAATACAATTTCTGTCAAGTTAACTTGCTCCTTTCTTACTAATACTATGTTCGAAGTTTAGTGTAATTCAAGCCACCTCCTTTAGTTAGTTCAGAAGCCAATTTGCTGAACTCTGCAAAAGTGCTGCAGGAAGCCAGGAACCAGCAATTCGGCAGCATATGTTCACAGGCACAAATTCAAAACCGCCAAACCTGAATATGCAGGGGAGCCAACTGAGTACATGCACAAATTCAGAACTGCCAAAACTCAAATTAGAGAAAATCCAAGTCACTGGGAACCAAATTCCCTCCAAGCATGCACATCATGACCAAACGATAGAAGAGAGGAGCAATTACCAGTTTTTAGTGACCGGCGCCAAGAACCAAGGCTGGACGACGTCAATGGCGGCGTGTTCGCACGGCGCCGGCGAGGCGGGCGTGCGCGGCAGCCGACGCTGCATGGGGTGAGGCAGCCGGCGCGGCAGCACGAGGGAGAAGCGGTTGGTGCGGCAAGAACTCACCTAGATCGGAATTTTTTGGGGGAGGGAGGTCGCCGGCGGGTGTGGGAGGGAGAGAGCGAGGACGGCAGCGAGGCGCGAGGTCGCCGGCAGGTGCGGGCGCGGCGACGGCGGCGACGAACCGCGAGCTCGAGCTGGCGCAGGGGAGAGGCACAAATGGGTCCCACTTTTACGGGCCATTATTTGGTCGGCCTGGCTGGAGTTGGGAGAGAATTTCGGGCCTCTAAATTATACGGGTCGGCCTGGAAAAGAAAAATGGGGCTCAAATTTACAGACCCGGGCTAGAGATGCTCTGAAACCGCCATCGGCATGGTCCCGTCTTGGAGGTTCGGCGTCGCCTTGGGGTCCCGACGGCCGGGCCTTGCCGACGGGGGAGAGGAGAGGCCGGGAGAGACAAGAACACGCGGTTCGCTCAATGGAGCACAATGCGGAAGCCAAGGGGTCCAAATTGGGGGAAGAGGCAAACTGAATGCCGCTCGCGATTGGGTCTAGTTTCTGATTCTAATTCCGAAATCACCCAAAGCGGTGGCACTGAGTGTACCCAGTACCAATTTCGTATTCCAGGCCTCAATATGTACATCCAAACACCAGTTTTAAGCATCACCAAGCAGGCAACATGTTTTTTTTTTTTAAGGAAACCAAGCAGTCACCAGGTGGTTCGTTAGTCCAAAAAAAAAAAAGAAAAGAAAAGAAACAGGTAGCTCGTTTCATCGTTTGCCTAGCCGTTGGCCAAAACAGAGCCTACTTATATTTCCCGCCGCTCTCCTCCTCCTCCTCCCCCCTCCTGCCTTCTCCCAAAACAGAGAGCGCTCCCCTTCCCTTCGCACAATCCAATCTCCCAACCTCCTGCCCGCCGGTCCGCCGCGCAAGGGTTCGCGTCCGCCGCAGCGAGCGCGAAACTTCTGCCCCGCTTTCAATCAGCAACGGCGCAGGCGGAGCTCGGGCCGGGATCCGCCTCTGCCCCACCGCCTCGCCGCCCGGAGTTCTTGCGGGACCTCCCCCGCCGCTCCGACGTGCGCCAAGTAGGGGCCAAGATCGACTCGGAAGAACACGGATTTCTTGTCCGGGTCTCCTTCAGCCCTCCGGTGGACTGGTTCTTGCGAGACTTTCGCTGTGCGCCTGGTTCTTGGCCGGGAACTGCTCCGAGGCTCTTCTTCGCCGCCGTCCGGCTTTGGTGGTGTTCCTTGCGGGGATTCGCGGATGGCGGTCCAAGGTCAGGGCCCTCAGGGGGGCGCTCCAGTAGGGGTGACATCGGATCCTGGTTTAGAGGTAAGATTGGTTGCTTCGAATCTTGGCCTGATTGGGTGGGTTCTTGGTTTCTGATGGTTCTTGATTTCTCACTTTCTGGGCTGTTGGGGTGTGCCGGGTCGTTTCGTTTCTGCAATTGATTTGATGATAGGAGAGATGGGGTTGAATGTGTCACAATGATTTCTTGTAATCTCTGACATGCTGTTTGCTTCGCAACTGGAATTAGGATGTACCCTGACAAGCTGTTTGACGCTGACCCATTTTATCTAATGATCTTGGTTGATTTGATTCCAGTAGTACTGTTATTGACTGTTTGATGTGCTACAGTTTTGTCTCAAGGTTTGCTGGCTGACTAAAAGAAAGTATTCTGGTGATTTCCTCTTTTCAGGTTCACAACATACCCTGGCGGCACGAATTTCTTGACTGCACGCTCAATCGTGTCCCCAGCCTCAGCATTGTCGCCTACGCCCAGGGCTCCCAGCTCACGGAGACAGTCCGGGTTCCAGGCAGTCAGCCCATCGCCTACGCCGTGAGGGCGCTGCCGCCTGTGTTGGTGATACTCCGGCACATGTACCATAGTATCTGGGTGATGCATCGCAGCGGCGTCTGCCTCTGGGGTCAGTTCGGCCCAGCCAATCTCTTGGTGTATCAGACGCTGGCGGTAAGGATGACCGGGCCGCTGCACTTGAGCTACTACACGAGAAATGGCGGTGACCTGGACTACGCGCAGCTTGCGGCGTCTGTAGAGGCTATGTTCACGGCGCGGGAGTCCGTACCGATGGACATCCAGGGGTGGCTCGGCCTCATCCGTGAGGGCGTCCGAGGCTATGAGTACCTCATCCGCTATGACGTCGCATTGATGGAGCCTGTACAGGCCTTCTCATGGCTCATGGCGGCGAGGGCATTGCTGGAGAGGCTCAGTGTGATGAATCACACAGCGTTCAACATGATCGTCTATGACCTGCACGCGAACCTCATGGACTGGAACGTGGACAGCTACTGTCTGAATACCCTCCTGCAGGCTACTCGAGAGCATATCAATCCCCACACTGGCCTAGAGGTTGAGTTTGAGCGGAACGTCCGAGGCCTGCTCACGCTCTTCAGGAACTGCTCTCAACATTCGGCAAGATTCATGGAGGCTTATATGATGCTCATTGTTGAGGAGGATTTCCCGGGATTCGTCCGCCGGTTCCAGGCTAGTCTCTTTAGAGCTGGTGTCATTGGCCACCACCACCTCGAGGCCAGTATGGGGTGATGCAAGACGGACCCAAGGGGGCTGAAACGGATGGAGCTCACAAGTGTGAGGATAGCAGTTGATTACTCATACGTTAGTACTATATTAGTACATTGTTCACATGCACATGATTACATGAACATTGTTCTCAAACCATAGAGCTCACTCAAGTGTGAGGCTAGCGGTTCATAGTTTCATATGTTAGCATACTGTTTAGATTGATATTAGCGGCGTTGTTCTGAAACAATTTCTCTGTCAAATGGCTTACTATACTGTTTGGATTGATATTAGCATTGTTCTGAAACAAATCTCTCTCTGCCAAAAGATAAGTTATTGTTTCGATTCATATTAGCACTGTTCTGAAACAAAACTCTCTCTGCCAAATGCATTTATGACACATTTGACAACCAGCAAGGATCTACTCCAAGCCGTGTTAGCTTGTCCCAACGAAACAGCCAAAGTTTAAGGTTCGCATAGTATGCCATTACACAACTGCAATCCAGCACTCCAAAATGCTCGCCATAACTAAGAAATAACAACTTCATTGGGCTTTACTATTGTGGCCAGAGAGCCAAAGGTCCAAAGCCTTCCAGACAGCCCAGGCTCAATACCCCGAACTTGCAAACTTAGACTACCTGACTAAGCTATTACATCCATTCCCAAAAACTTGCTAGCATCTCATAAAACTTCGTTACCCTGCTTCACTGTACAGCACCCGCACTCAACAATATCTATCCCCTGGGGCCCTGGGGGTAAAACACGGACCGCAGCAGCACCCTTCCCATTGAGTAGCCCTGGACGCCACAAGACCAATAAAGCATTAGACCCACTGCATTTCACATTTGGCTCCAGACACAAGATCACATGAGAAATGCCAACTCACCTCATCAGAAATCGTAATCTTTGAGGTCCTTCTTGGAGTCTGCCAATTCCATCTCCACCATGCACTCCTCCTGGCTGAGAGGCGGGAGCCCATTCTTGTGGCGTGTGTAGTTGTGCTTGTGCCATGCACTCTTGCAGTGCTCTCTGTACAGCTTATCGTCCACTAGCACGTCACATTCCTTGCATCTTCTCAGCTGCTTGCCTTGTGCATTGTCCTGGCTTTCGCTTGATAGGTTCTGCTTCTGCATTCTCTCACTTATCTCAGCAACAACATCAGATTCTTTTGCAGGCATTGCTTGTGGCACTTCAACATTGTCATGCTGCTCCACAGATGGGCCACCTTCTGCGTGCATCGAGACAGACAGCACTTCCACCCTGCCTTGCACATCCTTCAACCGCTCCTCACACGAGTGCAAAATAGATGGCTCAATCTCACACACCTGCAAAAATTATCCATAGTTACATTACATGTAGTCTAAACCAATGATTGATAGGGTTCAGATTGACAGAGGTTGTGTGGCTTTCCATCAGCACCAAACGACTACCACAAAAGAAAACACTAAAAGAGGCTAAGTACACTTTAATGTCATGTTCATCATACAAATACGGTACATTGCTGCAAGACTACTGTCTAGCCATATTTGGAGGCACTAGGCAGGAGGGTGCCGCCTACTATCTGCATATACATCCCATTTGCTGATCAGGCAGTAGGTACCTCCACAGCCGATCCGGAGCCTAGTGATGTTCGTAACATTTGACTAGGTATCATGGACCCACCAAGTTTTTAAGCTATGTGATTCAGTTTGTCTTTTTTTGAACCGAAAACAGCGAGGGAGGTCCCCGCTGTGTGATAGAGCTTATCACCTCTACAATATTGTGTGTATGCAGTGATGGGAATTAAGGCATAGAAATTATGTGTTCCTTTATTTATTTTAGAAATGTCTTGGGCAAGAAAAAGGGACACAGCTAGCAATTGCAACAGTCACAGTTGTGTAACACAGGGACAGGCATGAAAACAGAAGAATTAATAGACTTACAATAGAAGGCTGAGTGCCAGATTCATCCTTTGAAATGAAAGTAGCATTCCATTCAGCAACTTTCTCCATAAGGCCTGCAAAACTGGGCTTTGGAGCAGTGAATCGCACCCTCAGTGGCGCACGTTTTATGGGGAAGTTCTCCATGAGCTTCTTGATAACTTTAAGAGCCTGCAATACCATAGAGAGTATATATGAGGGGAAAAAATGCAACAAGGTAGACAAAGGAATTTCACATGGACAAGTAGCTGCATATACTATGTCCTGAATGCATATACAAGTTCAGACCTCACGATATATCTGATATACAACTAATGGTCAAACAAACCATCCCTTTGCTATCTTTTGTTACGCTATATTTGATGGTGAATTCGCTGTTGTAAAACTTACCCATACATACTCAATTTGTGACATTCCATCCGAAACAGGACATCACCTTTTTTTTCATACAGTCAATTGATAGGTCTAAACAAGAAAGCATCTCGTAAAAAAAAAAGTAGCCCAAGCAAGCATTATCATTAGAAATCAGGACATATTAAGTTTAGTGGTGCTAGGTTTCAACTCCACAGAAAGAGTAACAAGAAATGAATCTGCATATTATTTTCTTAAACAGGAAAAAAAAACTGACCAACTATTGAAAATACAAATACAAGTGTAACAGACTAAGTGTCTGGTACACAATTTATAGACATGTACACAGTATCATTACCATCTTTAATAGAGCTTTAGATCAGCAGATTATGGACAGACATGATACATAACAAAGTAAATAAAAATCCAAAAGCATTCTGCCTAGCCCATAGATATGTGCAAGAGGTTGTGAAATTAGCAAATGACAGTGATTGTACAGGAACCAGGAGGCCATCACTGGCTGTAGACCTTAAATGAATCCCAATAGAGTATGCTAGAGCCTACATATGTTGAATACAGATTATAGCTCATGTTAAATATATTATCTTCCAATAGTAGTCCTAAAGGTAGGCAGCACATTCTACTCTGTCCAACAGGCAAGGGTGGTATGTATTGTATCTGTTCGTGAAGAAGGTAGGCATGTCAAGCAGAATCAGGTACCTGTTCCTTGGAGGTGAGGTTGGGGTCGACGGCAAAGTGTATCTCGTGCATGAGGCGCTCAATCATGGTGATGGTGTAGGGGCGGCGGGTGTCCGGGTTGATGGTCTTCTCCATGACGATGGTGGCGATGTCGCGGAACTGGGTGGAGAGCTGCGCCTCCCTCTCCTTGCCGGAGACCTGGAGCTCCCCTTTCTCGAGAATCTGGGGTTAATAGCAGCAGCAGCAGCAGCAAAGCAATCAGAGGTTAGCCGATTCACAGTGAGAGGGGATCGGACGCAGTGACAGTGAAAGCGGCGATCGATCAATTAGGGTACCTCGATGCAGATTTTGGTCTGGTCGTCTGTGCCGAAAGCCTTGGTGAGGTCCTTGGACTTGGCGAGCACGCCCTTGGAGACGTTGGAGTAGACGGTGTGCGACTGGAGCACCTCGTCGAGGTCCTTCTCGACGCGGGAGCGCCATGAGAGCACCTTGTTGGGGAAGCAGGCGATCTCGAAGCGCTGGCCGTGCTTGCGCAGGCGCACCACCGCCACGTTGGTGAGGCGCTTCTGCCCCACCGGCTGCACCAGCGTGCGCGACATCTCCGGCGGCGGCGGCGGATGGGAGGGCAGCGAGTGATGTGATTGTGAAGTGAGGAGGAATTGGGGACGATTCGATTCGATTAGGGCCGGCGGTGGTGGACGACTAGATGGTTCTCTTTGCAAGTTTTTCCCTGCGTGTTTTGCGCAAAGGCACTCGGGTTCATTCTCAATTAGCACACGATCCATCCTTCTACCTGTCTGTCACAGTGTCACCCGAACCGTTGGATGGAAATGCTCACACTCGTTTTCCCCTCGACAAGTTAGTAGTTTATTTTCTACAATAAGTCGCCCATAAAGTTATATTAAGAGATAATTCCTTATTTGGCCCTGAAAAAGTCATCGTTCCTTCCTTGGCCCTAAGAAAATTTTCGTTCCCTTTAAGATCGAAAGTTTTTCATCAATTCCTTTCGTGACCCTGTCGTCCAATTGAAGGGGTAAAACCGTTAACCATGGCGCCAAAAGACATTTTTGACATTGAATGTAAAAGATTATTTTTTAGACTGTTTCTGGACATAATTATCTCTGATTTGTATGTTAAATACAATATGAAATGGCGCAACAAAAAAATGCTCAAAATAATTACTTGTCAAATTGCTCAAAATAATTACTTGTCAAATAATTACTTGCTCAAAAAACAGCGTCCAACAATAACCTTTCATGTTCAGGAGCAAAAATGTCTTTATGTGCCCTGATTAACGGTGTTACCCCTCCAATTGGGCGAAAAGACCACGAAAGGAATGTACGAAAAACTTTTGGCCTTACACGAAACGAAACTTTTCTCGGGGCCTTCCAGGGCCAAATAAGGAATTGTCCCTTATATTAACGGGTACTTAGTAAAGTTTCAGAGCCTTGTTAGTATGGTTTTAAAGTAGACAACGTATCCTATGAGAACTAGGTTCGCGTGAGAACTACGAGAACTCTAATCTGTACCACATACATGATCTTGATCCAAGTAAGAGGTGGGAGAGGAGATTGCAAAAGTATGACTTTGCAAATCCAAAAAGGGCGGTGATTTTGTAAATACCTACTCCAGTATACAGCATCAGCAAACTACCATGCGTGTCCTCACAAGCAAAGAAGACCACGGTAACAACTTCATACCCCCAGCTCACACGAGTGCAGAATTGGTGGATCAATCTCACATACCCGTAAAACAATATCCACAGTTACATGCAGTAGAACAATGACAATAAAGGTTCAGTATGAGACACAGGTAGTTTGGCTTCAGGAAAATGAAAACACTAAATCAGAACTAAAACGGGCTAATTATACTTTAATGTAGATAAAAATTCATTATATAAAAACAGTATATTGCAGAAACTATAAGAGCCTACTGCTTAGCCATCAACATTGGAGGCCCTGGACCTGGACATGAGGACATAATTCCTCCTACCGCCGAAGTCTTCCTAACTGGCAATCAGGAAGTCCGGAAGTGAGCGCCTCCCATCTAGAGTCGTGATTTCTGAAACAACAGCAAGCACCTCACGAGGCCCATCCAGAGTCTTGTGGTTTTCGAAACATTTGCCTAGGTATAATGGACCAACCAAACCTACAAATTTGTGATAACCTTCCCATCTTAAAAACATGACTTCTGGCAAAAGGAGACAGCTAGTTTACATTAAAGAAAAAAAAAAGAGGCAGCTAGGATGACATCAGAAACCTTTTACCAGCTCTATGACACTGTGCAAGCTGTGATGGGGTCAGAGCATAAGATGTTTCTGAAATGGCTCGAGCTAAAAAGGGAACACTGGCAGCAATTCCATACGAAATTGCTATCATGAAAGTATCATGTGATGTAGAAACAGCCAGAAAAAAAAAAGAAACAAGAATGGATAGGCTTACAGTAGAAGGCTGAGTGCCAAATTCATCCTTTAAAATATCCAAAGTTACATGTAGACTAATGAGTGATGACAGTAAGGTTCAGTAGGAGACACATGTAGTTTGGCTTCAGTAAATGAAAACTCTAAATCAGCACTAAAACAGGCTAATCATACTTTAATGTTAATAAAACTTCACCATATAAACACGGTATATCACAGAAACTTTAAGAGCCTACTGCCTAGCCAACATTGAAGGTGCTAGACATCGTTCCGCCTATAGTGCCGAATCTCCACAATTCTTCCTAACTGGCAATCAGTAAGTAGGCACCTCGCAAGGACCATCCAGAGTCTTGTGATTTTTTTTTAGCAAAGAGTCTTGTGGTTTTTGAAACAACAGTAAGCACCTCCCGAGGCCCATCCAGAGTATTGTGTTTTTTTGAAACATTTGCCTAGGTATAATGGACCAACCAAACCTATAAATTTGTGATAACTTTCCATCTTAAAAACATGACCTCTGGCAAAAGGAGACAGCTAGTCTATGCAAGCAATGATGGGTCAGGACATAAAATGTTTCTGAAAGTGCTCGACCTAAAAAAAGAACACTGGCAGAAATTCCATACGAAATTGCTATCATGTGATGTAGAAGCAGCTAGAGAAAAAAAAAACAAGAATTGATAGGCTTACAATAGCAGGCTGAGTGCCAGATTCATCCTTTAAAGCATTCCATTCAGCAACCTTCTACATAAGGCTTACAAAGTTGGGCTTTGGTACAGTGAACCCAACCTTCAATAGAGCACACTTTAAGGGAAGTGCTCTGTGAACCTCTTGATTACTTTTAAAGCCTGCTAGACCAAAGATAACAGATGAAAAATAGCGCAAGAATCAGTAGATGAAGGAACGTCGCATGGGTCTGGCAAATATCTATCACCATGTCCTGCATGCAGGTACTGCTAACAAGTTTCAAAATACCAAGCTATCTTTTCATAGGCTACATACTATGGTATTGCAAAACTAATAACTCAATTGGTCACCCAACATATTAGCGATACTGTCGCCATACCAGTTCCATCTGAACTAGGAAATCACCTATTTTTTTTGCATCCAGCCACTTGTCAGTTCTAAACACGAGAATCTTCATAGAATTATGCATCAAACATACCTAGATTTTAGGATCGATTGCGCCAACTCACAGCAGATCTTAGCACCGGTTTATTCGTGATTATATGCCAATTCCAGTGTGCAGTTAACACCTCTTGATGGATAACTTGGTGGTCAGTCGTAGACAACCTGAATATCCTTTAGACACTGGTTATTCTGCTGCAGTCAAGTACCTTAACCCAAAAAATGACACAAGTAAATTCTTAACTGGTTAACGACCCTTATGCAGTTGCTTATACAAAGGGATAGGTTAAAATTAAGACGGCATTGAGATGGCAGTTTTCTCTGACCTGCAACCTATCCTGTTGGTTTTATAAGTTGCAACTTTCTACTCCTACTTTTTATTTCTATGGAAACCGTATAGGACTAGGAGACTTTTACAAGTTTATTTCTATCTCCCTAATACAGTTTATCCTAACCGACTAGGACTAATCCTTGTCTTGTGCGTCAAGTCTTGTACATGGGCCGACCCATAGGATGGCCCGCCAGGGTTGTTTAGTCCGTCAGGACTCTACACCCACAATCTCTATTTCCCTAATACAGTTTATCCTAATCGACTAGGACTAATCCTTGTCTTGTGCGTCAAGTCTTGTACATGGGCCGGCCCATACACTACAAGATTTTCGGTCAAATGCAATGCCGAAAAAGTGTAGCAAAAGACCCAAAAATGGTAGCAATTGTACTTTTGCTACCATTTTTTTTTGGTTAAATGTCGTTGCACTTGTAAGGGTAGCAATAACAGAATGCAACGGGTTACGTTTTAGTTGCGACACACAGCCCCTCTATTGCAACACTTTTGACGCTTTTGCAACACATGGTGAGTGTTGTAACAAGAGCAATTGCAACCACTATGGGTGTGGTAATAGTATCAATTGCAACGAACTAGGCGTTGCTAGCGATACGTAATGCGACACGCTGGTCATGTAGCAACACAATGCAATCGCAACGCAACACAGGTGTTGCAATCGTGGTTATTGCTACGCAGAGAAAGCATTGCGATAGAGGTTCTCTATTGCCACGTCGCCTAAATGGTTGCTATAGGTGGCTTAGGTTATTGCAACGCCTATTTAAGTTGGTTGCTATAGAGAGGTCCTCTATTGCCACGTTTCTGAATGGTTACTATAGATGGCATGGGCTATTGCCACGTTACTTAGGTTGGTTGCTACGGATAGGTCATCTATTGCCACGTTACTAACTAGCTGGTTGCTATAGGTAGATTCCTCTATTGCCACCGTCATCTTTTTGTAGTTGCAAGAGATAGGTTCTCTATTGCCATGATTATCATACCTATTGCCACGACTAAATGTGGTTGTTATATGAGCCATCATTTATTGCAACGCCAGATTATATAATATATTAAAAATTCATGTTGCGACGCTTTGTTTGGTAGCTTAAATCAATAATCGCAAAACGACAAATACATAATGAATGAAGCATCGACATCCATTAAAATGAAATATAATTTGTTCATACAAAATCTTTAATGAAACACACCGAGTGTCAAACTAAATGAGGACACAAGTAGATAGCTTAACACATAATAATGTGTCAAGCACAGACAACTATTTGAACTCATTCTTTTCAAAAGACTAAGTCTACTGTAGCAGCAAAGGTTCCCTTGATATGTAAGTTGGCCATCGTCCCACCATTCGCATGCTCCTTCTCAAACTCAAGATTCCTCCTGAAAAAATCATTGACATGCATTAGTTAAACTGAGACTATTGGTGGCAAAGCTAATTGAACACTGAAGCAAAACACGAGCTGCAGTCCTAGCGTTCTGTGAGCTGCAGTACTATCAACCATGAACTTTGAAGCAAAAATCAAATATAAACATACATGCAGCTGCCTCCCAAGACATTTTATGAGCACATGAGCACAAACACATCCATATATATTTCTAATCAGCAAGAGGAAACTAAGCCTGGACCAGATTTAGGAGCAGAACAAAAGAATGGCTATGTACTTCTCCAAAAGGACTACATGTTCCTTTTAATGCAAAGAGAGATAAAAGGTTTCACATAGTACCTGTGTATTCTTTTTGGACAATGCAGATCTTTTCCTAGCAGCAGATTCCTTCAATTGCTTTGTTGTAGTAAAAACAGCACCCGAATTCGCTGCCGAATTACTTCTTCTCATGCGCCCTCTAGTGAGACGGTCTTCAGCTGCGGAAGAAGGGGGTTGTTGTTCTGGCTGGCTTGTTTCTTGGGTAACCTGAAAATAAATGGTTGGTGGTCAAAATTATACCCCTTGACAAGAATATGACATTCATGTTACAATTAAACATTCTTCAATTATCATCAAACTACCTGCTGACTATGCATCATGTGTTCTCCCTCTGTAGTTGTTACATTTTGTGTCCCCTCAATTGTTGCAGTAGCAGCAACATTTTCAGTTGGCTCCACAATTGTGCTAGCCTGCATTTCGAATTAGGTTCAAGATCATGATTTTCAGTTCAATAAACTACACCCATTGACAAGAATATGACATGCATGTTACAATTAAACATTCTTCAATTATCATCAAACTACCTGCTGACTATGCATCATGTATTCTCCCTCTGTAGTTGTTACATTTTGTGTCCCCTCAATTGTTGCAGCAGCAGCAACATTTTCAGTTGGCTCCACAATTGTGCTAGCCTGCATTTCGAATTGGGTTCAAGATCATGATTTTCAGTTCAATAAACTTGAGAACATATATGTTGTTAATATCACCTTTTGTACTGAAGCTTGCTGTTGGGCTGCTTGCAACATTAACATAGCTTGCTTAAGTGCTTCTCTATCAGCCTCCCTTAGCTTGTTCATCTGTTCAAGCTGACGCCTATGTTCTTGCCTCTCGGCTTCCCTTTCAACTTCTTGAGCATCTAGTCTATCTTGCAGCCGTCCAAACGATTCAATGAGGGCGTCCTCCTGTTGGAGTTTGCGCTGGTAGTCCTCCGACAGTAGCTCCTTTCTAGTTGGGTACCTTGCAAGGTAACCATTAGCATGCATCTTGTTTGATTTGATTTTTCTCGTTTCCTTGTAGGTCGACTGGAAAATCTGGTTCTGCTCCAAGTCTGAGACGACATTTGCGTCAGGCCTTGACTCCAGCTCCATAATCTTCCTGGTTGCATTGTCCTAACAAAGTAAAGACACTTAGTTAATTAAAACTTTAATTCTAAGCGAGGACAGTTGCATCACTTAAGAAGGGTTGTAAAAATTGTTTAATACTCACATAGACTTCCCTAGATTCCTCACTTGTCCATTGTCCATTTTGTTGGTGGGTCATCATAAAAAGCTCCATATCATTTGGCTCTTCACCAGTTAGTTGGTCCCTCTAATTAGGCAAGCATGTAAACAAATTAGCCATATTTCGGGGGCACAAGCACAATCCATAAAAAAATGCCTGAAGGAAAACCTTGTGACAGAATTTTTTACCTTCTCATAGCTCAATTGAGAAAAACCCTTTGATCCTGTAACATGGTGTATCTTTCGATTGTGCCGATTCTGAGAATTCTTATTGCTAATCCTCTGCACACAACCAGCAATGATTTGATTTTTATAAAATCAGCAGTGCGCAAAACATAAACCTTGATGTCAGAAGTGGAATTGGCAAGTTTCTTAAAAAATTAGGAACAAACCTGGAATTCTTCGGTGCCAAAATACGACACCAGATAGTGCCACTCAACAATGTCTAATTCTTCTGGCCTATGTCTCATTCTGTCTTCATATTGTGTAGGAATATTAACAATAGAGATGTAGGGACAGATGTTATATTACTAATATGATCCAGTTGTCCTTGCACCCTTAACCATTCTTTGTAAGTGTTGGTGGTGTCATCCCTGCCGATATCTTTCAAATCTGGGTCAACCAAGCTAATATTAGTACAAAGGCTTCTCTAATATAAAATAATACAACAATTTTTAAATATATAGGAGTCCAACATAACACTTACCCGTGAATCGATTTTCCTTATGCATGACGTGCAGCCATTTCTTGTAAGCATCAATTGACTCCTCATCATCTTCATCTATATTCTCTTCCCTAATGGGTCTCCTTCCAGGTACTTTCAAGGGTGTTATGTTCACATTATGGTCTATTTTTTGTTCCTTGGACAGCAATAGTCTGACCTGTCTTTCCTCCTCATTACATGCTATCATAGCATCTGCAGCGGCTTCATCTTCGATTTCGTGTAGTGTTGCTGCATTACCACATCTCCTCTTGTAGTACAAATAGTCCCTTATCCTATACCCCAATTGTAATTTCACTATAAGCAAGTTACTCAGGGTGAGATCAGCCCTACTAATTGTCATAGTCGAAGACTCTTGCCCCCCCCCCCCCGGCACCCCCTCGCAAGTGAAATAGAGAGTCCATGTTTGATCCGAGCTGCCAAATATTACAATAGTATCAAACTTAAGCACTAGTGATGATACAACAATATACTTAAAAGGAAACTAGTGTACATATAGATATGACTAGGCGAAATAAGATAACAGATTATTAGAGAAAAACTAAGATTTATCTGCTGGCATATCAACTCATAGATATCAAAATAGATATCAAATCTTAAACAACATGAGGCTAGGAAAATGGGATATTAGGATTTGAGTAATATCCTAAGATCTGAATCGATAGTGCATAATTTGATAAAAAGCAATATCCCTTGCTACGTATCAGTAATCCCATGCTTTCGATCTACGTACATTATCCCCATGACTGAAATTAAACGAAACCAACATGTATGTATACTATGTGTATGGACAGAGACCAGACTCATTAATCCCTACCTATCATTAGTCTCATTGAATGGCAGGGAGCTCTCTTGTTGATCACCAAGTGCTGCTGTTGACCGGCCGGACGAACGTGTTGCCCCAAAAAGGGACATGGTCGCGTTGGGTCTGTATGAACTTGCTGGCGCCGCCGCCGCCGCTGCCGGAGTTGTTGGCGTCCCGGACGAACGCGTTGCCCCAGAGAGGGATGCATGGTCGCGTTGGCTCTGGATGAACTTGCCGGCGCCGCGGCCACCGCCGGAGTTGTTGGCGTCCCCGCTCCTGCAGGTGTGCGCATCGACGTCGAGGACGGAGGTGTTCCACTCGTTGGAGTTGTCGCCATGTTCGACTTCTCTTTGGTGGAATCCGAAAACCCTAACCGTGTGGAGGCGGCGACGGGGTAGATGAGGAAGCCACGAGTACCGGGAGCGAATTGAGAAGTTGCGAAATAAAGGGGGCAGGGTGGGGGGAGGAAACGGGGGTGGGCGCGCGTGAGAGTTTTCATCACGGCATTTTCGCGGGCCTGGCATTTTCCAAGTTTTTTTTGGGATTGTTGGCGCGGGAGATGAGAGCCATGGCTGTGCTTTGTCGGGGCCTCTGCGCCGAGGGTGGTTAGCGATGCGATGTGTACGTGGACGGTTACTAAATGGGTAAATGGGCCAGTCCACTTCGTTAGCCAAAAAAAGCCTGTACACGTAGATGGTCACGTATTTTATTTCCTATACTAGTCCATCACGTAGATGAGTCTATGTGTGTTCGACATGCCTTAGTCAGGGACAGTCGGGGTCTCGTGATCTGATCAGGGGGGGCTCATTCAATCGACTGAAATCACCCCTTGCTATTTCTTGACATTCACTTTGGATTCTTACCATTGACTTATAGTCTCCAAAGTATCCTTCCTCCCACTCTCTGTATTCAATCTATGGTTAGTTAGTAGTCGTGTCCCTTCTCTTCTCAAGTTATCTTGAGGAATGAAGATACTTTGAAGAGATAGCCCCTACTGGGTTATTCTTTCTATTTACCCTGTATCCTTGTTCTTATGTCCTCTCTCTCTATCATGTCAACATCCACATGAAGATGATGTTGTCATCAGCATTGTGCGTTAGAAAGCTGATGGAAGAATTGAAGACTTCTCTTTCTGTATGTTTTGCTTCTTTCTATTCCTAATTCTGACCCATGAAGTGAAGAAGTATCTCCAATGGCAAAATGAGATTATAGAGATTAAAGAAGGAAGAATTCTACACCACAAGACGATGAAGAATTATATCGGTGTCATCTTGTTTGTCTTCTACCTCCTCCTTGTTTCTTTTCTCTGCGAATCTCGGGACGAGATTCATTTTAAGGGGGGTAGTTCTGTCACACCCCGAAATTTGGATTTCGGGATGTGAATCAGAAAGAGAAATTAAATAAACAATTTTCACAAATTATTAAAATTTTTCCAACATTTGTTTAATTATCAATTTTAGTATAGGAAAATAATCAACTTTCTAAATCAAATAAATATGCTTTATGTGGCATTAATTGAAGTGTTGCATTCATGCCGTTGAATCTCATCTTTCTTGAGTGTGAAGTTTTCAAAATGCGTTTAGACGTCGATCCAATCCTTTCTGAGAATTTCCTAGATTTTCTGGGAATTAATTCTCTTTTCCTAAAGTCAAATCCATTTATTGGAAGGCTTTAAAATCTCTTTCATGAGCTCCAAATATTTTATTTCTGTTTAAAGTCTCCAACTCTATCTCTGGAATTTTTCCTAGGATTTTTGGAGATTTTGGAATATTTTCTATGGTTTAAATACATTTTCTGGAATTTCCTAGAATTGTTTTTGAACTAGAATTTATTTCCCGAAATAAAACTTAATCTTTTTCTCCTTTTCTTTCTTGGGCCGAATCCTTCCGCAGCAGTCCGGCCCAGATCCTTTTTCGGCCCAGCGTGGCCCAGTTGTCCGTTTCAGCTCGCGTGCAGCTCGGCCCAGCCGGCCCAGTTGTCCGTTTTCCTCTCTCTCGCTGACATGTGGGCCCAGACATGCGGCGCTGACGACGGCACTGACACGGCGGGCCCACATGTCAGCGAGAGAAAGCAAAACGGACAACTGGGCCGCGAACTGGGCCGAGCTGTGCGCGCACTAATAACGGACAACTGGGCCGCAACTAAAAACGGACGACTGGGCCGCTGGCGCGCGAGCGAGCAGGGCCGGGATAGGAGAAAACGGACAACTGGGGTTTTGTTCGCCCTGTCTTCTTTTTGTTAAAAATGATGAATATACAATGTTAAATGAGTCAAATAATCCAAAAATATCACTAAAGCATGCCTATCCTTGTGGTTTTGTTCGCCCTGTCTTCTTCGTGAGGTTGTAGGTTCGATCCCTAACTCCCACCGAGTTATTTGCTGTTTTTCTTTTAAAAAAAAATCATGGAAAAGATGTTAAATTGTCCAAATAATCTGAGAATAACACAAGAACATATTTTATTTCCTATACTAGTCCATCACGTAGATGAGTCTATGTGTGTTCGACATGCCTTAGTCAGGGACAGTCGGGGTCTCGTGATCTGATCAGGGGGCTCATTCAATCGACTGAAATCACCCCTTGCTATTTCTTGACATTCACTTTGGATTCTTACCATTGACTATATAGTCTCCAAAGTATCCTTCCTCCCACTCTCTGTATTCAATCTATGGTTAGTTAGTAGTCGTGTCCCTTCTCTTCTCAAGTTATCTTGAGGAATGAAGATACTTTGAAGAGATAGCCCCTACTGGGTTATTCTTTCTATTTACCCTGTATCCTTGTTCTTATGTCCTCTCTCTCTATCATGTCAACATCCACATGAAGATGATGTTGTCATCAGCATTGTGCGTTAGAAAGCTGATGGAAGAATTGAAGACTTCTCTTTCTGTATGTTTTGCTTCTTCTATTCCTAATTCTGACCCATGAAGTGAAGAAGTATCTCCAATGGCAAAATGAGATTATAGAGATTAAAGAAGGAAGAATTCTACACCACAAGACGATGAAGAATTATATCGGTGTCATCTTGTTTGTCTTCTACCTCCTCCTTGTTTCTTTTCTCTGCGAATCTCGGGACGAGATTCATTTTAAGGGGGGTAGTTCTGTCACACCCCGAAATTTGGATTTCGGGATGTGAATCAGAAAGAGAATTAAATAAACAATTTTCACAAATTATTAAAATTTTTCCAACATTTGTTTAATTATCAATTTAGTATAGGAAAATAATCAACTTTCTAAATCAAATAAATATGCTTTATGTGGCATTAATTGAAGTGTTGCATTCATTGCCGTTGAATCCCATCTTTTCTTGAGTGTGAAGTTTTCAAAATGCGTTTAGACGTCGATCCAATCCTTTCTGAGAATTTCCTAGATTTTCTGGGAATTAATTCTCTTTTCCTAAAGTCAAATCCATTTATTGGAAGGCTTTAAAATCTCTTTCATGAGCTCCAAATATTTTATTTCTGTTTTAAAGTCTCCAACTCTATCTCTGGAATTTTTCCTAGGATTTTTGGAGATTTTGGAATATTTCTATGGTTTAAATACATTTTCTGGAATTTCCTAGAATTGTTTTTGAACTAGAATTTATTCCCGAAATAAAACTTAATCTTTTCTCCTTTTCTTTCTTGGGCCGAATCCTTCCGCAGCAGTCCGGCCCAGATCCTTTTCGGCCCAGCGTGGCCCAGTTGTCCGTTTCAGCTCGCGTGCAGCTCGGCCCAGCCGGCCCAGTTGTCCGTTTTCCTCTCTCTCGCTGACATGTGGGCCCAGACATGCGGCGCTGACGACGGCACTGACACGGCGGGCCCACATGTCAGCGAGAGAAAGCAAAACGGACAACTGGGCCGCGAACTGGGCCGAGCTGTGCGCGCACTAATAACGGACAACTGGGCCGCAACTAAAAACGGACGACTGGGCCGCTGGGCGCGCGAGCGAGCAGGGCCGGATAGGAGAAAACGGACAACTGGGGTTTTGTTCGCCCTGTCTTCTTTTTGTTAAAAAATGATGAATATACAATGTTAAATGAGTCAAATAATCCAAAAATATCACTAAAGCATGCCTATCCTTGTGGTTTTGTTCGCCCTGTCTTCTTCGTGAGGTTGTAGGTTCGATCCCTAACTCCCACCGAGTTATTTGCTGTTTTTCTTTTTAAAAAAAAATCATGGAAAAGATGTTAAATTGTCCAAATAATCTGAGAATAACACAAGAACATATTTTATTTCCTATACTAGTCCATCACGTAGATGAGTCTATGTGTGTTCGACATGCCTTAGTCAGGGACAGTCGGGGTCTCGTGATCTGATCAGGGGCTCATTCAATCGACTGAAATCACCCCTTGCTATTTCTTGACATTCACTTTGGATTCTTACCATTGACTATATAGTCTCCAAAGTATCCTTCCTCCCACTCTCTGTATTCAATCTATGGTTAGTTAGTAGTCGTGTCCCTTCTCTTCTCAAGTTATCTTGAGGAATGAAGATACTTTGAAGAGATAGCCCCTACTGGGTTATTCTTTCTATTTACCCTGTATCCTTGTTCTTATGTCCTCTCTCTCTATCATGTCAACATCCACATGAAGATGATGTTGTCATCAGCATTGTGCGTTAGAAAGCTGATGGAAGAATTGAAGACTTCTCTTTCTGTATGTTTTGCTTCTTTCTATTCCTAATTCTGACCCATGAAGTGAAGAAGTATCTCCAATGGCAAAATGAGATTATAGAGATTAAAGAAGGAAGAATTCTACACACAAGACGATGAAGATTATATCGGTGTCATCTTGTTTGTCTTCTACCTCCTCCTTGTTTCTTTTCTCTGCGAATCTCGGGCGAGATTCATTTTAAGGGGGGTAGTTCTGTCACACCCCGAAATTTGGATTTCGGGATGTGAATCAGAAAGAGAAATTAAATAAACAATTTTCACAAATTATTAAAATTTTTCCAACATTTGTTTAATTATCAATTTTAGTATAGGAAATAATCAACTTTCTAAATCAAATAAATATGCTTTATGTGGCATTAATTGAAGTGTTGCATTCATGCCGTTGAATCTCATCTTTCTTGAGTGTGAAGTTTTCAAAATGCGTTTAGACGTCGATCCAATCCTTTCTGAGAATTTCCTAGATTTTCTGGGAATTAATTCTCTTTTCCTAAAGTCAAATCCATTTATTGGAAGGCTTTAAAATCTCTTTCATGAGCTCCAAATATTTTATTTCTGTTTAAAGTCTCCAACTCTATCTCTGGAATTTTTCCTAGGATTTTTGGAGATTTTGGAATATTTTCTATGGTTTAAATACATTTTCTGGAATTTCCTAGAATTGTTTTTGAACTAGAATTTATTTCCCGAAATAAAACTTAATCTTTTTCTCCTTTTCTTTCTTGGGCCGAATCCTTCCGCAGCAGTCCGGCCCAGATCCTTTTTCGGCCCAGCGTGGCCCAGTTGTCCGTTTCAGCTCGCGTGCAGCTCGGCCCAGCCGGCCCAGTTGTCCGTTTTGCTCTCTCTCGCTGACATGTGGGCCCAGACATGCGGCGCTGACGACGGCACTGACACGGCGGCCCACATGTCAGCGAGAGAAAGCAAACGGACAACTGGGCCGCGAACTGGGCCGAGCTGTGCGCGCACTAATAACGGACAACTGGGCCGCAACTAAAACGGACGACTGGGCCGCTGGCGCGCGAGCGAGCAGGGCCGGGATAGGAGAAAACGGACAACTGGGGTTTTGTTCGCCCTGTCTTCTTTTGTTAAAAATGATGAATATACAATGTTAAATGAGTCAAATAATCCAAAAATATCACTAAAGCATGCCTATCCTTGTGGTTTTGTTCGCCCTGTCTTCTTCGTGAGGTTGTAGGTTCGATCCCTAACTCCCACCGAGTTATTTGCTGTTTTTCTTTTTAAAAAAAAATCATGGAAAAGATGTTAAATTGTCCAAATAATCTGAGAATAACACAAGAACATATTTTATTTCCTATACTAGTCCATCACGTAGATGAGTCTATGTGTGTTCGACATGCTTAGTCAGGGACAGTCGGGGTCTCGTGATCTGATCAGGGGGCTCATTCAATCGACTGAAATCACCCCTTGCTATTTCTTGACATTCACTTTGGATTCTTACCATTGACTATATAGTCCTCCAAAGTATCCTTCCTCCCACTCTCTGTATTCAATCTATGGTTAGTTAGTAGTCGTGTCCCTTCTCTTCTCAAGTTATCTTGAGGAATGAAGATACTTTGAAGAGATAGCCCCTACTGGGTATTCTTTCTATTTACCCTGTATCCTTGTTCTTATGTCCTCTCTCTCTATCATGTCAACATCCACATGAAGATGATGTTGTCATCAGCATTGTGCGTTAGAAAGCTGATGGAAGAATTGAAGACTTCTCTTTCTGTATGTTTTGCTTCTTTCTATTCCTAATTCTGACCCATGAAGTGAAGAAGTATCTCCAATGGCAAATGAGATTATAGAGATTAAAGAAGGAAGAATTCTACACCACAAGACGATGAAGAATTATATCGGTGTCATCTTGTTTGTCTCTACCTCCTCCTTGTTTCTTTTCTCTGCGAATCTCGGGACGAGATTCATTTTAAGGGGGGTAGTTCTGTCACACCCGAAATTTGGATTTCGGGATGTGAATCAGAAAGAGAAATTAAATAAACAATTTTCACAAATTATTAAATTTTTCCAACATTTGTTTAATTATCAATTTTAGTATAGGAAAATAATCAACTTTCTAAATCAAATAAATATGCTTTATGTGGCATTAATTGAAGTGTTGCATTCATGCCGTTGAATCTCATCTTCTTGAGTGTGAAGTTTTCAAAATGCGTTTAGACGTCGATCCAATCCTTTCTGAGAATTTCCTAGATTTTCTGGGAATTAATTCTCTTTTCCTAAAGTCAAATCCATTTATTGGAAGGCTTTAAAATCTCTTTCATGAGCTCCAAATATTTTATTTCTGTTTAAAGTCTCCAACTCTATCTCTGGATTTTTCCTAGGATTTTTGGAGATTTTGGAATATTTTCTATGGTTTAAATACATTTTCTGGAATTTCCTAGAATTGTTTTTGAACTAGAATTTATTTCCCGAAATAAAACTTAATCTTTTTCTCCTTTTCTTTCTTGGGCCGAATCCTTCCGCAGCAGTCCGGCCCAGATCCTTTTTCGGCCCAGCGTGGCCCATTGTCCGTTTCAGCTCGCGTGCAGCTCGGCCCAGCCGGCCCAGTTGTCCGTTTTGCTCTCTCTCGCTGACATGTGGGCCCAGACATGCGGCGCTGACGACGGCACTGACACGGCGGGCCCACATGTCAGCGAGAGAAAGCAAAACGGACAACTGGGCCGCGAACTGGGCCGAGCTGTGCGCGCACTAATAACGGACAACTGGGCCGCAACTAAAAACGGACGACTGGGCCGCTGGCGCCGCGAGCGAGCAGGGCCGGATAGGAGAAAACGGACAACTGGGGTTTTGTTCGCCCTGTCTTCTTTTTGTTAAAAATGATGAATATACAATGTTAAATGAGTCAAATAATCCAAAATATCACTAAAGCATGCCTATCCTTGTGGTTTGTTTCGCCCTGTCTTCTTCGTGAGGTTGTAGGTTCGATCCCTAACTCCCACCGAGTTATTTGCTGTTTTTCTTTTTAAAAAAAAAATCATGGAAAAGATGTTAAATTGTCCAAATAATCTGAGAATACACAAGAACATATTTTATTTCCTATACTAGTCCATCACGTAGATGAGTCTATGTGTGTTCGACATGCCTTAGTCAGGGACAGTCGGGGTCTCGTGATCTGATCAGGGGGCTCATTCAATCGACTGAAATCACCCCTTGCTATTTCTTGACATTCACTTTGGATTCTTACCATTGACTATATAGTCTCCAAAGTATCCTTCCTCCCACTCTCTGTATTCATCTATGGTTAGTTAGTAGTCGTGTCCCTTCTCTTCTCAAGTTATCTTGAGGAATGAAGATACTTTGAAGAGATAGCCCCTACTGGGTTATTCTTTCTATTTACCCTGTATCCTTGTTCTTATGTCCTCTCTCTCTATCATGTCAACATCCACATGAAGATGATGTTGTCATCAGCATTGTGCGTTAGAAAGCTGATGGAAGAATTGAAGACTTCTCTTTCTGTATGTTTTGCTTCTTTCTATTCCTAATTCTGACCCATGAAGTGAAGAAGTATCTCCAATGGCAAAATGAGATTATAGAGATTAAAGAAGGAAGAATTCTACACCACAAGACGATGAAGAATTATATCGGTGTCATCTTGTTTGTCTTCTACCTCCTCCTTGTTTCTTTTCTCTGCGAATCTCGGGACGAGATTCATTTTAAGGGGGGTAGTTCTGTCACACCCCGAAATTTGGATTTCGGGATGTGAATCAGAAAGAGAAATTAAATAAACAATTTTTCACAATTATTAAAATTTTCCACATTTGTTTAATTATCAATTTTAGTATAGGAAAATAATCAACTTTCTAAATCAAATAAATATGCTTTATGTGGCATTAATTGAAGTGTTGCATTCATGCCGTTGAATCTCATCTTTCTTGAGTGTGAAGTTTCAAAATGCGTTTAGACGTCGATCCAATCCTTTCTGAGAATTTCCTAGATTTTCTGGGAATTAATTCTCTTTTCCTAAAGTCAAATCCATTTATTGGAAGGCTTTAAAATCTCTTTCATGAGCTCCAAATATTTTATTTCTGTTTAAAGTCTCCCAACTCTATCTCTGGAATTTTTCCTAGGATTTTTGGAGATTTTGGAATATTTTCTATGGTTAATACATTTTCTGGAATTTCCTAGAATTGTTTTTTGAACTAGAATTTATTTCCCGAAATAAAAACTTAATCTTTTTCTCCTTTTCTTTCTTGGGCCGAATCCTTCCGCAGCAGTCCGGCCCCAGATCCTTTTTCGGCCCAGCGTGGCCCAGTTGTCCGTTTCAGCTCGCGTGCAGCTCGGCCCAGCCGGCCCAGTTGTCCGTTTTGCTCTCTCTCGCTGACATGTGGGCCCAGACATGCGGCGCTGACGACGCACTGACACGGGCGGGCCCACATGTCAGCGAGAGAAAGCAAAACGGACAACTGGGCCGCGAACTGGGCCGAGCTGTGCGCGCACTAATAACGGACAACTGGGCCGCAACTAAAAACGGACGACTGGCCGCTGGCGCGCGAGCGAGCAGGGCCGGGATAGGAGAAACGGACAACTGGGGTTTTGTTCGCCCTGTCTTCTTTTTGTTAAAAAATGAATGAATATACAATGTTAAATGAGTCAATAATCCAAAAATATCACTAAAGCATGCCTATCCTTGTGGTTTTGTTCGCCCTGTCTTCTTCGTGAGGTTGTAGGTTCGATCCCTAACTCCCACCGAGTTATTTGCTGTTTTTCTTTTTAAAAAAAAAATCATGGAAAGATGTTAAATTGTCCAAATAATCTGAGAATAACACAAGACATATTTTATTTCCTATACTAGTCCATCACGTAGATGAGTCTATGTGTGTTCGACATGCCTTAGTCAGGACAGTCGGGGTCTCGTGATCTGATCAGGGGGCTCATTCAATCGACTGAAATCACCCCTGCTATTTCTTGACATTCACTTTGGATTCTTACCATTGACTATATAGTCTCCAAAGGTATCCTTCCTCCCACTCTCTGTATTCAATCTATGGTTAGTTAGTAGTCGTGTCCCTTCTCTTCTCAAGTTATCTTGAGGAATGAAGATACTTTGAAGAGATAGCCCCTACTGGGTTATTCTTTCTATTTACCCTGATCCTTGTTCTTATGTCCTCTCTCTCTATCATGTCAACATCCACATGAAGATGATGTTGTCATCAGCATTGTGCGTTAGAAAGCTGATGAAGAATTGAAGACTTCTCTTTCTGTATGTTTTGCTTCTTTCCTATTCCTAATTCTGACCCATGAAGTGAAGAAGTATCTCCAATGGCAAATGAGATTATAGAGATTAAAGAAGTGAAGAATTCTACACCACAAGACATGAAGAATTATATCGGTGTCATCGTTGTTTTGTCTTTACCTCCTCCTTGTTTCTTTCTCTGCGAATCTCGGACGAGATTCATTTTAAGGGGGTTAGTTCTGTCACACCCCGAAATTTGGATTTCGGATGTGAATCAGAAAGAGAAATTAAATAAACAATTTTCACCAAATTATTAAAATTTTTCCAACATTTGTTTAATTATCAATTTAGTATAGGAAATATCAACTTTCTAAATCAAATAAATATGCTTTATGTGCATTAATTGAAGTGTTGCATTCATGCCGTTGATCTCATCTTTCTTGAGTGTGAAAGTTTTCAAAATGCGTTTAGACGTCGATCCAATCCTTTCTGAGAATTTCCTAGATTTTCTGGGAATTAATTCTCTTTTCCTAAAGTCAAATCCATTTATTGGAAGGCTTTAAAATCTCTTTCATGAGCTCCAAATATTTTATTTCTGTTTAAAGTCTCCAACTCTATCTCTGGAATTTTTCCTAGGATTTTTGGAGATTTTGGAATATTTTCTATGGTTTAAATACATTTTCTGGAATTTCCTAGAATTGTTTTTGAACTAGAATTTATTTCCCGAAATAAAACTTAATCTTTTTCTCCTTTTCTTTCTTGGGCCGAATCCTTCCGCAGCAGTCCGGCCCAGATCCTTTTTCGGCCCAGCGTGGCCCAGTTGTCCGTTTCAGCTCGCGTGCAGCTCGGCCCAGCCGGCCCAGTTGTCCGTTTTGCTCTCTCTCGCTGACATGTGGGCCCAGACATGCGGCGCTGACGACGGCACTGACACGGCGGGCCCACATGTCAGCGAGAGAAAGCAAAACGGACAACTGGGCCGCGAACTGGGCCGAGCTGTGCGCGCACTAATACGGACAACTGGGCCGCAACTAAAAACGGACGACTGGGCCGCTGGCGCGCGAGCGAGCAGGGCGGGATAGGAGGAAAACGGACAACTGGGTTTTGTTCGCCCTGTTCTTCTTTTTGTTAAAAAAATGATGAATATATACAATCTTAAATGAGTCAAATAATCCAAAAATTATCACTAAAGCATGCCTATCCTTGTGGTTTTGTTCGCCCTGTCTCTTCGTTGAGGTTGTAGGTTCGATCCCTAAACTCCCACCGAGTTTATTTGCTGTTTTTCTTTTTAAAAAAAAATCATGGAAAAGATGTTAAATTGTCCAATTAATCTGAGAATAACCACAAGAACATATTTTATTTCTATACTAGGTCCATCACGTAGATGAGTCTATGTGTGTTCGACATGCCTTAGTCAGGACACTTTGGTTAGGTCCTGAGTCGGAGTCTGGTACAGTAGCATGCGTCGGGTGGGCCTGCCGCTCGTTGGAGTCTGGTTCAGCAGCAGCAGATTGGATTTTATTTTGCGGTGGAGTTATCCCTCGTTGTCGAGCCGCCGATCGAGGAACCCTAGTTGGGTGATTGAATCCCAGTTTTACGATTCGGCTCGCCGCCGGGACAGTCGGGGTCTCGTGATTTGAAGGTATGAGAATCAAAAGCTCCCAGCCTCCGATGTCTAATTTGTACAACCCTATAGCTCGCTAATTTGTGCTATAATGTGATTAATTTATAGGTACAGTATAGCTGATTTCTGCCCTGATTTCGACATCGATTGATCAATCAGACAAGCTGTCCTCGCGGCGAAAGGTACGAGATCACTATGGGCATGGGCTGCACATATATAGTTCAATTATGTACGTAAATACGCTGGCTGGCTAAATTGGTGATCATTGTTCATCTTCATCACGCAGATGTCAGGCGATGATAGGAGTTGGATGCGCTTGCCTCGTTCCTCAACCGAGTGGCAGAACAAATTCATGCAGTTTTTGGACAGGACATATAGTGGCACTTCGAGGGGTGGAACTGCAGCATGTCCGTGCCGTAAATGTCTATGCATGTCACACAGAACACGGGCTGTGCTTCAGATTCATGTCCTTTCAACAGGGTTTGCTGAAAGATTTATAATGGAAGGGGAAGGTTCAGCTGATGTGGTATTTCACAATGAAGATGCAGGACCTAGTGATGTACAAGTACACAATGACGACCCAGCAGCAGCAGATGTACAAGTACAGAATAATGATGAAGGTGCACCACATGATTCTGGAGTAGACAATGAAGAAGGCGGCGCACCGAGTGAAGATGATGAGGCCAGTAATTTGATTAAATCCCTAATCAGAGGTGAAATACGAGGAGAGATCGGTGATGAAGACGAGCCGAACGAGCAAGCCAAGGTCTTCTTCAAGTTACTACAGGAGGCAAAAAAGGAATTATATCCAGGTTGCGAAGATGGTACAAAGATATCTTTTATTGTGGACCTTTTCCAGGTTAAGTGCAATGTATGGGATAAGTAACAAAGCATTGGAGGGGGTACTCTTTCTGATCTCAAAAGTTTCTCCCTAAAGGTCATTGTGTCCCAAACACAATGGAGAAAGTGCAAAGGGTGGTCGCGATCTAGGCTTGGACTATATCAAGATAGATGCATGTGAGAATCATTGTGTGTTATTTCGGAAGGATACGAGACGCTGGATATATGCCCCATATGTAAAGCGTCTAGGTGGAAAACAGATGACCGTGGTTGCTGGCCATTGGACGATGTTCATGATAACAACCGTCGTCGTGTCCCAGTAAAAATCCTTCGGTACTTCCCTCTCACACCTCGGTTGCGCAGATTTGTACATGTCAGAGAGCACGTCATCAGAAATGCGTTGGCATGAGGAAGGAAGAATAGATGATGGCAAACGTACGTCATCCTGCTGACTCCAGGGCATGGAAGCACGTGGCACAATAACGTTTCCACGATTTTAAAGAAGCTCGTAACATTCGACTGGGTCTTGCTTCTGATGGCTTCAACCCATTTGGTATGCAAAATGTTACTTACAGTTGTTGGCCTGTTATCCTAATACCTTACAAATTTGCCTCCTTGGTTGTATGAGAAACAATCTTATTGGATCATGTCGATGTTGATACCTGGCAAGAAAAGTCCTGGAATGAATATTGATGTTTACCTGAGGCCCCTCATTGATGAGTTGAAGGAGCTGTGGAATACTGGTGTTAATTGTAGGGATGTAAAGGCAAAGGAAAACTTTACACTACGTGCTATGCTGCTATGGACAATCAATGATACAGATTATTTGTGGTTGAAACATGGGAAGAAGTTCTGCTACATGGGACATCGTCGGTTTTTGCCCTTAGACCATCCATGGCGCATGAACAAGATGAGCTTCAACAATGAGGAGGAAACCAGGGAGGCTCCAGTTCCACTATCTGGTCAAGATGTATTAGACCATTATGCAACTTTTAATCAAACGGGATTTGGAAAGGACATATCAAAAAAGAGGAAGCGTGATGAAGATGCAAGATGGCACATTTGGAGGAAGAAGAGTATTTTTTTTGAGCTCCCCTACTGGTCTTCTTTGCTCATAAGGCATAATTTGGACGTGATGCATATTGAGAAAAACATATGCGAGAGCATATTAGGGACTTTGCTTGAAATTGAAGGGAAATGTAAGGACAGTGAGAATGCCCGCCTTGACATGGAACATCTTGGGATCAGGCAAGATCAGCATCCTGTGATTGATAATGACACGTACACCTTGCCAGCAGCGTTGTACTCTCTAGACAAGGATGACAAGAGGATTTTATGCCAATTTCTTCAAGGAGTGAAGATGCCTGATGGGTTCTGCTCCAATTTAAAGAGATGTGTTGACGATAAAACATGTAAGGTGTCTGGACTCAAAACTCATGACTACCATATTATTCTACAAAAACTATTGCCCTTAGTCATTAGAAGGATTTTGCCAGAAGATGTTGCCAGGCCATTGATTGAGCTCAGTAGGTTCTTCAGTGCACTTTGTTCAAATGAGTTGGTGCCAGCAGATCTTGAGAAACTAGACAGTTCAATTAAAGAGACTCTTTGTCAGCTTGAGATGGTTTTCCCACCTGCATTTTTTGACATAATGATTCATTTGCCGGTCCACCTAGTTGAAGAGGCTAAACTAGGAGGGCCCGTGTGTTACAGATGGTGTATCCAGTAGAGAGGTATCTACGTACTGTTAAAGGATATGTCAGGAACAAGGCACAGCCAGAAGGATCAATAGCTGAGGCATACATAGCTGAGGAGTGTCTTACATTTTTGCTCTCGATTCTTCGACATCGACACCAAGCTGAGTCGAGCTGATCGTCATGAAAATACAGTTGTGAATGAGCCTCCAAGTGGTCTAAGCATATTTAGTGAAATTGATTACAAGAGGAGAGGAAATAAGCTTAAGAATTTGGAGAAAGTTGAACTTCAAAAGATGAGGCACTACATAATTACTAATTGTGATGAAGCCAGAAAATGGGTAGAGTAAGTCACAATTCTTACCACTAAATTTATCTTATTATCTGCTTGTTTGTGGCGTCAACTAATATTTGGTGCACTCTGATGTAGGGAGCATAAGACACAACTAACAAGGGATAGTTCAATTAACATTAAAAAACGACACAAGGAGCATTTTGTAAGATGGTTTGAAATCGAGGTATGTAGTATTATTTTATATTTTTAAATTCCACTTTATGGTCAGACCGACATAGTAATTAACTGGTAGATGTCTAACTTGATTTTTAAATTGCAGATAGCAAAACTATATGAGAAAGGGGAAGCAAGTAAACTGATGCATGCCCTTTCTCAAGGACCTGACCATCGAGCTCGTGTGTTGAATAGAGTGCACATCAATAATTGGCTATTTCGGACAGCTGCCATAGAGAAAAGCCTCGTGACACAAAATTCTGGTGTCACTGTGAAGGGTGATGATAGTACAGGCAACATGACCTGGTATGGAGTCATTTAGAAATATAATCTCACTGGAATTCCCACAAGAAAAAGAAGTTATATTGTTTCAGTGTGATTGGTATGATGTGCCGGCTACCAGTACCAGTAGAAGCAGAGGGTACAATAGGGATAAATTTGGTATTATCGACATTGCTACTTCCATGTTCAGATATTCGGATGAACCTTACATTCTTGCTTCAAACGCTGAACCGGTGTTTTATGTCCCTATTGTGAACAAGCCGGGATGGTCTACTGTTGTTTTGGTGAGACCAAGAAATTTGTTTTCCATGCCAGACACAGGAAATGATGCTGATGCACTTGATGTGGGAATCCAAGAAATGAATGAATCAGGCCAAGGTCAGGAATTCTTAAACTGGTCAAGACAAGATAGGGCAGGCACAACTGGTTCTGCCGCCATTATTAATCAAGTGTGTAGCGAAGCAATTCCCGAACCTGTTGATGACTATATTGGTGATGATGATTCTGACGACGATGACACCTACATTGATGATGGGGTTGTTGCACCAGTCATGGAAGAAAATATAGAAGATGATTTCTTTGTTTGAATACAATTTTTTTTGTTGCACTGTTTGATGGGATGGGTCACTTATCCTTCATACGCATATGTCGCACTTTATTATTTTTTTCTTTTGAACTGATGACAGACATGGTTAAGTTTGAACCGTTGCATGGCCCGTGATAAAGCCCAATCCAAATCAGCCTCGCCTTTTAGTTCTCGTTGCAACTATCAAAGTATATTGCAACAAAAAATAAGCGTTGCACTTGAACACAATTTTCGTTTCGACCCCAGAGATCTCGTTGCAATAAAATTTAGCACTTGCAACAATATCAAAGTATATTGCAACTGCCAAAAAAGGTTGCAATTGACCCCCACTTTTGCTTCGCCTCCAAGAGTTCTTGTTGCATTAAGCATCTAGCGTTTGCAACGCTTGTCAAATTTTATGCAACACAAAAGAACCGCAGCAATAGTCAAAACCAAATGCAACTAACGTAAATGTAGTTGCAGTACTACCACACAATTGCAACCAAAATCAACTCTACTGCAACCATTTTTCACCATTGCAATATCGTCTACCAAATGCAACAGAGCTTTGCAACATCTTGAAAACCGTTGTATTAAAGGCATGTATCGCTACCATTTTTTAGAATGGTTTGTAATACAACAATCTCTAGCAACCAAATTTTCTACGTTTATGCAATTCTTCGGCGTTGCATTAGACCGAAAAGCTTGTAGTGATAGGATGGCCCGCCAGGGTTGTTTAGTCCGTCAGGACTCTACACCCACACCGGGCGTAGGGTATTGCACATATCTCGCGGCCCAAACCTAACAACTCGTGTCCCTTGTAACCATCTTGTTCTTGTTTCTCGATAACTAGTCTTGCAAAACTACTGCTTGGGGTATCCTCTCGTAGTTGTGCTGGTATAGTACACCGACATAGCAGCTCCACCTAGGATTTTTGATGATGTGGAGAGCGGAAGAGGTTGTTATTTCGCGAGGCAAGTAGGCTAAAAATTTAGGAATATGAGACCATTTATTCATGATTGTTCTAATTTTTCCATTTTTCCATGAAACTCACTATATTTCATTTTTTTCACGAACACATTATGAAATGTGCATTCAAGACAATTCATCACTCGCTGCAGGTTATTATTAAAGAAAGTCATTTTGAGATGGTTCTGGGTCAAATTTTCTAAACTTTGACTGCAAATATTTTTTTATGAGTTAAGTTTAGAAATGTAAAAAACGCCGAGTAGATTCATATTGAAATATGGTTCGTAAAAATACACTTTAGGAAAAAATATTAGTGAAAGTTATGTTTTGGAGACCGGCCATGTTTTTTGAAATGACTTCCTTTACGGTTATGGAGGGAGCTAGTATATGACCATCCAACCTGTTGTGTGTGTATGGGTCGTTATATTGTCATGACCATTGTTGTACTTTGCTGTGAAATATCAAGGTAATCCGGACACTAGGCCAGCAAGCACCGTTGTCAGTTATTCGAGACGACTTGACTTGCATGCACTGGCAGTTTACGTGGAGGCTTAATAGTTAATACTACTACTACTCTATGTTGGATAATTATCTGCAATAGGCCATATTTTAATTCCAAAAGTTATAATTAAATTCACGAATATTTGCATGACTATAATGAGTGAAACGATCCATGTGCACGTGTTCAATTTTAACACAGATTTAAAGAAGAACACGAATAAGATGAAGGATAGCAGTTCGGACATCGAAAAGTACCCTGGGGCGGGACCTCTGCCAGAGGCATCGGTTGCGCCGTTACCAGCTGGAGGAATATCATCCGTACTCATGATATTTCTCGACTGGCCTTGCTCGAAGTAGTCGTACAAATTCGATGCAGGAAGATCCGTTGACGCAGTGCAGTCCGTGCGCCGGAGTCGTGCAGGAAGAAGACGAGGCGCAGTGTAGTCGTTCGATGGCGGCGGAGTCTCCAGGACGGTGAACTATACGCCGGTGAAGACGTAGCAGTTCTGGGCGAGCAGTCGCGTAGAGACGCTCCCCAGAAACCTGATTGCCCCGGTGTCCCGAGCAAGATCTCAAGGAGGCAATGGTGTCGGAGGCACCTGCTCTCGCCGGTGGTGTGCGCGCAGCGCCGGCGATGGGGAGGCAGATTTGCAGCAGAGGAAAGAGGAGGAGTAATGGACTCAAAAGTCTCTGTCTCACAGGAGAAGATGGCTTTCTATTCATAGCCCTCGGGTGAGACGAGAGGATGAACCTGGACGGGAGAGAATCGGGAAGGCTGAGTTATGGAAAGCTGAATTATGGAAGGCTGAATCATGGTATTGTTGGATAATTATCTGCAATAGGCCATATTTTAATTCCAAAAGTTATAATTAAATTCACGAATATTTGCATGACTATAATGAGTGAAACGATCCATGTGCACGTGTTCAATTTTAACACAGATTTAAAGAAGAACACGAATAAGATGAAGGATAGCAGTTCGGACATCGAAAAGTACCCTGGGGCGGGACCTCTGCCAGAGGCATCGGTTGCGCCGTTACCAGCTGGAGGAATATCATCCGTACTCATGATATTTCTCGACTGGCCTTGCTCGAAGTAGTCGTACAAATTCGATGCAGGAAGATCCGTTGACGCAGTGCAGTCCGTGCGCCGGAGTCGTGCAGGAAGAAGACGAGGCGCAGTGTAGTCGTTCGATGGCGGCGGAGTCTCCAGGACGGTGAACTATACGCCGGTGAAGACGTAGCAGTTCTGGGCGAGCAGTCGCGTAGAGACGCTCCCCAGAAACCTGATTGCCCCGGTGTCCCGAGCAAGATCTCAAGGAGGCAATGGTGTCGGAGGCACCTGCTCTCGCCGGTGGTGTGCGCGCAGCGCCGGCGATGGGGAGGCAGATTTGCAGCAGAGGAAAGAGGAGGAGTAATGGACTCAAAAGTCTCTGTCTCACAGGAGAAGATGGCTTTCTATTCATAGCCCTCGGGTGAGACGAGAGGATGAACCTGGACGGGAGAGAATCGGGAAGGCTGAGTTATGGAAAGCTGAATTATGGAAGGCTGAATCATGGTATCAGTGATTGCCATAATCAGCCCTTCCAATTACCGCGTCTTCAGTTTCCATAACCAGCAAAAGAGAGATCCCTCCCGCACGCAAGTCAGGCTCAGACTCAGGCCAGCGCCAGGGTTCTTTGAGAACCGCCAGGGTTCTTTGAGAACCTCCAGGGTTGTCTGAGACCCATAGGGTTCTCTGCAGAATCAACCCTGTGACTCGTACGAAGCGTTGCCAGGGTTTCTTTTCCAGTCCGAGCAGAGTTTCTTTTCCCATTACCAGTATGGTGTTGGACCATAATAACTATAAATAAAAAGTAGGCTATAATCCTTTAGAATAAATAGAATAATGGGGCAGACCCAATGTGTGGTGTAGAGTCCTGACGGACTAAACACCCTGGCGGCTCATCCTATGGGCCGGCCCATGAACAAGACTTGACGCCAAGACAAGGATTAGTCCTAGTCGGTTTGGATATACTGTATTAGGGAATTAGAGATAAACTTGTAAAAGTCTCCTAGTCCTATACGGTTCCCATGTAACCCTGCCCTCCGGACTATATAAGGGGAGGCAGGGACCCCCTCAAAACAAGATCATCAATACAAGAAACACCATACAGGACGTAGGGTATTGCTCTCCGGCGACCCGAACCTGTCTAAAACCGTCTCTTGTCACCTTCGGCTCTAGATTCTCGACGACTTCTCCCTAAACCCTTCTCTCGGGGCACCCCCTCGAGAACCCAGTCAGCATAAATCGCCGACACTTTGGCGCCGTCCGTGGGATCTACTCGTCGAGTCTTCAGTAAAGAGTCGATGGCCTCCTTCAGCGCCTCCATCGTCACCAAGTTCGAGGCAGGCGCCTCCTTCATCTTTGGCTCCTGGCTTTGCATCGCAAACCAGGAAGGCGAACTCCAACACCACTTGCGCGACGAGGCGGCTGCACCAGCTTCGCCACGCGTGCAAACCACTCCGCAAGGATCTCGGAAAATTTCAAATTCCGACACGATCCCTGGATCGTATCCTACTCGGAGGAGTACATGGCGCCCGAAGCAGATTCAATCCCGGGCCGACCACGTCAACTCAACCCCTACCAAGGGGCAGGATCAAGCCACGTGTCCACGACTCCCCGGCGGACTCCGGATCACTTCCGAGTCTCGCCAGGGTTCAACGATCAGGACCGTGACAGCAACCCCGCGGGTACCCAGGAACCCTGGCTCCAACCCCCGCGGGACAAAGACTTCACCACGTGTGTCGCGCGCATCTCAGTTTCCCTTCGGGTTAACAAACTCAGCTGCGGTCCACCAGAAGCACCTGAAGAAGAAGGTTCTCCAATCTCGCGGAGCAACCTCGAATCTGGTCATGACCACAACTCCCTCGGGGGTTATCGTCCATTGGCCTGACATGGATCCCGAGGTGGCTCTCTTTGAAGCAAACGTACCTTCCACGGTACGGGACATCCTACCTCTGCTTCCTTTCCAAGAAGGCAGAGAGCTCCCTGTTACCACGGGTAACAGAAGAACCGGGCCTAGCAACCCCGGTCGCCAGTCCTGCGTGCTCCTCAATGAGCACAGCGATGAAGAAGTTGTCTCCGACGACGCACCAACAGAGGAAGGAGAAACCGACGCGGACCGAGAGCTCCGTATCGAGCGCAATCGCAACCGCGCCCTCCGACGTCGCTTCATCAAGAAGAAAAATCTCAACTCGGAGTTCGACAAGCAAGACATCTTCAACTCCCCTGTGGCCAACATCATGTTCGGGGTCAGTGTCTTCGAGGGGTTCCAAGCTACCCCTGACATCGACCTCGCTAAAGCCCGCCTAGAAGCCGCAGCAGTCATGGTTGATTGCCTGGACGGAGGCCGCTCCACCTCCAAGAGCAAGAGTTCTTCGCGCCACCAAGCACCGTCAGCTAGGCGTCAGAAGAAGCGTTGTCCCTACCATCTGGACAGCAAGCACACTATGGGCGAATGCTCGCTCCTACGGGAAACTTTCGGCAAGCCCACCAAGAAACAGAAAACGGGTAGAGACGCAAGCCATCAAGCCCGTGGATACAGTTGCCACGAAGACAGTTGATCTCCAGACAGGAGATCCAACGAAGACGGCGGTGCTTGCTCCATCCTTACTCCATGCGCAAAGCAGCTCGTCAACTTCCTGCGGGCCCAAGTCGGGTTCTTTTTTCAATAAAGAACTCGGACCATTGCGCCAGCTGAGTTCTTATTTTCAATAAAGAATCGGACCGTGACGCTCGCCGAGTACTTTTCAGCAAAATACTCGGACATCTTTTGCTACAACAGCTTCCTGACATGCTCGGAGTCCCAGAGAGTTGATCAAGAACAAGCTGGGTTGTTTCGACAACATAATGTATTGATTGCTTCGGCACACACACGAACCAATTGCTCCGGCATCTAGAGTTCTTCTGAAACATTGCTCCGGCGGATACATGAACTGGTTGCTTCGGCATCCTGAGTTCTTCTGCAACATTGCTCCGGCAATACACGATTGGTTGCTTCGGCATCATAAGTTCTTCTCTACAGTTGTTTCGGCAACGAGATATATTTCAATAAATTTCTCTTTACTGGGTTGTTTATTTTGTCTTCGTGACATCATTCAAAACTTCCGTGTTCTTTCTAGACTCGGAAAGTTTCCTCTTCACGCATTCGGACCCATACAATGAGGTCTCTCCCGGGTTCCTTCGGGGCCGAGAAACGATCTGTTTCCTCAATTTCGCCACTTCGCGATGATTTCCAGCTTAAAGCTACCGCTTCCGTGGGTCTTACTGGGTTCTTGCTTCGGCAAACCACATACAGTTTGTTCCCAAGTATCCTCCCGGGGTACACTTTAAAAGATAGCTTACGCTATAAGAAATCTTCCTGGGTTCCTTCGGGTCCTTAACAGGGTTGTTTTTCAACAGTTAAATTTACGCCATGTATATTTTGACTAAGTCCTGGTCATTGACACAGAGACGGCCAAGGTTCTTCGAAATTCTTGGATTTTTCTTCAAAACTTCCGTGTCCTTTCTAGACTTGGAAGGTTTCTTTACGAAAATTCGGGCTTATAATGAGGTCTATCCGGGTTCTTTCGAGGCCAAGAACGGATCTGTTCCTCCTCTTATGCTACTTGTGGTAAGTTTCAGCTTAATGCTGCCGCTCGTGGTCTTACTCTGGGTTCTTGCTTCGGCAGACCACATAACAGTTTAGTTCCCAAGTATCCTTCCCGGGGTACATTTTTCTAAGA